>SSNP01000107.1:675484-720374 GCA_006937955.1 Pachypanchax playfairii
TACTCTTCCATCCAGGACCTGGAGTCCTCCATCTAGGACCTGTACTCCTCCATCCAGGACCTTGATTCCTCCATCCAGGACCTGTACTCCTCCATCCAGGACCTGTACTCCTCCTCTAGGACCTGTACTCTTCCATCCAGGACCTGGAGTCCTCCATCTAGGACCTGTACTCCTCCATCCAGGACCTGGATTTCTCCATCCAGGACCTGTACTCCTCCATCCAGGACCTGGAGTCCTCCATCCGGACCTGTACTCCTCCATCCAGGACCTTTACTCCTCTATCCAGGACCTGGAGTCCTCCATCCAGGACCTGTACTCCTCCATCCAGGACCTGGATTTCTCCATCCAGGACCTGTACTCCTCCATCCAGGACCTGTACTCCTCCATCTAGGACCTGTATTCCTCCATCCAGGACCTGGATTTCGCCATCCAGGACCTGGATTTCTCCATCCAGGACCTGTACTCCTCCATCTGGGACCTGTACTCCTCCATCTAGGACCTGTACTCCTCCATCCAGGACCTGGAGTCCTCCATCCAGGACCTGTACTCCTCCATCCAGGACCTGTATTTCTCCATCCAGGACCTGTAGTCCTCCTTCCAGGACCTGTCCTCCTCCATCCAGGACCTTTACTCCTCCATCCAGGACCTGTACTCCTCCATCCAGGACCTGGATTTCTCCATCCAGGACTTGTACTCCTCCATCCAGGACCTGGCCCCCTCCATCCAGGACCTGGACTCCTCCATCTAGGACCTGTACTCCTCCGTCCAGGACCTGGATTTCTCCATCCAGGACCTGTACTCCTCCATCTAGGACCTGTACTCCTCCATCTAGGACCTGTACCCCCCGTCCAGGACCTGGAGTCCTCCATCTAGGACCTGTACTCCTCCATCCAGGACCTGTAGTCCTCCATCCAGGACCTGTACTCCTCCATCCAGGACCTGGATTTCTCCATCCAGGACCTGTACTCCTCCATCCAGGACCTGGAGTCCTCCATCCAGGACCTGTACTCCTCCATCTAGGACCTGTCCTCCTCCATCCAGGACCTGGATTCCTCCATCTAGGACCTGTACTCCTCCATCCAGGACCTGGATTTCTCCATCCAGGACCTGTACTCCTCCATCTAGGACCTGTACTCCTCCATCGAGGACCTGTACTCCTCCATCCAGGACCTGGATTCCTCCATCCAGGACCTGTACTCCTCCATCCAGGACCTGGAGTCCTCCATCCAGGACCTGTACTCCTCCATCCAGGACCTGGATTTCTCCATCCAGGACCTGTACTCCTCCATCCAGGACCTGGAGTCCTCCATCCAGGACCTGTACTCCTCCATCCAGGACCTTTACTCCTCCATCCAGGACCTGTACTCCTCCATCCAGGACCTGGATTTCTCCATCCAGGACCTGTACTCCTCCATCCAGGACCTGTACTCCTCCATCCAGGACCTGGATTTCTCCATCCAGGACCTGTACTCCTCCATCCAGGACCTGGAGTCCTCCATCTAGGACCTGTACTCCTCCATCCAGCACCTGGACTCCTCCATCCAGGACCTTTACTCCTCCATCTAGGACCTGTACTCCTCCATCCAGGACCTGGATTCTCCATCCAGGACCTGTACTCCTCCATCTAGGCCCTGTACTCCTCCATCCAGGACCTGGATTTCTCCATCCAGGACCGTACTCCTCCATCCAGGACCTGGAGTCCTCCATCCAGGACCTGTACTCCTCTATCCAGGACCTGGAGTCCTCCATCCAGGACCTGGAGTCCTCCATCTAGGACCTGTACTCCTCCATCCAGGACCTGGATTTCTCCATCCAGGACCTGTACTCCTCCATCCAGGACCTGTACTCCTCCATCTAGGACCTGTACTCCTCCATCCAGGACCTGGATTCCTCCATCTAGGACCTGGATTCTCCATCCAGGACCTGTACTCCTCCATCCAGGACCTTTACTCCTCCATCCAGGACCTGGAGTCCTCCATCCAGGACCTTTACTCCTCCATCCAGGCCCTGTACTCCTCCATCTAGGACCTGTACTCCTCCATCCAGGACCTGGAGTCCTCCATCTAGGACCTGTACTCCTCCATCCAGGACCTTTACTCCTCCATCCAGGACCTGGAGTCCTCCATCCAGGACCTGTACTCCTCCATCCAGGACCTGGATTTCTCCATCCAGGACCTGTACTCCTCCATCTAGGACCTGTACTCCTCCATCTAGGACCTGTTCTCCTCCATCCATGACCTGTACTCCTCCATCCAGGACCTGGACTCCTCCATCCAGGACCTGTACTCCTCCATCTGGGACCTGTACTCCTCCATCCAGGACCTGGATTTCTCCATCCAGGACTTGTACTCCTCCATCCAGGACCTGGAGTTCTCCATCCAGGACCTTTACTCCTCTATCCAGGACCTGGAGTCCTCCATCCAGGACCTGTACTCCTCCATCCAGGACCTGGATTTCTCCATCCAGGACCTGTACTCCTCCATCCAGGACCTGTACTCCTCCATCTAGGACCTGTACTCCTCCATCCAGGACCTGGATTTCGCCATCCAGGACCTGGATTTCTCCATCCAGGACCTGTACTCCTCCATCCAGGACCTGGAGTCCTCCATCCAGGACCTGTACTCCTCCACCCAGGACCTGGAGTCCTCCATCTAGGACCTGTACTCCTCCATCCAGGACCTGGATTTCTCCATCCAGGACTTGTACTCCTCCATCCAGGACCTGGAGTCCTCCATCTAGGACCTGGAGTCCTCCATCTAGGACCTGTACTCCTCCATCCAGGACCTGGAGTCCTCCATCCAGGACCTGTACTCCTCCATCCAGGACCTGGAGTCCTCCATCCAGGACCTTTACTCCTCTATCCAGGACCTGGAGTCCTCCATCCAGGACCTGGAGTCCTCCATCCAGGACCTGTACTCCTCCATCCAGGACCTTTACTCCTCTATCCAGGACCTGGAGTCCTCCATCCAGGACCTGGAGTCCTCCATCCAGGACCTGTACTCCTCCATCCAGGACCTGGAGTCCTCTATCCAGGACCTTTACTCCTCCATCCAGGACCTGTACTCCTCCATCCAGGACCTGGAGTCCTCCTGAGTCAGGAAAAGGTCAGGCAGCATCAGCAGGAACCTTCTCATCCAGGATCTCACCTCTTCCCTCAGGTCGGTGCTACAGATCACTGTACGCTAAAACCACGAGACACAAAAACAGTTTTTCCACCATGTTGAACGAACATGTTTAACTCTCCTAATGGAGAAATAACTTATTCTCTCATAGAAATACTGATATCTACCTGTACAGTACCACCTGACCTCAAACTGCCGATTGGACTTTCATGGTGGAAAATGCTGCTGATGTGTCTCTATGTGTTCTATGTCCAACACTGACGGAACCAAATTCTTTGTGTGTGTAACATAGTGGGCCAAATGAACTTGATTCTGATTCTTACTTTGATTTATTCTCTGTTCACCTTCAACCAAGACAGATTCTTTGTATTATTTAATAATACTTGTCAATGAACTGATTCTTATTCAAAAACTCTTATAATCATGGTTATCTATGATTCATTTATTTTGACTGTTTTGTGTTAGTTTTTGTTATTTTTGTGTCGCCTCCTCCCACTTCCCACCCTTAGTACCTTATTTTTGTTTTTGTAGTGTCTTGTCTCTCTGCCCGTCCACTGCGTCACTGAAACCAGATAGTACGTTCTGTCGTGCCATAAACTCAAATAAAGTCCATTATACAACAAGAGTATATTAAACTTATCGTGTTGTAGAGTGAATCGACCCACAATCCTGTTTGCCAAACATGCCAAAACAGGATGGGTAAAAAAAACCAAAAAAAACAATCCACAATATTTCTACAGAATTTTTCTTTTCTTATTTTTTTAATAGTGCGTGGAACACATTGTTTTACTAAACAGACATTAAACCCACGATACCAGAACATGCAAAGTTTCAACAACTTCAGCACATTTATCAAGTTTAGAAATTTTGAAAATATTTAACCCAAACTAAATCTGCCATTTGCTGGTGAAGCTCGAGCATCAGTGGAAGTAGAAAACACAGCGAGGCCTTACTGCCATCTCATGGCAACAATCTAATACAGCATTAATAACAGCACAGATTGGAGCTGCCATGGTGTCAAATAGGAAGCAAATGAATTCAGCATATTTTTAGTCTTTTATTAGAACAAATGTGAATCCATCAGAGGTTGAGGTAGAGGAGGTTAACAGGAAGGTGTGATGTTATATGTGTTTGTATCTGATTACCATTTTAATTATTTATTTAATATGAGCAGATTATTCTTTAAACGTCTTCTGGAAGCCAGACACTGTGATCCCACAGAGTCTTTTCTTTCAGGAAGAACTGAGCTTTTATCTGACAGAGTCTTGTTCCATCAGCCAGCCAAGTTGGATGAAAGGAGCTTTGGAAAGTCTGGGATGGAAGATGAAAAGACTCTTGTCTTGTCTGTCTCTGTCTAGAGGTTTACTCTTCTTTCTCATGGACTGCCTTCAGCGCAGAAACAACTAAACAATTCAACTGCTGCTATAATGTTGAACTATTTTATCACAATATCCAATTTTTATAATTAAATCATCTTGAATTATTTTATTTAAAATCGGTTCTGACAAGGACATTTACATTGATTCCGTTTATAGATATAAATAAAGCATAAATAAGGACAATCATGTGCAGTTCTTGATCCTGTTGTGAGTGTGTTGTGGTAATGAGGCGGACTGAAGGAGTCTGGAGTCAAATTCCTGAACACGTAGGAGCTTCTAACGCAGCGTGTGACGCAGATCTGGAAGACTAAAACGGATTACAGATGAATCCTGGATGTGCCGAGAGGTTCGTCTCAGCTGATCAAACTCACCAACCATCGGATGTGTCAAGTTTTATCAGCTGTAGATCAGAATGTAAGGAGGTTTTTTTTGTCATCTCTTCAAGCGGAACCGAACCTACTTGTTTGCAGCAGAGCAAAAAAACTAATTGAATCTGATCAGGATCAATACTTGATCCAGAACCTGTTGTGTGTGTGAAGAGAAGCGCGCAAACGCTGCGTGTTCTACTGAACTACAGTAAAAATAGCAGCATGGGTTCACTTTCCACAACGGAAATGAGATCAGCTCCGCTTTTTTCTTAAACATGGTCGATGTAACGCTCCAGGACCGGGATCTAACAATCTTGTTGTTTTTAATCCGTTAAAACAACGATGTTTACTGGACTGATCGGACTGGAATGTCACCGTAACTTACCGCTTCACTACTGCGAAGGTAAAAAACCTTTTGGTTTACAGTCACAGCAAACAAACTGGGATCTTTTACAGGCTGTTCTGGATTCTTATTATAAGCTTTACGGTGTTTTTGATACATTAGAATAAGCCAGTACAATAATAAGTGCAACTGTATCAAGGAATTTTCATTAAAACTTAAAGAGTAGTGATTATGAATCAGTTAATTTATTCACAGTGATATAAATGCAGTAAATGAAACAGGTTTCACTTCATTCAGGGGTCAGAAGGGCCACTGACCCCCTGTCAGCCTACAGGATGAGAGATTTTAAAGAACAGATTGTGGGTGTCTGAAAAAAAATTCTACTTATTGTTTTACTCTAACTTATGAAATCTATTCAGTTTTTTTCAAATTTACCCCTAAAATTCAAATAGATTTTCTTTTTACAATTAAATCTTATTTAGTTTAAGACAGATGTTGCACCAGATGTTACTCATGTGGACAAGTTTTCACTGTGTGTTGCAGTCCTTTGGCTTTAACTTTAATATTTGTAAATCAAATGGATTTTGAAGTATGTAACCTCCACAACATCAGCTTTACTGTGTTCAGCTGGAATATGATCCTCATGTGATCATCCAGGAAGTGATGGTTACAGCTTCAGAACAGCTGAGATTCAAGTGCAGGAATGTTACACGATGTTCAACTTTCCTGTCAAATGGTCTTGTTTTCAAATAGGCAGATATTTTCACTTCCCTGTTTCTGCGGGTGCTGTTTGTCACAAGAAGCAAGATGTTGCACATGTGCCGAGCAGTGCTGCTTCTCAGGAGATTGCCGACACATGGATCACCTTTTGTGTTTCCACGGGTGTGGATCATTTTTCTCAGATGTTTGTAGTTTTATGAGATCCTCTGCACTCCTGCATTCCTCAGTTATTTTTGCTGAAACTGTTACAGCAGCCAGTGTATAATCTACAGGCTCTGATGCATAGGTAAATACATCCTCCTCTTCTGGCTCTGACACCTATTTTTGTCAGACTTTTTGTGGAATTAGTTCAACAAGCAGCTAGTTACAGTGGCACTACTTTTCCTGCTGCAGCAGAATGACTTTGTGTGGAACTTCTTTATGCCTCTTTTTGCTTATTTGTGTGTTCTGATGGAATTCCTGGCAAATTATTTTCACTCGAAGCCTCACAGGAAGCAGTGAATGACATACCTCTGAAAGGCCGAGATGTCGATGACACATACACACATTCACAGTGTAGTGGCTAGACGTACACACACACACAGAATGAGCCCTAAGGCATTTCCTTCCTTTTTACAGGGAAAAGCAGTTCTTGTGTAACTGATGTAGCCTACAGAGGGGGATACAGTAACATCGTCCACGATTCGTTCTCCTTTCAGCTGCCAGGATCTTTGACTAGCTGGAACTCTGGGGAATAACTACAGCCATACCAGATGGTGGATGATGTACATTGTTTGGTACTTACAGTGAGGGTTGGATGAAGTCTTTAATGGAACAGTGGACACGTCTGGAAAGCAACACTAATGGATGAAGCTGTGTGTAACTTGAGCTTTATTGTGAAAGTCCCAGTGGACAAAGAGGTCTTGTAGAATAGGATCCCCACATAGCAAATATCGTTTCGCTGTCATCAACTAAGTGGCTTTGTATCAACTAAGTGGCTTTGTTTTGTGCTCCCTAGTCACATGTATGGCATCAAAAAGCATCACATCTCAAGAGATCATCCATCAGACTCAGACCAAACGACCTCAAGCCAAATGGACTCAGACCAAACAGCCTCATACCGACTTATTTTCCCTTTAAGCTTCAACAGCCAGCAGGGAAAATATATAATGTCATCAAGTTGTGAACACAACCATCCCAACAGCTTCTCCTACTGTAAGTTTTACATGTTATTTAGCTTTTTCATCATTTCTTCTGCCACTGCTATGGTGAAGTTGGTTTTAGGTTAGATATTGGACAAATATTCGGCGGCATCTTCAACCTCATCTTGTTGCTCAGATTCACACGGTGCTGGCTGTGAGATTATGAGTAGCTCATGGAGCTAAAAAATACTAAATAATACGTTATTAACAGTAACATAACTAAGACAGACCGTTCCTCTGCTGGAAATTTTGAGATGTCTACAAAGACAAATGATGATAATGTTTGTGTGTCATTGTTCCAGTCTAGAAAAACAATTCATTACTGATGGGTAACAAGGTCGCATGACATGGACCTACTGAAAAGAATAACAACATTTACATTAAAATAATATACAAAATAGGATATGCAGTAGAATGTAATTAAAATAGGTGCAGTGGGGCAAAAAAGTATTTAGTCAGCCACCAATTGTGTAAGTTCTCCCACTTAAAAAGATCAGAGAGGCCTGTAATTTTCATCATAGGTATACCTCAACTATGAGAGACAAAATGAGGAAAAAAAATCCAGAAAATCACATTGTCTGATTTTTAAAGAATTTATTTGCAAATTATGGTGGAAAATAAGTATTTGGTCACCTACAAACAAGTAAGATTTCTGGCTTTCACAGACCTGTAACTTCTTTAAGAGGCTCCTCGGTCCTCCACTCGTTACCTGTATTAATGGCACCTGTGTGAACTCGTTATCAGTATAAAAGACACCTGTCCACAACCTCAAACAGTCACGCTCCAAACTCCACTATGGCCAAGACCAAAGAGCTGTCAAAGGACACCAGAAACAAAATTGTAGACCTTCACCAGGCTGGGAAGACTGAATCTGCAATAGGTAAGCAGCTTGGTGTGAAGAAATCAACTGTGGGAGCAATTATTAGAAAATGGAAGACATACAAGACCTCTGATAATCTCCCTCGATCTGGGGCTCCATGCAAGATCTCACCCCGTGGGGTCAAAATGATCACAAGAACGGTGAGCAAAAATCCCAGAACCACACGGAGGGACCTAGTGAATGACCTGCAGAGAGCTGGGACCAAAGTAACAGGCTACCATCAGTAACACACTACGCCGCCAGGGACTCAAATCCTGCAGTGCCAGACGTGTCCCCCTGCTGAAGCCAGGACACGTCCAGGCCCGTCTGCGGTTTGCTAGAGAGCATTTGGATGATCCAGAAGAGGATTGGGAGAACATCATATGGTCAGATGAAACCAAAATAGAACTTTTTGGTAGAAACTCAACTTGTCGTGTTTGGAGGGGAAAGAATGCTGAGTTGGATCCAAAGAACACCATACCTACTGTAAAGCATGGGGGTGGAAACATCATGCTTTGGGGCTGTTTTTCTGCAAGGGGACCAGGACGACTGATCCGTGTAAAGGAAAGAATGAATGGGGCCATGTATCGTAAGATTTTGAGTGAAAACCTCCTTCCATCAGCAAGGGCATTGAAAATGAGACGTGGCTGGGTCTTTCAGCATGACAATGATCCCAAACACACCGCCCGGGCAACGAAGGAGTGGCTTCGTAAGAAGCATTTCAAGGTCCTGGAGTGGCCTAGCCAGTCTCCAGATCTCAACCCCATAGAAAATCTCTGGAGGGTGTTGAAAGTCCGTGTTGCCCAGCGTCAGCCCCAAAACATCACTGCTCTAGAGGAGATCTGCATGGAGGAATGGGCCAAAATACCAGCAACAGTGTGTGAAAACCTTGTGAAGACTTACAGAAAACGTTTGACCTCTGTCATTGCCAACAAAGGCTATATAACAAAGTATTGAGATTAACTTTTGTTATTGACCAAATACTTATTTTCCACCATCATTTGCAAATAAATTCTTTAAAAATCAGACAATGTGATTTTCTGGATTTTTTTTCCTCATTTTGTCTCTCATAGTTGAGGTATACCTATGATGAAAATTACAGGCCTCTCTGATCTTTTTAAGTGGGAGAACTTACACAATTGGTGGCTGACTAAATACTTTTTTGCCCCACTGTATGTCTCATTGCTTCGGTCTAGTGAAATGATTCTGCATTCATCTGGAGACACGAGGTCAAATAACTTGGAAAATATTGAGTTTGTAGTTTTTGTACTTCTTTCGTTCGGTAATTTGTTGATGGTCCCTACTGTAGCTGTGCGTACACAGACAGGAGCTGCCCGTAACCTTCCAGCACTGGGGGAATCTGAGCAACAAAACAAAACTGAAGACGCTGCAGAGTGTCTGTTGAAAATCTAATAACCAACCTAAAACCAACTTCTCCATAACAGTGACAGAAAAAATGCTGGACACTGGGAAAGCAAAAGAACATGTAAAACTTACAGTAGGAGAAGCTGTTGGGATGGTTATGGTTGTGTCGCAACTTGATGATGTTAAATATTTTCCCCACCGGCTGTTGAAGCTTAAGAGGGAAAAAAACAAGTTTGTTTGGTCTGAATCTGTTTAGAAATTCAATTCCAAAATACTGGTCGGAGGGTCCAGTGGCACTGGTGTCTGACAGCCTCGCTTCTGTCAGTGTGTCCCCCAGGACAGCTGTGGCTACAACATGTGTGTAGTTTATCACCACCAAACGTGTGAGTGTGTGTGAATGGGTAAATGACAAACTGTAGTGTGAAGCACTTTGGGAGTCGTATGACTTAAGCAAAGTGCTTTAAAAGTACACGCCATTTACCATTTTAAATGTTGTAACTCTGTTTCTTCAAAGAGTCTTGTAGAGGGTCCTAGCTTTGTCAGGAAGAATGTCCTGTATCGGTCTGTGATGCAACAGATCTGAAGACACTCTGTTGTTGAGTTACTGTTTTGGGAAGAGGACACCTAGGGTTTTCCATGATGTTGTTCATTTTTCCAGCATCCTCCTTTGGTCAATCAACTCAAGAGACTCCAGATCTGTCCAAGAAGAGAAACAAACTTCTTTATCAGTTTGTTCAGTCTTTTTACATCACCTGCTCTGATGCTCCTCCCCCAACAGGTGACTGCAGGTGTGATCACGCTCTCCACAACAGACTTATAAAAGATCTTCAACATCTTTCTGCAAACACTGAAGGACCCAAGGACAAGACATACAGGACATACACTCTACTCTGTCCTTTCTAAAAACAGCATCACTGTTGCATCTCCAGTCGATGTCGATGTATTTATACTCCTCCACCACCTCCACTTCTTCACCCATGATGAAAATGGGTTTTGGCATGTTGCTTCTCTTCTTAAAATCCATAATTGTTTTCTTTTGTCTTATTCACATTCAAGAAAAGAATATTGTTCTCACACCATGCCACAAAGTGGTCCACCAGTTCTCTGTACTCGTTCTCTTGTCCATCTCTGATCCACCAACAACTGCAGAGTCATCAGAGTATTTCTGCAGATGGCAGGACTCTGACCTGTACTGAAAGTCTGAGGTGTACAGAGTGAAAAGGAATGGTGAGAGTACAGCCCCCTGTGGTGCTCCTGTGCTTCTAATCACCTGGTCAGACATACAACTCTTCATTCTCACAAACTATGATCTGTTTGTGAGGTAATCCTTAATCCAGATGATTGAGGAGGCATCCACCTGTGTCCTCTGGGTTTTTCTTTACTCAGTAATGTGGGCTCAGTTGTGTTAGATGCACTGGAGAAATCAAAGAACATGACTCTCACAGGACTGCCTGGAGGTCTGTCTGGCTTGGCGCAGGAGAGGAAGATGTTGATCTTGTTTCTAAACTGAACCTGTTAAAGGACGTATTCATTTCATTGGCTCTATCCAGACTTCCAGACAGCTGACATGCTGTTGAAATGTTGGAAATGTAGAAGAGAGAGAGATGTGATTAAAATTTCCAGATATTGCTTCAAATGCATTTGGGTATTGTGTTTGTAGCTTAGTAATAGTTGAGCAAATGGTGTCACATGTAGAGTTGCATTAGCTGATGGTGAAATGTAAACTTCTACTAAAATAACACTGGTGAACTCACTCGGTAGCTAATATGGATGTTAACCAACAGCTAACAGTTCAATATCTAAACTGCAGAGCCACTATTTCACAACAGCATGTCCTGGATGAGACCATCTTTTGTTAAATAGCAAAGCTATCCCACCTCCTTTTCTTTTGCCACTCATCTTCAAATCTCTGTTTGTCAATATTGTTTCCAAGTCAGGCCGATACACTCTAGCAAAAGATCTAACATTCATCACTATTACTGATGGAAGAGAAAAGGTTTAAGCTTCCTTTTTCTCTCTATTTGTTCCTGCTTTATTGGCCTTGCTTTACATCCACATATTCTTTTTAACTCATCAGGGATTAGGAGTCTCAAGTTTAGTATTATTTGAACCATAGAAATGTCCATTAGCTGCTCCTTCTTGTAAGAAAGTCTTTCGTTGCTATGGTTACGCATATAACAAGTTGCAAAAAAGTGACAAATTAAGCAAAAGTCCTTTAATCAGCACGGCATCCAAATCAAGATAAAAAGTAATTCAATCAAGAGTAATGTTTACTCAACGATAATAAACTGTTAGTAATATGACAGTACTACTCCAACAAGCTGCCACCATGTGTAGCGCTATTCTAGAAAATCTGTTCTGGTCTGAAGTCTGATGGATGTTTTTCTAAGATCTGAGGTTGTTCTGCCTGAAGCATGAAGTTTTTTTCTCTGGTCCGAGGATATCCTAAAATGGACAATGTACACATGAGATAGTTAGGAAGTGACATCATTGTGTTGGGATGTGGACTGTGGCTGCTAAGGGGTCATGAAGTTTTCCTGTTTTACTGTCTAAAGACAGAGACATTGAATCTTCTGTAACCACAAACACAGAATTATATTAAGAAACCTGTCTTAGCGCTCCTTTTCAACAACAGTTGTTGACGGTTAGTGATAGTTCTGACTTGTTTTCAGCACAAAAGTGCCAGAATGTCTGTGTACTTTTAGTGTTTACATGAGTGGGGCAAGAAAACTAAGGGCCAGAAGTGAAAGGGGGCAGAGGATCTGTACACAAAGGAGCTGTTGATTTCTAACATTTCACACTGCCAGCCTCCCCCTCTGAATCCTACACATTTTATGTATTAATCACGTGGCACTTGAGCAGGTGTCTGACTGCAGACAAACTGAGCTTTGTCATTCTGACACAAGTCTCCTTTTTGTTGCAGAGTGTTGTGAAATTGTTTGTTTACCTAATGAAAGTAGTGACTAATATCACTCTGACTGCTAGCTCAAATGGTGAAATACATTTATGTTCATGTTTTAAAAATGATGATTTTGCAGCTTTTAACAGCTTGTTGCTTTTTAGAGCAGTGCTGTCCTTTTAACGTTTTTTTCTCAGTGATAGGAACAGGTGTTTTTGCTAAATAAACAAAGGCCTGGAAAAACTCAATATCTCTTAAAGTTTGCAACTAGCTGTTGAATGTTAGTTGGATGTATCACCTAAAGAAAATCAAATACTTTTCATGCACGTTTCTGATCAGTTTACACTCAAAAAGAAAGAAAAACAAATTATTTACATAAATGCTAATGTTGCTACTGGATTTGTCACTTTGGAGTCAAACACATTTTCATGCATCAGAGCCACAAGTTAATCATCAAACATCATTTATATGAAGAAACCAAGGGTGCAGATGGCACTGGGGACGGATGGGACGTGTCCCCCTCAGATTCATAGTGAGACTGATTGGTCCCCCCCACTTTTACAGACAGCACGGACGACAAACACCACCAGTAATACAGAATACTATCGCAGCGCGCATCAAAAGCCCGGCGCCTGTGCTAATCAGCCAACGGTGCATTTCTGTTATACAGAAAAGTTGGAATTTCCAGAATTCAAGTAAGAATCTTTCGCCATGAAGTCCGATCTCTTACTCAGAAGTTGGATTAATCTTCCCATATGGTACAGGCTTCACAGGCAAGAAATTGGCCAGTAGTGTAATGCCGATGGTGTGGATGTTTTTCAGTCTGTGTGCTGCAGTCCAGGTAGTTCTTGGTTTTAAAGATAAAATGTTTTCAAAACCTTCAATACTTTGCTACTATACAGTAAATGTCTGCCTTTATACATGTTTTTTATGTAAATATGTTGTGTACTCGGTTTGAACAAAAGTGTTTAAATAAAAGATATTTTGCTCAAAGCATGAAGTTTTGGTGGATGACCGGCTTCCAGACAAATAATAGTTTCAACACATACTGCTATTGTTGATTATGTAGACCTTTGTTAACCATCATTGGCTGACAGCTGGGTCTCCCCCAGTCTCAAAATCCTATCTGCGCCCCTGGAAGAAACCATAAACAAATACTGCACAGAAAAAAAGGCAACAATACAGTGGGGCAAAAAAGTATTTAGTCAGCCACCAATTGTGTAAGTTCTCCCACTTAAAAAGATCAGAGAGGCCTGTAATTTTCATCATAGGTATACCTCAACTATGAGAGACAAAATGAGGAAAAAAAATCCAGAAAATCACATTGTCTGATTTTTAAAGAATTTATTTGCAAATTAGTTAGTTCAGTCTCCAGGACAGAATCAGTCCTCCTTATCAATCTGTTCAGCCTCCTCGTGTCACATACTCTGATGCTCCGCCCCCAACAGGTAACTGCAGATGTGATCAGCTGACAAACTCCTCTTCTTTTTTCGCTCCTCTTCAAATCTGTCTGTCCGTATTGTTTGAAAGCCAGACAGAGACACACTGGAGTCCAGGATATGTCCCTTTAGCCATGTCTCAGTGAAACACATGATGCTGCATTTCAACAGAGTTTCAAGTTCATCCATTTTGTTAGCAAAGAGATCTCACATTTGTCAATATGACTGATGGAAGTGAAGGTTTAAACTTCCTCTTTCTCTCTCTTCACTCTGCTCCTGCTCTGCATCCACATCTTCTTCTTTTGAGCTCATCAGGGATCCAGACTTTCAATTTGAGGATTATTTCAGCCTTAGAAATGTCAGTTAGCTGCTCTTACTTGTAAACAAGTCTCTTGTTGCCATGGTTACGCATCATAACAAGTGGCAAAAAAGTGACAAATCCAGCAAAAAACTCGATCAGCACAGCACCCAAATCAGAAGAAAAGTATTTAGAAAATATTTCCAGAAGAAAAAACCATCAAGAAATACTCAAAAAGAATAAAAAATGCTAGCAAATGCTAGCTAAGTCACAGAGCTACTCCAACAAGCTGCCACCAGTTATAGCGCTATTCCGGAATGTTTGTTAATGTTTTAAACAAGAAACTCTCAATAACCAACCAACACTCTGTTGCCTATTTGAGGTCATTACGCATCTCGTCATCTCACTTCCTGATTCAAAGGTCTACAAGTGACCAAATTCTGTCAATTAATGTGTCAACAAGCAACAAACTGGGTTTCAACAACAAAACATGGGGAATCCATTCATTTATTTTGCTCCTTTTATATACATCTTCTCAGTTTATTTATAAAATACTTGTTCAGTTACAGTCATAAAAAAAAGGTGCACAAACTATAATTTTGCTGTCTAAATGATCTGCTCTTGCTAAAGTTGCAGCAGTCCTGTTGTCTGGAGCAGAAGACAAACAAATACAAATGAGAGTGCAGGAAACATTTTCACATGACCACTTTTCCACAGAGAGGCGTGTCTTAGCTGAAATATGACTTGGTGTCTCTGGTATTTCCCAACAGCTGGAGCAGAACTGTGGGAAATGTCACACAGCTGCTCGGATTGTTTTTAATTACATTAGAGATGTTAGCTTAAAGGATGGTGGGCTTGAGACAGGCATAAAGTCAGAATCAGGTTATTGCCAAGTTTTATTTACACAATGCAAGGGTTTTGTCTTGGGTGAAGGCAGAGAATAAATAATAGTGGGAATAACAAACATGAGAACAGCAATGGTTACTTGGCATTCATGCAATAATGGAAATGTTTGTGCATTTCTCAAAAAAATGTTAAGATACAAATGAATTGGTGAGACAGTGGGGTGAGGAGAGGGAGATGACATGTGATTGCTTACATAATACATAAAGTGAGTTTTACTTGGCCTTATTAAATAGGCCAGTAGCAGAGGGGAAGAACCTATTCCTGTGGCAGCAGGTCCTGGTCCTGATGGACCAAAGTATCTTCCAGAGGGGAGAGTCTGAAAAATGTTATAATTGGGGTGAGAAGAATCAGCTAAAATCTTACCGGCACGCTTCAGAGACCTGGAAGTGTACTGGTCCTGAAGGGAAGGAAGGTTGCAGCCAATCACCATCTCAGCAGAGTGGATGATATGCTGCAGTTGGGAGGTTGAAATTCCTCAATTGACACAGGAAGTACATCCTCTGGTGAGGGAGCTGATGTTCATCTCCCACTTAAGGTCCCAAGAGACCCAAGAGAGATGTTTCTACCCATGAAAGTGAAAGGACTCAACTGTGTCCACTGGACACTTTCTGGGAGTGATGGAGGAAGGGGGAGGGAAATTCCTTCTGAAGTCCACAACCATCTTCACTGTTTTAGCTGCATTGAACTCCACGTTGTTGAGCTCGCACCAGGACACTAGATGGTCAGTTTCACGCATGTAGGCGGACTCATCACCCTCAGAGATGAGACCGATGAGGGTGGTGTCATCCAAAAACGTCAGAAGCTTGACAGACTGATGACTGGAGATGCAGCTGTTGGTGTACAGAGAGAAGAAAAGAGGAGAAAGAACGCAGCCTTGAGGAGATTCAGTACTGATGCAGCTTCACATGCTGCTTCCTGTTGGTCGGGAAGTCTGATCCACCTGCCAGTACAGTTGGGCACATAAAGCTGGAAGAGCTTGTGCTGCAGAAGATCCAGGATGATTGTGTTAAATGCAGAGTTGAAGTCCACAAACAGGATCCTAGCGTAGGATCCCGGAGAGTCCAGATACTGGAGGATGTGATGCAGGGCCATGTTTACTGTGTTGTCTACAAACCTGTTTGCTCTGTAGGCAAACTGCAGGGGGTCCAGATAAGGGTCCGTGATGTGTTTGAGGTAGGTCAGCACAAGGCGCTCAAAGGTCTTCATGACCACAGAGGTCAAAGCGACAGGCCTGAAGTCATTGTGACATGTGTTCCTTGGTTTTTTGGGGACAGGGATGATGGTGGAGGTTTTAAAGCAGGCTGGTATGTGGCATGTCTTCAGTGAAATGTTGTAAATGTCTGTAAACACTGGAGACAGCTGGTCAGTACAGTGTCTCAAGATGGATGGGGAAACAGAATCTGGTCCAGGCATGGCCATCGCACCCGTGACTTTTTTCTGCAGTTTTGTACAAATGCTTCTCTAACATGACACCAGCTTTGAGTGTGACCGGCGGATGATTGGTTGTTCTGCTTTAAGTCCCGCCTCTCTTGGTGTTTTAGATTTATCAGTCAGCTCATGCTGGAGAGGCAGGAACACATGATTACTTACACCTCCCTTTTCCAGGTACTTTAAAGTGCAACTAACCCCCAAATCAACTTTTTTTTGCTGATAAACTCTATAAATGAGTGTTTAATAGTCCTGTCTACATTTCTGGGTCTTGCTTTTAGTATTTTTGCACTTTTTTATAAAACTATTCATTTTATACCAAAAACCGTTAGTGGAGCGCCTTCTTCAGGTTTAAAATGTGACACTGCACTTGAATTGGATCAGGCATTGCTATTGGCTGAGACCTTATTTTCTTTAAACGTGACGTCAGGATTCTGTCGTTATGGGATATAAAAGAGCTCGGTCTCGGCCACACCTCCGCTCAGTGAGTGAGTTTGAACAGGAAGTGTATACGACCGTTATCAGAGTTCATTTTAGTGTTTGTGATTGAGTGAAAACATGTTTTTAGCACATTACTGAAGAGTTTTCTCTTCATGCTGAGATACTTTGATTTATCGATTCGGGACAGACACGTGACCTGCCGGTTAGCCACGCCCCCCTGACGCCATTTTTCGTGTATGACTCTTCTGTTTTGGTTAAAGCCTCGTTTGTTTTGGTGGAAAAAAATGTAAAGTTGAGGCATAAAAAGAGGAGACGGGACCTAATTCCTTACAGGGATAAACTGAATCAGTCTTAGTCTGACCGCTGCTGAGGCCAGTTTGCCATGGGAGACCCTACCAGGGGCTGACACCCAAAAACAACACCGGCCTCAGGATCATGGGGGTACAGAAACCCTTCCACCACGTTAAGGTGCTGATTCACAGGAAGGGGGAGAAGAGGGGGAAAGGGAAAGGGGTAGGGGATGGGGGTAGGGAAAGGTTTGAAAATAAATAAATAAATAAATAAATAAATAAATGAATGAATGAATGAATGAATGAATGAATGAATGAATGAATGAATGAATGAATGAATGAATGAATGAATGAATGAATGAATGTTTTCTTTTTTTAACTTTTCAGGATTTTTTTTGTGTCTTTTTTCTTCTTTTTGAACTTTTTTTGTTTGTTTTTCTGAAAATTAAATCCTATATTTAAATAAATCAAACATGTGTATTATGAAAACAGTTCTTTTGTTCTGTGGTGTGTACATATTACCAGACTTGTGTGGCGCTAATGGCAGCCATCACAGATGTTTTGTTATTAAAATGGGTCAAAACTATGTTATTGCTGGGTTTCACATGACGTTGCGTTGACGTCCCCAAATACAGATGGGGGTCAGGAAGTAACCGCCGCTGCACAGAACTCTGCTGATTCGGCTTAAAAATGCTCCAAATCTGTGCGGTCTACGGTTGCTGCAACCGCTCTAATTGGGAGAAAGACAAACGTTTTTTTCGTGTCTCGAAAGTCGGGGGCCACAAAGGTCTTAATTTAAAAAAACTTACTTAAAACTTGAAAGAAGACGGCAGAAATGGATCACTTATCTCGAGCTAAAAACAAGACGCGCAGAAACGGACAATGCTAGAGTTTGCAGCGATCACTTTCTAAAATGTTGAATAAAAGGGTTTAATAAATGTTCTAGTGTTTTAGTGAACATTTACTTAGAAACACATCTACAAAAATGGCAGATAAACAAGTTTTTCTCTGGCCACAGACCACGTTTTTATGGGGGGTTCTGTGGATCTCTGTGAATGGTTGAACTACATTATAGAAATATATAGAGAGAAATTACTTTAAACCAAACAAATCTAATAGAAATTTGGATTTAAAAAGGCATAATAAGGTATTTACATGTAGATACTAACACATAAACACACTCGTTATTAGCATTAGCAATAGTATTATTATCATGAAATAAAAGTAGCACAGCTCAAGACTTACCTGTGCAAAAACAAGACGACAGCCATTTAAAGCTTCTCTGGATCCTAAATCGTTGACCCAAACTGATACAAAATAGTTGTAGGCTTCCAGGCTTTTGGAAGGCTTTCATTTGATTTGCTGTGTAAAAAGAGGTATGCAGGACGAGAGTTTGTTATGTCGATAGCTTCAATACAGGGTAAATCCTCCAGACTGTATTTAAAGTCTGATTTTTTTAAACTATATGGGTCATAACCTAAATGAAGATTTATTTTTTCGCGATATCGCGTCTGTGCTAGTCCATTTAAAGCCTTATTATAGTTGCTTTCCGACATCGCGCTGTGTTGTTGTGGCCAAGTGAAACACTTCCTGACCCCCATTTGAGTTTCGAGCGGCTTCCGAGTCACGTGAGTGAAACCCAGCAATAGTTAAACACAAGACACAGTACATCTTACTACAGCTCATAATTTGGGAAAATAGGCTTAAAATTATTTTGAGGGTGTTTTGTTATAACATAATATTATAACTAATAAAATGTGCAATAACTAAATTATTACATGTTGTAGAAACACCAAACTGACAGCACACAAACTCCCCTTGATCCTAAAATAGGGAAATAGGCTTAAGTTTCATTTTAGGGTCTTTTTTTATCATGTAGTAACTGCATTGTAGCATTACTCTCAGGTTTAGGTGGACAATGGTGGGACCTACAGTACAGACCAAAAGTTTGTTTTTTTTGCCTTTCTCTCACCCTCTCGCTCTCCCTTTTCTCTCTTCACACACCCTTGCGACTGATATTTAATCGAATCATCAAAGTTTGTGTAACACGTTAGATTTAAGATGATTTGACTGCGGCTAAGGTAGTATGTACTCAGAAACTGGTTCGGCCACAGAGCCAAAGTGTGTGAATAAAACAAAACACAAAGTTCTTTAGTTCAACAATATACTGTATATATATATTAGAGTTTAAATTGTATAATGATATGATATAATATTTTTATATAGATATTTTGTTAAATACAACAATATATACAAGTATATTATTTAATAAAAAGATATGAATGATCACAATATAATTATCAACAGAATATAAAGTGGAAGGCTTCAGGTTCAGAGGTCCTTCGTGGAGGTTCAATTCAAAAGGCGTTATAATCCATGGGAAAAATGTTCATGGGTCAAAAGACAAAAAGAACGAAAAGGTCCACTTTTTCCTTCCTACCGCCTCGCAGCGGTGGTTGGGTAGCTCACCATCAAAAAATAAAATAGTCCAAAGGATCCAGCATAAAAAACCTGACCTAAAATAGGCCAAAAAACTCTAATTCGTCAAATAATACAGCACAAATAAATAAATGACAACCAAAATAAAACTAAATTAAATAACATTAAACAGCATCTAAATCCCATAAGTCACAGCAATATAACAATTGACAATGTTAATGAGTACATCTTAATGATATTCAAAAATCTATGACGCTTCATCACAAATAGGAAAGGCTAAGTTCAAAAACAAAGTGCACTTCAAATTCAAGTAATAAGCTCTAATGCTTAGTTAATCTCAAACAGCTGTACAATAATCAAAATCAAATCAATGTTGTTGCACAACAGATTCCATTCAATTGAATAGGGGTTGAGGCCTATGCCACACAAGCACTGGATTAAAAAAATTGGTCAACAGTGGCCTAAATCACCAAGTCCACAACTGAGATTATATCTAAACAAAATAGAGGTTAACTGAAAATACTGAGTTGATAATAATGAAAATGGGAAAAGTATCAAATCATAAAGTTACAAATTGTTCTGCCAACAGTGTTTGCTGATATGCTACTGCTAGTGTTAGCAGGCCACAGGGTGACAAGATTCAAACAAAAAAGCAAAGCAAGAGACTCACCGATGAGATGATACACAATTTATTTGGAAAGGCTGTTGGGTGATGTAGAGATACTGGGTCTGCAGTGGTTAATGAGGAATGAGTATTTATTTGATTCAAAGAAGAATATGGAAAACAAACAAGATAGAGGGAACTCACCAATTAAGTTATTGAGTTGAGTTCAGTTGAGTTGAGTTCAGTGCCCACGTGTATGGGCACTGCAGTAGCAGCAATAGAAATTCTAATTTTGTTAAATTTTCTACCCAAACCATGAGGAACCAAGCCACAGCAGGGTTTGCAGCAGTGGAGTAGAGCAGCAAGCAGAAGTGACAAGTGGGAGGGGCTTTTAAAGGGACAATGCACGCCCAAAAGGGAGACAACAGCAGTGGCCACTAGACTGAGTGGGTTACATTTGCCTCATCACTGAACAAAATCTTCTGCGTAAACTGAGGGTCCTGTTCCAATTTTTGTTTTGCCCATTCTGCAAATTCTGTGCGCCGTATCTGCCGAAGGGATGTTCGACTAATGCCACTCTCCAGTGACATGCGGTGAGTGCTACGCTGTGGGGTCTTGCTGAATGAAGCTAGGACAGCCACTGATGTTTCTTCATTAGTGACAGTTTTCATGCGTCCACATTTTGGCAAATCCAACACTGAACCAGTTTCATGAAACTTAGCAAGCGGTTTTCTAACTGTAGCATAGGAGATGGATGGTCTCGTAGGGTGTCGTGCATTGAAATCTGCTGCAATGACCCGGTTACTGCGTTCACCAGATATCAACACAATTTCGATCCGCTCCTCAAGTGTTAACCTCTTCAACATGTCAATGGCTGTGAACAAAGAGAAACTTGTAAATAACTCATGAAAGAATAAAGTTACGTTAAAACCAAGCACACCATTGTTTTTCTTGTGAAATTACCAATAAGTTTGATGTGTCACATGACCCTCTTCCTTTTGAAAAAACAAAGGTTGGATCCAAGATGGCCGACTTCAAAATGGCCACCATGGTCACCACCCATCTTGAAAAGTTAGCCCCCTCACATATACTAATGTGCCACAAACGGGACGTTAATATCACCAACCATTCCTATTTTATTAAGATGTATCCATATAAATGGCCCACCCTGTATGTCCAACACTGTCTGTTATATGTCTGTGTCTGTAAAAGACACCGGAACCAAATTCCTTGTATGTGTAACATACTGGGCCAAATAAACTTGATTCTGATTCTTAAGCAGTGCTCTGGCTGGCACGCTCAGGGTGAAGTGATCCCAACCTGAATCAGCACCAAGTCATTCAGACCAGTGAACTACACTACATTAATGGTAGTTTAATTAGGGCCGAGACTCGATTAAAAAATGTAATCTAATTAATTAGAGGCTTTGTAATTAATTAATCGAAATTAATCTCATTTTAATTGCATATAAATATTTGATCTGAGAACAGTGAGAATTTTTTTTAATGGATTTTTAGTATACTATTGAATCACGACTAAATACACATTAGCTTAAGCAACAAAATATTGTTTATTTTTGTTCAACCAAGTCCAACAGACCAGTGCATTAAGTGTAGAAAATGTCTACACTTGTACTCGGAGTCGGGCTAACGTCCACGCTAGCTGCTATATGTTTAACATTGAGGTGATACTTCAGGCCCGATGTGCTGCGGTGATGTGCAAATTCCTTGCTGCATAGCTTGCACACAACCATCCATCCAGTCATTTTTTGTAACTGTTGCGTTGGACATCTCTGCAGCAGTCTCTCGCGTTTCCTGTAACCAAAGCAATTAACTTACACTCTATAGGGTCTAATATTCGTGGGAGAAAAGAACACACACAGGAGCCATTTTTACTTTTCCCGGTCTGGCAAGAAGAACCGACTCTCCTTTATTGCGCATGCTCTAAAAGTAAACATTCAGGTGCACGCAGGCATGCATATCTTTTTATATGACGTAATCACGTAAACCGTTTCAACATGACTTTGCTCTTTATAACAAATAAAACACTTAACAGTAACAAAATTTCCCATCCATGGGGCCAACCAAAGCGGTCGCTTCTTTGTTCATGTTCACTGTGGTTTGTTGTTGTCTGAAATAATGAACGCTGGTTGGTACCCCAGTATAATCGGTCCACTGAAACTCATGAGAGAAGTTCCGCGGTGCTTAAATAAGTGCGATTAAAATGTGTTAAAAAAAATAAACGCATTATTTTTGTGTAATTAATTAATCTTAATTAACGCGGTAAAGTCCCGGCCCTAAGTTTAATATTAATATCTTTCTCTTTATTGTGGCCCACTACCACACATAGGAGCTTATTAGCCATTGTCCTCTACTCAGAACCTGAGCAGGTGGGGTGGAATGGAGTAGGATCTTGTGGCCCGCCCAATGTGTTTCATATGTCCCAAACATTATTTTTCAAACAGCATGTTTGCCTCTGCAACTGAGTCCCAGAGAACTGAATGCAGAAATACACGGAAATGCAATTTGGAGCTTAATTTTCTTAAAAAGGCCCTTCCATTAAAAACTGTTTTTCTGAGGTTTCTGTTGAATATTTTAGCTCCACTGGTGTTCTTACCTTCATAGTGGGTGTGAAAACAGGTCAACAACTTCTCTTTCAGTTTTTATTTCTCAAACTACGCAGGTGGCGATAACACCTGAGTTCTCCCGAGTTCGAACGGCCTGTACTTATTTCGTCACAACTCCTTTGTTTGTTAGTATTCATCAGCTCCTGCAGTTGAAACCACACCTAGCATGCTGCTGGCTAAAAGCTGTAGCATAAGACGTAGCAAACAGGAAGAGAGAACGTCTGCTGTTGCCATGTGCAGCAGGGCAGGAAACAGTATACCTTGCTCTCATAGGCTAGTTAGCCAATCTGAGTCCAGTAAATTTGAATAATGAAAATGAATGAGCTGCTGACGAAGTCTGACACGGAACGAGCCGCAACCACCCGAATTTTGATGCAGACAGATTGAAGGGTCTGTTAATCAGTGTTTCCTGATGTTTTTTAGATATAAAATGTTTCATATTACTGGTTAATACTTAGGAAATAACCACAAAGTCCTGAAATTTGTATGAAATGGTTTCTTTAAGATATGTCCTTTAGTATCAGAAAAATGCCATAAGAACATGTTAGCAACATGGAAATCATGATTTTCATTGGAGTGGGTCTTTAACATTACAATACCTTTAATGTAGTGCAGTTTACTGGTCTGCTGCTTTATTCAGCAAATAAGAGTATGTAGTTTTCTTAAAAATTATGACAAATTATACAATTTTTACCAATATACAGCAGAATAAAGAGAAAATACATCCAGAAATATAAACATAGCAATCAAGTATCGGAATTTTTTCACATAATTATTTATTACTAAACACAAACTGGAATATTTATTGTACAGCAATACTAACATGTTGCTTCCAGTTACAAACAAAACACGGCACCTTTTATTTTGAAATCCCTGACCCGACCTACTTCTGCTAGCAAGCTAGCGACATTTCGAACCTCAAACTTTGTATTAATTCACATAAGGCACATTTCAGCACAGCGGTAACGTTTTATTAATTGTGCTGAAGCCATACAGTTCACCTGCATCTGTAAAATTGGCATAAATCTGTCGTATTTACACTCTTTGCACCAAGAGAGTTCAAAGTAGCTAAAAAAGAGAAACTCTGCAGCCGTGACGGCTGGGAATTAAATCAAATAAACAGCAACAACAAATGAAAGTATCTGTAACACTGAACAAAGGCTGAAACAGGTCCACAACAGAAAACTACAGTGAACTACACCACATTAATGATAGTATAAGGTTAAAAAGAGATGGACAATCAGATGACCCAGAACTTGAACGCTCCATGTACACAGATATGAACGCCTTTTCTCAGCGTGAAATGAGTCTCAAACCCCCTTGTGCGTGTGTCAGCTGATCTGTGCGTAACTGTAGTTTTGTCCATGTGTATCTGGTGATTTGTCCGTGCATAAATAGGTATTTGCATGCGTACAAGCCTTTCTGACGTATTTATTGGATTTGTGAGATTAAGATAAAAAAAAGTTGTGTGTAATTTGCAATTTGTGCATGTGTAAATGTATTTTGAATTCATAATCTATTGATATTTGTGTATGACATTAGCGAGCACCCAAAGTTACACACAAAAGGTGTTTTATGGATGACGAATCATACGAGTACCCAAAGTTACACACAAATCATCTATTACACATGCACAATCATATTGAGACTATTTTCTCTCCATAGATAGAGGTTACTTCTGGGGATGACGTGAGGTGTACAGGTGTTGGGTCTGTGTTCCAGGCTGGTGTCGAGGAAGATGGTGGCAGGTCTGATTCAATGTCCATCAAAGCAACAATAGAACGCATTCATTTGGTTGGCCAGATCAAAGCAACTTGCAGAGTGTGTGTTTGTGTATGTGTGGATCATTTCCAGACAGAGGCAGAGTCATTGGCTGCAGAGAACTGCTGTTGAAGTTTCACTGAATACAGTTGTTTAGCACTTCTCACGTGTTTGCTAAATTTGTATTTTGCCTCTCTGAATCCGTCTCTGTCTCTACTCCCAAATGCAGCTTATTTTTTGACCAAGCATTCTTGCAGATCCTCCACAGCCTCGCTATTCCACTTTTTAGATGTCCTTACAATGGTCTTCAAGAGTTTTAATTTCTACCTGTATGCAGGAATCATTAAAGTCATGTATGTAAGTCATTAAATGCTTGAACTTTTCTGAATTGTTTACAGTAATTAACAGTTTTTCCACTTTTTCCTGCTGCAGTCTGTGTTTGCACGGTTAATCCTGCAGCTTGATAAGCTCACAGTTTGTCTTCAACATGTCCAGCTTAATGGTTTATCTCTCCATCAACAGGTGGCAAAGCATCAGGGACAGCTGGCAGCTCTGGCCGTAAGAGACTCCACCGAAGACCAGGGTACATGAGAGCAGACCATTCCAGACTGCAGTGTACTGCTCATGACCAGGAGGAGGAGGAGGAGGAGGAGGAGAAGGAGGAGGAGAGTATTGCTTGCATTAGGAATGGAAAACCTGGACGTCACACTGACATCAGTGCTGTAGTCACTGTGCAACAGCTGAGTGAAACAGCTCCTCTCAAAATGTCTTTAATGAAATTCAACAAACCTACAGGTAACTCTTTGAATAGTGAGAACATGTTTTGTTCAGTTAGCCCTCTGTGCAGTCCTTGTTCCACTGTGGACTGCAGTCCTGTTCGGCCTCAGTCCTCACTTCAACATGAACTCAGATTAATTTCAAGCCCTGGTCTTCAGTCTTCACCAGAAGACTCCTTTAATTCCAGTTTTAGTTTCATCCAGCAGTCCTTAAGCTCCAGCCAGAGGACAGACACAAGCACTGCATCACCGTGGAAATCAGAACCAATAAATCTACCAGAAACTAAAACTGCCACTTTTTTAGTTGAGCACAGTTTTTCAAAGCTTTCAGCTCCTGTCCAATCACAGCAATCCTCTGCTCGAGCCAGCCAGGTAGAGAAAGAGGAGAGGTCATTAGGTGGAAGGTTTTGGCAAGAAAATCTCTGGGATGGGAAGGAGGAAATGTCCCAGCTTCATGACTGTGATTCTCAGACTCTGGATATAGATATTACTTCTTCTCTGTCGGTGGATTCAGACACTGCTTCTGCCTCCTCTGTCACCTCCGGCTATGAGAGCGCCACACCTGCATCAGAGCAATGCTGGGACAACCTGGTGAAGAAGTATGAGGGAATGCTCCAAGACTGCCTCCAGAACAACCGCACTTACACCAAGGTTGGTATGATTGATCCTAAAAGTGGAAATGATGAGCATGGTGTCTTTATAAAGGTGCTTTAATAGTCTTTAAAGAGTCCATTCCATTATAAACTGTTTTTCTGAGGTTTCTGTTGTATATTTTAGCTCCACAGGTGTTCTTACCTTCATAGTGGGTGTGAAAACAGATCAACAACTTCTCTTTCAGTTTTAATCTCTCAAACTACGCTGGTGGCGATAAAACCCGAGTCCGAACGGCCTGTATCTGTTTCGTCACAACTCCTTTGTTCGTTAGTATTCATCAGCTCCCGCAGTTGAAACCACGCCTAGCATGCAGCTGGCTAAAAGCTGTTAGCATAAACACGTATCAAACCGGAAGAGACTACATGCGCTGTTGCCATGCGCAGAGGGGAAGGAAAGAGGAAGCCTTGCTCTCATAGGCTAGTTTGTTGGCCAATCTGAGTCCAGCAAATTTGAATAATGAATATGAATGAGATACAGCCGAAGCCAGCTGAATCTTACCGCAGACAGATTGAAAGGTCTGAACTGCAAATTAGTACAAAGTAATTGACAAGCAAATTATTAGGAACCTTTAGTTTACCAAGACCGCTTAAATTTTGTGTGTGCACTTGTGTGTAGAAGCACATTTAATTGTTAAAGAGTGCCACTCATCATTAGCCCATATTGTTCTACATTCACATACATACACCTGTCAATCAACCAAGCTTGTGTACGCATGTATCCTGAAGACCCAAGGCTAGCTGGTGTTTACAAGTTATATACTGAAATACGTAAAACAATTAGATAAACATATAAATTGTATAAATGTAACTTACCCATGAAGTGTCCATCGTAACAAAGGTGGCGTTCTGTAGTATCACAGACACAGAGGGGCGGGACTTAAAGGTGGAACACATTTTTTCTGCCTCAGTGGTGCCCTCTGAGAAAAAAACTCTGGAAATCTGCTTTAAGTGCAAAGCTAATGATGAACGTCTAAGATCACATATTTATGACAAAACTGGATTATGACATGCAGAGAGCCTCAGTTAATCAAACATTATGGTGCGTTCACACCGCACGCTTTATCAGCGTCAAGCAGCGCTCACAGCACATCTACTTTGACGCTTGTACATTGAAGCTTGTAACGCCTGCCACTTCTAAGCAGAAAAGAGCGTGTAGGCTAGGCGTCTTCTGTTGTCAGATGTTCTGAACTATGGCGGATCATATCGAGAAAGTGGCTTGGCTTTATTTGCTTAATAAAGCTGGACAACGTCAACGTTGGGTGCATCAGCGATAGGCTTGTCTTCCATTGTTGAAATGACTTTTTTCCTGCTCCCGCTTCATTCAAGTTATGTGCAGTGACATCACTGCAATGAGACACTTCAAGAGCATCAAGACTGTTAAAAGTTGAGCTAACTGATCTTCTGCAATGCTCGCTTTTCAAGTTTCAACTTGAAATGCTGCAAAAGCTTGAAAAGCTGACGCTGCCAATGCTCACAAAGCTCCACAGAGACTCTGACTGCCCTCCGATGGACTCAGCCATAGACTTACGTGTAATCTTGCCGCTCCTGACACTGACCCTTTGACCGGTGTGAACGCACCATTAGAGTTCATATTGATCAAAACTAAAAGTCACACAGAAGAAAGAAGCTTTAATATATTTGTTACCTCAGCCAGCCACCAGGTGGCGGTGGGGGAGATTATGTTTTCATCAAGGGTTGTCTGTCTGTCTGTTAACAAAATAACTCAAAAACTTCTGGATCACTGTCTGGATCCAGAAATAAATGTCATCAAAATCCCAGACAGTTATAGCCTTTTGCTGCAAGATGGATTCTTGCAAGATTTGGAGTTTTCCAAACCCAAGAAAATCCATCTTGTACCGCTCCAATTGAAAACCGTCTATTTCTGTCAAAAAAATGTTCGAACCAGGCATTGTGCTTTGAGGTGGGTGTTCAGGTATGATTGGCAGCAAGTGTCCGGGCAGGCAAGGCGAAACAAACATGGCTGTATCAGTGGATGTACGCATAAAAGCGGCTATTGAATCTGTTTTAGGAGAACTGGAGACGATTTCTTCATTGAAAAATGAGCAAAGATAAGAACCTTGTGCATTTCTTGATGGTAAAGATGTATTTTGCTTTTCTTAGCGGTAACGATGTGTATGTTTTATTACCGAATGGATTTGCAAGAGCTTGATTTACTGTGATTGGCTAAAAGCAAATCATTAAAGGCAAGCACTTGCTGGCGTGTCCTCCAATCAGCTTAAAATATTATGCCAGATGTCCCTCCCTTTTATAGACGGTTTCAAATGGAGCGGTTCCAGATGTATGTGTGTCCCCAACTCGAGACGAGGTGAGGCTACACATAGATCTGGCAGAGCCAGGTTAAGACAGTGATCTGATCACCACCAAAATCTAATTGATCGGTCCTTGTACCATTTCTGTCTTATCCTGAAAATTTCATCTAAAATCCATCCAGGAATTTTTGAGTTATCTTGTTAACAGACAGACAAACAAATTCTGATGAAAATATAACCTCCCCCACTGTCACCTGATGGCATGGGGGGGGGTTGATGTAGATCACAACATGGGGGAATTAAGCAGCTTGGCAAAGGTCTGTGCTCTGCGAGTGCTTTTCTGTTTTTTTATGTGAATATAAAAAACTTAATATAGTAATATTTACACAGGACATCATAATGATAAAATGATGGCTGTTTTTCTCAGTCTAACATGTGGCTCTGCTTTGTTCTGTCCCCTAAAGATTGAATCCATGATGCTGAAGCTGCGGAGGCTCCAGCAGAACGCCATTGTGGATGATGACTATGATGCAGGTGAAGTTTGAACTACAAAATCTTTTCATCTTTGTTTGACATGACATTGTAATTGTGTAAAACTTGATGGGAAGCTACTCTACATTATTTTTTAATTATGCATTTTGACACAAATATTTTACTCCAACTGTAGAGCTTTTTCATTAGTACTAGAGGAAAAATAACTTTATAATTTGGTTTTTATTTTTTTTTGTTAAAGTGATATTTTGTTGTGATGGACGTAAAGAGAGTTTCTTTCTTTCTATTCAGAGAAAAAGTTCATTTTCTAAATCAATATTATGACGTATTTTTTAACCTTTAAACAGACATAATTACATCAGCTACATCTTGTGTCAGTGTCTGTTGAGTTTCCGTTATCTTAAACTTTTGTTTCTCTCTAAGCTGAGTACTAATTTTCAGCAAAACTTTACCCACAATTTTACTAATTATGCAATAATGATATTTATCATATTAAAATGTTTTGCACAATGTAGACTTGATCAAACCAGAGGACTTGACTTCCACTCTTAAAGTAAATCGTACACATATATTTTAGGACAAATTTGAGGCTTTTACATTTTTACATAATAGAAATTCTCAAACAACAAGATGTACAGCCATCTGAGCTTTCTGCTTGGGAAGAAGTTGGATAAATGAATAAAGAGGAAATAATGCACAGTAAGGTTAAATGCTATGATAGTGCTACACATGGTTGGCAGCTTATAGGCGTAGCTCTGTGGTATTACTGGCAGTTTTTTTAATCTTTTTGTAATGTCTGTGGCCCTGAACCTAGATGCTCAGGGAAGGAGGCAAGATGGCAGTTAGAACAAGATCTATTGATAATCAAGCAGACCGCAGTAAGCAACTCAGCGGGAAAATGATGGGAGGTGGCATTTTAGTGCTGGTTAACCAGCGTTGGTGTCATCCTGGACATGTCACCGTGAAGGAGAAGATCTGTACGAGGGACATCGAACTGTTAGCTGTGAGTTTCCGTCCATATTATTTACCCAGAGAGTTTACCTGTGTTATTCTGGTAGCGGTTTATATAATACCTGGTACCGCTCCAGAAACTGCCTGTGATGTCATCAGCTCCGTTGTTGCAAGGCTACAAACACAGCATCCAAACTCAGTTATGGCGATCTCTGGAGACTTCAACAACGTCTCCCTCTCTACAGCTTTACCAACATTCCAATAGTTTGTCAGCTGCTCCACCAGAGAAAAGAAGACGTTGGACTTATTTTATGTAAATATTAAAAACGCATACAGCTCCTCTGCCCTGCCACCTTTAGGAAGATCTGACCATAATCTGGTTCTTCTCACCTCCACCTACAAGCCCATCGTTCAGCAGCAACCAGTGATCACAAAAACCATCAAAACCTGGTCTAATGATGCTGAAGGTGCTCTGAAAAGTTGCTTCGAGGCTACGGACTGGAATGTCCTCTGTGAACCTCATGGAGACAACACCAACACCATGACTGTGTGACAGATTATATAAACTTCTGTGTGGACAGCATCGTACCAACAAGAACTGTGAGGTGCTTCTCCAATAACAAACCCTGGATCACCAGAGACCTGAAAAAGCTGCTGAACATCAAAAAGAAAGCCTTCAGGGATGGTGACAGGGAGTTATTAAAGACAACACAAAAACAACTTAAAGCACAAACCAGGAAGTGCAAGGAGGACTACAGGAAGAAGCTAGAGAGTCAGTTCCAGCAGAACAACGTGAGGGATGTGTGGTCTGGAATGAAGAAGATCACCGGCTTCAAGGTAAAGGGGGACCAGACTGATGGAGGTCTGGACAGACCTAATGAACTGAACATGTTCTTCAACAGGTTCAGTTCCCCCCCTGCCTCCAGCCCCACAGACCACACACCCTCCATGAGCCCACAGCTTTCCTGTCACACCTCCACTCCGTCACCCTGCAGCTCAGTCATGGACCAGAACACAGCATCATCTTCCTCCACCTCAGAGCACCCAAAGACCTCCTCTGCCTCCACCTCCACTCTGTCTGTGACCTGCAACCAGGTCAAGAAACAAATGGAGAAACTGAACCAGAACAAGGCTGCAGGTCCAGATGGTGTCAGTCCCAGAGTTCTCAAGACCTGCTCAATGCAAAGGTGTCCTCAGTCAAATCCAACACAGAACACAGGAGATCCTTCCTGTCCACAACTAGAACCCTCTATATTGGCTGAATGAAAAAAAAACTCCAACATCTAATTTCTCTTCTCTAAAAATATAAAAATAATATTAAATTAAATTAAATTAAATACATTGACACAGATTTCTGTACAAACACAACAAACATTGCAACAATAAATTAGAACACTGAAATCTTTAGAAGATGTTTTTGTGTCTTGATCAATATATAAAAATAAATAAATAAATGTGTGTGTGTGTGTATTTTAGCTGAGCGCTTTGGGAAGAAACTGGAGGAGCTGTGTAAAGAACGTGGAGCTCTCAAGCTGGGTTTGCCCTCCAAAATGCCCAGTGTGGCTTTGTTCCTGGAGAGGCTCAGGCAGGTGGTGCACAGCGCCCTCCAGAGGACAGAGTTCTCTCAGTGCAGGTCAGTAACACAGCATGACATCAGTTTCAACACAGATTAATGTGATTAACATCTTTTTTTCTCAACAAATAGCTTCCTCATTCAGACCTTGCTTTTAGGCTTTATGTTGGGAAATGCATGATGAGGGAATTGATAATGTTCTAAATGTGCATGGAATGGATGGATGGATGGATGGATGGATGGATGGATGGATGAACTCAGAGGGTAGTAAGATGTAAAAAAAACAAACATTAAAAAGATGTAATGCATTTAAAATAAAACTGATAAAAAATATTAAAATGGAAAATAAGGTGAAGAATTTAAGTAGAAATGTTCTAGTATTGTTCCTTTGATGTTATTGTGTTATTATGTTATTGTTCAGTGCTTTGATGGATACCTCCCAGAAAGAGCTGACAGGAAGGAAAGCAGGTGGGGTCTCTCCAGAGCGCGTTCTGCACAAACATACAGCTTGTGAAGCAATGTTGTTACTCCACTGTTACTAAGTCATGTTTATGTGTTTAATAACTATCAACCCTTAATACATGTTTCTATTCCAATGAGTTCTAGCGGAAAGGTTAAAATACATTTTCGGTAAATGTTAATGCATGACACCGTGTAACCTGTGTGATGTTGTTTTTGTGTATTTCCATTGCTTGTTTTACAGGGAGTGTGCAGAAGCAGATACAGGGGAGCAGCCTGACCTATTGCAGGGTCCGCTTCAACGAAGAGATCATTTGATTCAGGAGAAGCGACAGGTTGAGGTAATGTCTTTACTGAATCACCAATAATAAACTTATTTACTCTGCTCTTATTTACTCTTATTATCAGAAAGAAATGCTGTAAATATGACAAAAGAAAATTAAAGCAGAAAAAACATACAAAGGCACAAATCATTAAAGCTCACGGAGCAGATAAGGACAGCAAAAAATCTGAGATGTAATAAAATTAAAACATAAACTCAGGAAGATTTTATCGAGATGAGATTTTTCTTTAAAACTGCTGTACAAGAAAAACCCACCTGCTTGATTTGGGCTCAAGTATTGAAGAAATATCCTCCAAAACACACAAACATTTGACTTGTTTTATTCTACATACATGTAAACTAACTAAAAATTTAATAAAATCACATCTCAAATGATACAGCTGAAAATGATGGATGTGTATCCAGGGGGAAATCATCGAGCTGCAGCAGAGGCTGGCTGAACTGAAGGAGCACAATCAATATCTAGAGCAACAGATCCAGCAGGAGGAGCAGCAGCTGGAGGCTGAGGAGCTGGAGGGCTCGGTGCTGCGGAGCTGCACCACCGCTCAGCTCAGAGACATCAGCAGAACTCTTCAGGATGTTGTCACATCTGAAAACCGCACACAGATCTCGGTCTGTCCTCCTCCGTCCATACTCAGGTCAGAGTCATATATGGACAGTTATGTCTTTCTTTCCACTCCTCTTAGCCATGAATGTTATATTATTTGTTTTGGCACTGCATCTTAGTCAACAAAAATTGTCCCAATAAAGGTAAAAATAGCAAGTTTTTCTTTAAAATTGACTTTTTGTTTTTTTCTAGAGGGACTGCAAGAGACTTTTTCAGCTTCTCATAAAGGATTTACTATGTTAAAGATATATTTTGACCTTTGACTGGTATTTCCTGTCCAGATTTTGTTTTCTATGGTCAAGCATTGTCAAAAAAATCGAAAAATATATAAATCAAAGGTGCACTCAGGCTCATCTGCAGTGCCTTTAAACTCCACGTGGGGCTGCAAAAGAGCTGTAAATGATGTTGATCTAACACAGTCACAAGGGTTCTTTTACTTCTTTTGGCACGTTATAAACAATTACATATTGAATTGTCTTATTTGGAGTGTGATGTATCCGTAAGGCTTTTTAGGTTTTATTAAACCTTTATTTATCTGTCTGTCAACCGACAGACCTTCATCAAGGTTGGATCATCTTGTGCTATTAAAAATCAAATTGGGATTGTTCAATAAAAAAAATCACCACAATCATTCATCCTTTGATAATTTCTCAGCTTAAATGGCTTATTTCGCGAGTTAACTCGGAATTGATGCACTTGCAGCTTTTGTTTTTCTAAGAGCCATTAAAATAACAACATCCTGTCAAAAAAGAATGAATATCTTGTAAAACTGAAGAATAATGTGTTTATTTTCAGGCTCAGGGAGAATATCAAGCTTCCACAAGTGTTTTTTTTTTTAATTCACAGCATCCTTTTACCTTCAGTCCTGCTTCACACCTGCTTGAACTTGCTTTGAATTTTAATGAGTTTCCTCAGATGCTAATGATTACTTTGCATCGTATCCTCTGAAGTTAATAGCTTGGAGGGCGGCCCTGTGGAAAGCCCTCCTGTCTTGACACTCATTAGAAAGACTTGTAAATTGTACTTATCGCTTTCCTGCATCATGACCCGCCATCGCTGGAATAATTTGATACCTGACACATTCTCACACCAACCAGCACATATTTATTCTTGCTGCTGATGGAAATTTGGACTTCTGATTGGACGTCCTACAGTCATCATAATGAATATGTCTGGTGTCTCTGTCTAAGTAGTTTTTTTTTCATGTCAAGCAGTAAATTAAAGGAATCCAGATGAGGTACCTAAAAAAGGGGGGGTGCATCACTTTATTCTGACTTGTTCTGAGCATCAGCTTGAGTATCAGCTTGTCTCAAGGTGACTGTGTCGTGCTTAATGGATTTTATGCTCCATTTTCTTATCTTCTAATTCATTTATATCACTGTCAGCTTATAATGTGACCTTACTGGTTTTTGTGCTGTTGACATGTTTTTGTACATATGCAGCAATAGCATCACTGATATGACCTTTACCCATAATATTTGAAATAATCATGTTGACAGATATGTCAAATGGGCCAGTTAATGAAAATACATTGGCCTGCTGTATATGAGGAAACCTCCTTTTAAAATACGCCATGCTTTGAGTCAACTAAATGTAATAAATCACAGATCAGATGCTAGATGAAGCGCAGCAGATTCTAAATGGAATAAATCCTGTAAACCAGCAGCAGCTAGTTCCAGTTAAAGCATGTACAATAAACAGAGCAAAGACTAAATATACTTGATTTCTAGGTGTGAAAGCATGTTGGTAAACATAGACGTCAAGGTGTCAGTCAGTCATTATCTATAGCCACTTGTTCTGGTTCAGGGTCGCCAGGAGCTGGTGTCTATCTCCAGCAGTCAGTGGGTGAGAGGCGGGGTCACACCTGGACAGGTCGCCAGTCCATCACAGGGACACATATAGATGGAAAACCACTCACTCACACCTAGAGACAATTAATCTCAAGCATATTTTTGGTCTGTAGGAAGATAAAATCCACACAAGCAGGGAAAACATGCAAACTCAATGCAGAAAGGTGGATAGATGGGTCAAGGTGTGCAAAGGAAAATAAAGAAAAGCTTTGCCATTTAATGCTGTTATACCACACTTACTGTTTAAGTTTGAATGCCAGTAAAGTCTTTCAAGAGAACCATAAAATTACAGTATTTTCATTTTAATCTAAATGCCTAGCATTCCTTCCAGATGCCTTTCAATATGTAAGAATTAGAATTTGTGGTCAAATCGGAGTCCCGCAGTTCCTGTAAAAAAACTCTCCATTACTCACCCCCTCCCCTCCCTGATTTTACTGTTGGGTTGCCAGTTCCAGTGTTGATCCTTGTTTTGTTTCTCTTGTATTTGTTGTATTTGTTTGGGAAGGATGTGCTGCTGGTTGTTGTTGAATTGCAACTGCTTGTGTTGAAGACTTGGTAACCTTGGAAGGTCACATGTGATTCACTATGGAACCAGGAAGTCTGGACATGGAATAGTTATTACAGTGGTGGACGCTTATATGCACAAAACTGCTGGCCATGTTCCTGCGTCATAGAGAATCCATACGCTTATATGCACAGCTCCGAAGCATATATGCACAAAACATTTGGCGGTATCAGACATGCATCTCACTAAATCTCACGGTTTCTCAATAGTTACTTGACTGTACACCTCCACTGGTGTTCTCCCACACACCGCTGTTTGGTGTGTGGAACTAGACTGCTCTGGCGTTTACGCACGCGTCTGGAGCATCTGCCTGAAGCTGTCAGACGGTTGTAAAAAAATAATCACCAACTTCTTCAGTGTGAAATAGTGTCACATGTAACATTTGTTCTAGTTTTTATTGCCCGATCATGAGTTCTTAATATCTGATATAGAAAACCGTTCTGTTCTGTTACTAACTGTAACTTAATCTGTGCCGTCACCGTCGTGTCCACGCGCGCGTTTATCTGGCGCATCTGTTTACTTATAGCGTCACAATGGATCCTCTCTACGAGTATATAACTCGGTTTGTTTGAGAGTTTTATTTTCCTAATATATTTTAATTGCGTTATTACATCATTTCCAATTATCTGTTATCAATACCGAACACTGCTACCCGTGTTTACAGTCCAAATGACCACCGACGGATAATTGCGCATAACGCTTATAAGCACAAAACTGCTGGGCACCGAGGTCGTGCATATAACCGTTGACCACCATATAAACAATGATTTTGTCATGGAACAGCGTTTTTAAAACTACAAAAACTGGCAACCGGCTAAGATCGAAATCTTTTACAATGTGCCTTTATTTTCAACATCAGTGGGACATTAGACTGTTTAGTGAGTGTTTCACTGTAAAATTCTTACACATTGTACCTTTAAACTATGATTGTTTTCTATGAAAAAAATGATTGAGTTTTAAATATTTTGGTCAGATATTGAAAATAATATCATAAATACTCACATGATCTATTAGCACTTGGAGTGTGTGTTGTGAATGACTCTCTACAACATAAACAAATTCTCCACTCAGCATCTGTAAAATGAACAAACTTATTGCCAGTTCTGTGGTTAAAGTCATTTAGCTGTGGTGAATCTGTTTAACTCTTTGTACATCCAGTAAATACCGTCTTAGAGTTTCATTAAAATCTGGTGAGTGGTTCATGAGATATTTCACTAACATGAACAAACACACTCACACAAAAGAAAATACATTGTTGGGTTATTGACTGTTTTTTGCCTTTTGTTGAGCAGCAATAATGCAAATATCAAAAGTTACAGGTTGTACCTCATTTTGATAATGTTATTCCTCCAGATACCAGAATAAACTGGGCCTCTTTAGATTTTTGCGATTGAAATCTAAGTTCCTAAATAAAATAATTGCCTTATCTGCTGTTTTTAATCTTTTTCCCTGTTTTGCAGACTACAGGAGCAGGAACAGTCTCTGAATCTCTCCATCAAGGAAGCTACAGCTAAAGTAAGCCATAACTCCTCTCACCTGACGTGTTTCTTAAACAGCTCATTCTAATCTCAGCTTGCCAACAAGGAATGAATGTGTATGAAAACCTAGTAAGTCAGAAAAGACCGTGTGTGTCATGTACCAATGCCAGTGTGCTCAAAATGCATTTTAAATGTCAAAGTCTGTGTTTGTGATCTTTTTGATTTGACAAAGCAGTGTTTTCTTCACAGCTGTGTGCAGAAGTCAGAGGCAGCAGGATGTGTCATTCTGAATAAATTCTCCCTAAATTTAAATCTCTGTAAAAAAAAAAAAAAAAAAAATGGGGATATTAAAATTAAAATTGCAAGATTTTTTTCCTGCTACATTTCCAATCGAATAATAATAATAATCAAAAGAATAAGTAAAAATAATAATTTTCTCAGTGGATTTTGTGGGTTTGTTGTGTTCTCTTGCACCCCTTCCTGTGTTGTCTCTACATTTCCTTTTCTTTTTTTTTTGCACTTCAGGGATTTCCTTTTCCCTTGTGTTAACCATATGTATAAATCTTTGTAGTTGGAAGGTGCTGAAGGCAGCAAAACAGTGTAAAGAATTGTAGTTTAAGAACAGGAAGAAGAACAGCAGGTGCCTCAGTGTGCACTTTTTATTGTCACACTGGCCTTTAGAAACAAATAATCAAATCACTGGTTGGTGCTGCAACTGCACTTCAAAGGAACATAGTCACTAGACTATCCATTGTTATGTTAGAAATGATAAGTTTGGTTCTTAAATAAAATATCCCCATGTGAAAAACGGCACTCCTGCTGTGACAAAATGATTCCTGGCATCAAAGAAACTCTTATTCTCTCCCTTGACTTTTTCAAAATTGACAAAGAGCCCGATGTTTTGAAATTAAATCGCCGGTGTCAGACTTTCTACAGCTTTCAAAACACTCCACAGAGTTTCTTCCAGTTCATGCATTTCATAAAGTAAAAATTTCAAGCCTGTTTGCTGTATTTCTGTGGAAGGAAGACTCCCCAGAGATGTTCTGCCTCTGAAATACCAATCTATTTGACAACCTTGTGCAGAACTGCTTCGGATTTATGAAGAAAAATACATCAGAATATCAAGTTCCACATATATTTGAGCTATGAAAATAGTTCTTCAGTAGAAAGTAGTGCATTATGGGGATTTTATTTAACTTATCTTGTCTGGTTTATGCAATAGAAATTGTGATCTGAATGCATTGTTGTGCAAGACAAGTTAGCTTTACCAAAAGGAGCTGCATTAATCCTATAAGATCCTCTTTGTTTACACTCACCTAAAGGATTATTAGGAACACCTGTTCAATTTCTCCTTAATGCAATGATCTAATCAACCAATCACATGGCAGTTGCTTGAATGCATTTAGGGGTGTGGTCCTGGTCAAGACAATCCCCTGAACTCCAAACCGAATGTCAGAATGGGAAAGAAAGGGGATTTAAGCAATTTTGAGCGTGGCATGGTTGTTGGTACCAGACGGGACGGTCTGAGTATTTCACAATCTACTCAGTTACTGGGATTTTCACGCACAACCATTTCTAGGGTTTACAAAGAATGGTGTGAAAAGGGAAAAACATCCAATATGTGGCAGTCCTGTGGGTGAAAATGCCTTGTTGATGCTAGAGATCAGGAGAATGGGCCGACTGATTCAAGCTGATAGAAGAGCAACTTTGACTGAAATAACCACTTATTACAACCGAGGAATGCAGCAAAGCATTCGTGAAGCCACAACACGCACAACCTTGAGGCGGATGGGCTACAACAACAGAAGACCCCACCGGGTACCACTCATCTCCACTACAAATAGGAAAAAGAGGCTACAATTTGCACGAGCTCACCAAAATTGGTGAAAATCTGTTGAGACATTCAAATGGTAGAGTCAGAATTTGGCGTAAACAGAATGAGAACATGGATCCATCATGCCTTGTTACCACTGCGCAGGCTGGTGGTGGTGGTGTAATGGTGTGGGGGATGTTTGCTTGGCACACGTTAGGCCCCTTAGTGCCAACTGGGCATCGTTTAAATGACAATGGGCTACCTGAACATTGTTTCTGACCATGTCCATCCCTTCATGACCACCATGTACCCCTCCTCTGATGGCTACTTCCAGCAGGATAATGCACCATGTCATAAAGCTTGAATCATTTCAAATTGGTTTCTTGAACATGACAATGAGTTCACTGTACTACAATGGCCCCCACAGTCACCAGATCTCAACCTGATAGAGCATCTTTGGGATGTGGTGGAACGGGAGCTTCGTGCCCTGGATGTGCATCCCACAAATCTCCATCCTATCCATTGATAGGATAGCAAGATGCTATCCTGTCAATATGGACCAACATTTCTAAAGAATGCTTTCAGCAGCTTGTTGAATTAATGCCACGTAGAATTAAGGCAGTTCTGAAGGCGAAAGGGGGTCAAACACCGTATTAGTATGATGTTCCTAATAATCCTTTAGGTGAGTGTATATTTCTGTTGTTAATTCAGAAGATTATTTCTAATATATTTGTAATATTTGTAGCTGCCAGGCGAGGATGAGAAAGAGGAGAGAGAGAGAAAAGGACAGAAAGAAAGAGAAGAATAAAAAGATAGAACACAAAAAACTAAAACACCATGGTCACTGACTTCCATCAACAAATTCATTAATTCTGCTCTGACTTTCAGCTCTGCCTCCTCAGCCACTAGATTGATGCCGTTTCCACCCCTCTATGGGCTTCTAATGATGTTTCTTTTTGGATTTCAGTTTTTCCTTGTCTGTCTATATCTAAGCACTTATCTTATTTTCAAATGCTATAGACAACAAAACCCTTCAGTGTTGTTTCACAGCTGTGTATTCGGAGTAGGGCAGGCACACAAGGATGCAAATACATCTGTAAGATATTGTAACAATGAGTGTCAAAAAGAAAATGAAAGCAGAAGAGGAAATGAGCAGTGGTATCCTGTGGGATCCATGTCTGTGCAAAGGTTTTGTTAGTTACCACCCTCCCCCCTCTCACTCCTCTGTATCTTCTCTTTTTTATCCCCAGGTGGTCATGAGTCAAAGGCTGGGCAGCAGCTTGTGGAGAAAAGTCAGCGAGACTGAAACGCAGCTTTTGGCTCTGCATGAAGCTAAATTGGCAGCCATCTCTGGTAACTTTCCACTCAGCCCCACCCCAAAACATCCCTGCTACATTACACATTCTTTATTTATCCCATTTACTTGAATAACTTACCATTAGCTGCACTTAATTACCCCGTTAATGTTCAAGAAGCTCATAAATGGGCAGTGAAAGCGTAATGTCTTCCTGTGGTGCACCGGCGCAGGTAATGACTTCAGCAGTGCCAAGGAGCTGAAAGCTGAGATGAAGGCGGTGCACCTGGAGCGGGACCGACTGGAGGCTTTGGCTAAGAGGCTGCACAGCCTGAGCTCAGGGAGCAGCCAGGAGCTGGGCAGGATGAAGGAGCAGCAGCAGCAGCTCAGGCAGGAGCTGGAGCACAGGGAAGCCCTGCACGGTGAGTCCCTGAGGGCGCTGCCACTATCCTACAGCTTAAACGATGTCAATAAAAGTACCATGGTATGACTGGAATTCAAAATTTCTAAGCTAAATATAGACAAGCTGGATAAGAAAACAAGTAGGAGTGTTGGATTTTAAGAGATAATCTAAAGTTTATGGGAATAGCTAGCATGACATGCTTCCGGATCCAACCTGCAGCTGCTCCTAATGTAAACACAATGGCGATAGCCAACGAACCGGTCACCTTTTTTAATGGGGACATTGTATTTTGCTGACATCCCAAAGTCAGTGAAAAAGAGTCTGAACTCCTACAACTCAGAGTTGTAAATGTTAGTGTGCTGGCAGGTAGAAGTTTGAAGGGGGAAAGTACAGGCTTCAATGAAGAGTAAAATTTATGAGGTTGAGGTGAGGTCCTGACTCTGACTCATCTGGCTCAAACCACCGCCCTCCCTATCAAAGACGTGATGTGACAACAAATAAGAAATATAACTTTTTTTTTTTAATTACATGTATTTAGAGTTAAAAACACTCCTATGTATATTTATACACTGAGAAGATTGTAGAAATGATTTCTGAAAGACAGAAATTGCTTTGTAAAATATATTTTCCTCCTGCTTCTCCATTTCTCTGTCATGGCCTCTGTTTGGTGCGAACCCTCTTACAAGCACAAGCTCCAGACAACAAAACAGTTTTAAAATGTTTATTGAAAAGTATGAGAAGAGCACGGCCAGGCACGTGACTCCTGTGCTGCTGGCTGTACCGGAACCGGGCCTCACCGGGATGGAACCGTGGGATTCTAGACGGTGAGAGCACAGGTTAGATATCTGAGGGTTGTGAAGTTGGAGCAAGCATGAGAACAGGAAAGCAGGCTTACGTGGATGGCGCAGATGGTGGTGATAGAGAGGAGGAGTGGTTAGTGGCTGAGAGAGGTCTGTGGTCCGGAGTGAGATGTGCAGGTGCTGGAGGGTGAACAGATCAGCTCTGGGTCCGTGTGTCCAGCAGGTGCAGGCTCCGGGGAGGAAGAGACAGGCGGAGAGCAGATCCGGGGAAATCCAAGCCAGCGTGAGAGCCTGTGGAAGCGGATTGTCTCCAGGGCAGGAGGTGCGGATCCTCGGAGAGGCGACAGATCCGGGTGAAACTCCTGAGGGGATAAAGAGAAGGAAGACCAAGCATTAATGGGCTCGTTTCCCTGAAATGCGTAAACGGTCAGTGTTAGAACCTCTACCGAGTGTTGAGAGAGAACTATCTGGCGCCTGTCTCGTGTTGATCCTCCCCTTAAATCCCCTCTCAGGTGAAGAGGAGAATGAGCCACACCTGCCGCTCCAGAGCTGATCCACCTGTTGGAAATTAGGTTAATCGCACCCACACACACACTCACACCCACAGGCAGATCAGCCACATAACAGTACCCCCCCCCTTAACGACCGCCTCCAGGCGGTCGCGCCGAAGATGCAGGGAGGGATGAGGACGACGAGGCGGAGGACGCTTCGAAGTCCGTAATCAGTGTGGGGTCCAAGATGAAGGACCGGGGAACCCAGGAGCGGTCCTCAGGGCCATAACCCTCCCAGTCCACCAGGTATTGGAAACCCCGCCCCCGGGGACGGACACCCACAATCCGTCGGACTGTGAAAGCCGGGTGGCCGTCAATCATACGGGCGGGCGGGGGGGAAGGTGGCGGAGGGCAGAGAGGACTGGACAGGACGGGCTTCACCTTGGACACATGAAAGACCGGATGGACACGGAGGTGAGAGGGGAGCCGGAGCCTGACCGTAGCTGGACCGGGAACGGCCTCCACAGTGAAGGGGCCCAAGAACCGTGGGGAGAGCTTCCTGGTAGAGGCCTTGAGGGGGAAGTCCTTGGAGGCGAGCCAGACCTTTTGTCCCGGGGAGTAGGTGGGAGCCGGGGTGCGTCTGCGGTCCGCACCCGCCTTAGTCTTCGCCGCCGTGCGCTCCAGCGCACGCTTGGTTCCAGACCATATGCGGCGGATCTGGCGGATGTGGGTGCGGACCGTGGGGATCACCGGCTCTGGGCAGGAGGAAGGGATGAGCGTGGGCTGGTAGCCAAGGGAACACTCGAAGGGAGAGAGCCCCGTCGCAGACGAGATGTGCACGTTGTGCGCGTACTCAACCCAGGAGAGATGCTGACACCATGTGGCAGGATCTTCAGCGCACACACAGCGCAGCATGCTTTCCATCTCCTGGTTGAGACGCTCACACTGCCCATTCGTCTGCGGGTGGAACCCTGAAGTGAACCGGGGCGTGGCTCCCAACATTCCACAAAACTCCTTCCAGACCCTGGCGGTGAATTGCGTGCCCCGATCCGAGAGCACCTTCGACGGGATGCCATGCAGGCGAAACACATGGCGGAACAGGAGGCGGGCGGTCTCGGGGGCTGACGGGAGCTTTGGCAGCGCGATGAGGTGGCATGCCTTGGAAAAACGGTCAATAATTGTGAGGATAACGGACTTGCCTTTGGAGACGGGGAGGCCGGTGACGAAGTCCAGTGCGATGTGCGACCAGGGTCTGGATGGGACCGGGAGCGGCTGCAGGAGTCCCGCTGGAGGCCGGTGGGACGGCTTGCTGCGGGCACACACACAACAAGCAGACACGAATTCTCCAACATCTTTGTGTATCGCTGGCCACCAAAAATACCTCTGCAGGAAGGCGATGGTTCGGCTGGTGCCAGGATGGCAGGAGAATTTCGTGTCGTGCCCCCAGCGGATGACTTGCGCTCGGACCTTGGATGGCACGTAGAGCCGGTTGGGAGGTCCCCCTCCAGGATCTGGCTCCGCCTCCTGCGCTCGCCGGATCAGCCCTTCGATGTCCCAGGTCAGTGAGCGGACGAAGCAGGACCCAGGTAAGATGGTCTCCGTCCGCTCCTCCGGGAGCTCGGGCTGGTGAAGGCGGGAGAGCGCGTCCGGCTTCTGGTTCTTGGACTCCGGCCGGTAGGAGATGGAGAGATTGAACCTTGAAAAGAAGAGGGACCAACGGAACTGGCGGGGGTTGAGGCGTTTAGCATTCTGCAGATATATGAGATTTTTATGATCAGTCCATATTATTATTGGGAGTTGCGTACCTTCAAGCCAGTGCCTCCATTCTTCCAGCGCCAGTTTGATAGCCAGGAGCTCCCTGTCCCCGATGTTGTAGTTGCGCTCCGGCGGCGTGAAGCGCTTAGAGAAAAAAGCGCACGGGTGGAGCTTGTTATCCGCCGCCGAGCGCTGGGACAGGATAGCTCCCACACCTTCCTCGGATGCGTCCACCTCCAGGGTGAACTGGGCGCTGGTGTCTGGGTGAATAAGGATGGGTGCTGCCGTGAAGCGCTGTTGCAGGTTCCTGAAAGCGGCCTCAGCCTCCGGGCCCCAGTGAAACGGCACCTTGGGAGAGGTCAGCGCCGTAAGGGGTCCCACGATGAGGCTGAAACCGCGGATGAACCTGCGGTAGAAGTTAGAGAAGCCAAGGAACCGTTGCAGCTGCTTCCGGCAGGTAGGCACTGGCCACTCCTCCACAGCTTGAGTTTTGACAGGTTCCGGTCTGATCTGTCCACCCTCTAGAATGAATCCGAGAAATGTGATGGTGGGTGTGTGAAACTCACATTTCTCGGCCTTGACGTAGAGTCGGTTCTCCAGGAGCCTTTGGAGGACCAGCCGGACGTGTCTGCGATGAGTCTGTGGGTCTGAAGAAAAAATCAGGATGTCGTCTAAGTAGACGAACACAAATTGATGCAGAAAGTCCCTTAGTATATCATTAATAAGTGCTTGGAAGACTGCGGGTGCATTTGTGAGCCCGAAGGGCATGACTGCGTATTCGTAGTGTCCGATGTGTGTTTTGAAGGCTGTCTTCCACTCATCACCTGCCCGGATGCGGACCAGGTGATAAGCGTTACGAAGGTCTAGTTTCGTGAAGACTGTGGCCTTTTGGACAGGTTCGAGAGCAGAGGAGAGTAGTGGAAGGGAGTATTTATTTTTTATGGTGATCTGGTTCAGTCCTCGGTAATCTATGCATGGACGGAGTGTGCCGTCCTTTTTGCCCACGAAGAAAAAACCAGCTCCGAGGGGAGATGAGGAAGGTCGGATGATTCCAGCCTTCAGAGAGTCCTTAATGTAAGTCTCCATGGCTTCTCTCTCGGCCCGGGAAAGATTGAACAGGCGGCCCGCCGGGAGAGGTGCACCGGGCAGCAGATCGATGCAACAATCGTACGGCCGGTGCGGCGGGAGAGAGAGAGCCAGCTCTTTATTGAAGACCTCACTAAGGTCGTGGTACTCCGGGGGAACCTTTGTTAGGTCTGGCGGTTGCTGTGGGGCCGAAGAAGCGGAAACACCCACCGGAAGTGCAGACCGTAAACACCGCTCCAGGCAGTGCGGGCTCCACGAAGTGATACGGTTGTGCACCCAGTCAATTTGTGGACCGTGTTGCACCAGCCACAGGTATCCCAGGACTACGGGAACCTCCGTGCTGGGGTAAACAAAAAACTTCAGGTCCTCTCGGTGATTTCCGGAGACAACAAGGGAAACAGAGTCCGTACAGTGAGTTATAGACGTCATTGAGCTACCATCTAGAGCGCGCACACAAAGAGGCGCAGGCAGTGGAGTCAAAGAGAGGTGACACTTTCTAACTAACTCAGGGTGAATTAAATTTTTCTCAGAACCGGAGTCTACCAGTGCGACACACTTAACAGGCTCCTGGTTCTGATAACATATAGAGACGGGGAAGGTCAAACGAGGACTTGAACACTTTCCGCCCGCCAGGATCCCCATCCTCACTAGCGGGCGCTGTCGTTTGGCGCTTCCGGACAGTTGTTTACTGCATGTCTGGGAGAAGCACAGTAGAGACAAACTCCTTCGGCTTGTCGTCGCCTCTTTTCGGCCTGGCTAAGAC
>SSNP01000107.1:721194-777100 GCA_006937955.1 Pachypanchax playfairii
AGAATTCCCTGTTGGGAGAGTGCAGCCTGGAGCTGTGCCGTAGGGTTCTGGTGGCCAGATAGTTCTGTCATGGCCTCTGTTTGGTGCGAACCCTCTTACAAGCACAAGCTCCAGACAACAAAACAGTTTTAAAATGTTTATTGAAAAGTATGAGAAGAGCACGGCCAGGCACGTGACTCCTGTGCTGCTGGCTGTACCGGAACCGGGCCTCACCGGGATGGAACCGTGGGATTCTAGACGGTGAGAGCACAGGTTAGATATCTGAGGGTTGTGAAGTTGGAGCAAGCATGAGAACAGGAAAGCAGGCTTACGTGGATGGCGCAGATGGTGGTGATAGAGAGGAGGAGTGGTTAGTGGCTGAGAGAGGTCTGTGGTCCGGAGTGAGATGTGCAGGTGCTGGAGGGTGAACAGATCAGCTCTGGGTCCGTGTGTCCAGCAGGTGCAGGCTCCGGGGAGGAAGAGACAGGCGGAGAGCAGGTCCGGAGAAATCCAAGCCAGCGTGAGAGCCTGTGGAAGCGGATGCTCTCCAGGGCAGGAGGTGCGGATCCTCGGAGAGGCGATAGATCCGGGTGAAAACTCCTGAGGGGATAAAGAGAAGGAAGACCAAGCATTAATGGGCTCGTTTCCCTGAAATGCGTAAACGGTCAGTGTTAGAACCTCTACCGAGTGTTGAGAGAGAACTATCTGGCGCCTGTCTCGTGTTGATCCTCCCCTTAAATCCCCTCTCAGGTGAAGAGGAGAATGAGCCACACCTGCCGCTCCAGAGCTCATCCACCTGTTGGAAATTAGGTTAATCGCACCCACACACACACTCACACCCACAGGCAGATCAGCCACATAACATTCTCATACAGTATGTCTAGTTCAGCTCTGGAGCTCTGAGTAACCTGTTCTGGTGATTATTTTTATATTTTACAAACGAATAAAGTCTTTGTTAAATATTTAACTGAAGTTAAAAATATTTTTTTTATACATGGTTTACATTAACTCATCTTTACAAATTTTTTATTTACTGTCACTTAAGTGGATTTATGCAGCCCCACCCAAAAAATATTTCACCAGCCACCACTGACGTTTTTGCTTTAAAGAGGCCATTCCATTAAAATTCCATTTCATTTTTCTGAGGTTTCTGTTGAATATTTTAGCTCCACATGGGTTCTTACCTTCATAGTGGGTGTTAAATCAGCACAACAACTTCTCTTTCAGTTTTTATCTCTCAAACCACGCAGATGGCAATAAGTTCGAATGGCCTATATATGTTTCGTCACAACTCCTTTGCTCGTTAGTATTCATCAGCTCCCTAAGTACAAACCACGCCTAGCATGCTGCTGGCTAAAAGCTGTAGCATAAGACATATCAAACTGGAAGAGACTAGTACGTGTTCTGTTGCCATGCGCAGCGGGGCAGGAAACAGGAAGACTTGCTCTCATAAGCTAGTTTGTTAGCCAATCTGAGTCCAGCAAATTTGCATAATGAATATTAATGAGTTACAGCCCGAAGCCTGCCAAATCTTGACGCAGACAGATTGAAAGGTCTGTTAATCAGTGTTTCATAACGTTTTTTAGGTATAAAATGTTTCATATTACAGGTTAATACTTAAGAAACAACCACAAAGTCCTGAAATTTGTGTGAAATGGCCTCTTTAAACACAAAACAAATTTGTCAATCAAATGTTTAGTGGTCGACCATTACCGTAAAAAGATTTTACATTTGTCACAGTTCAAACATTACAAGTTTTTTGTAGCTAGCGTTAGCTCGCTAACACAAACTGTCGGCCACTAAACTAACTTTGCTGGACAAGTGTAACGTTAGCTACTGTATGTAAGTACATATGGTAAGTGAGTACCATAAGTCCTTATGGTTTTAAGTCAGGGGTGTCAAATTCAAATGAACAAGTCGTTAACAGGCTTCTGCAGAACTTGTAGTTCCACAGGTGTTCTTACCTTCATAGTGGGTGTGAAAACAGGTCAACAACTTCTCTTTCAGTTTTAAACTCTCAAACTACGCAGGTGGCAATAACACCGGAGTTCAAACGGCCTGTATCTATTTCGTCACAACTCCTTTGTTCGTTAGTATTCGGCAGCTCCCGCAGTTGAAACCACGCCTAGCATGTCACTTGCTAAATGCTGAAGCATAAGACGTAGCAAACAGGGAGAGGACATCTGATGTTGCCATGCGCAGCGGGGCAGGAAACAGTATGTTGTGCTCTCATAGGCTAGTTTGTCAGCCAATCTGAGTCCAGCAAATTCAAATAATGAATGAGCTGCTTCACGGAACGAGCCGGATGCAGACAGATTGAAAGGTCTGTTAATCACTGTTTTCTAACGTTTGTTAGATAGAAAATGTTTCATATTACAGGTTAATACTTAAGAATAACAAAGTCCTGAACTTTGTATGAAATGGCCTCTTTGAGAGTTTTTTTGTGAGGGTTAACAAAGTTGATTTAACTTAGGTAAACGTTAAGGGACAGAAAGTGAGTGCAAGTACTTGCTCTTGTGCTATTGGGAGGTCCAAGTGCCACCATGTTGCAGTTCTCCTCTCATAAATATTGAATGTATTCTATTTTATTTTATGTGGCCCCACTACATTGTAACAGCAACAGGTAACGTTAGCTCGGCTAACGTTTAGTGCAAATACTGGCGCTAGCCCACACTTAAATGTATTTATCATGCGATCCAGCTTACCATATCAGTTTAAGCCATCTCTTCTTCTTTGTCCAGAGGAAAGTAGTAGTATAAGATATCATTTTATTGCAACACGAGACACAGCACTGCGCCATTGCTACTGTGATTTGGTTTGGACACGGAAGTGACGTTTTTGGCTATGATGACGTAGCCACTAGCCATTCCCATAGTGGAAATGGATTTCATAAAAATAAAAATGTAATTTTTCCTATAAAACTACTGTAATTTTTGTGACTTATACAGTAGCTGAAGAATAATTCCCTCAAAACTGTTTTATTCCCATAAAAGTCTCAGGTTTGATATCAATGACAAAATTATAATGCATGCTAAGCCGTAAAAATTAGTTTAGCTAATCTCTCTATATTAAAAATGAGGATTTAGAAAAACGCACTCCTGCTTAACCCACTGTGCTTTGCTCCTAAATGGGGCAATAATAGGATCTTTTTTTCTGCCACTGTTTGGTTTCGTTACCGGTTCTCTGGAGTAATGACAGTCGAGGCTCATCATTATTACTGTATTAAGTTTGTTATGCCCTAGAGTCTCAAAAAACACATTAGAAACCTGTCTATGGTGTGGTGGCAGACCCAAGTATAGGCAGGACTTGTAGCTCAGTTAAAATAACGTATTTATTTAGATAAACAAAGAACAATGCTGATGAGGCAGCAAAACAGAAAACACTTACATCCACAAGGGGCTGGAGACGAGGCAAACACAGAGGGAGCTGAACAGTACGAACTGGCAATGAACTGAAAGTGAGCAGAGTGTTACAACAGAGGATCAGTGATGAGTGAGTGGTAACACCAGGGGAAGAGAAGCAGAGAAACTAATCAGAGGAATGTGAAACAGCTGTGAATAAAGCAAAAAGAGAACTGAGGAGATTGTGTATTGATCAGTAAGAAGCCGGGAGACTAAATACACATATGGGGAAAATAATAAAGATCTAGAATACGAGAGAAATAACTAAGGTACCAAAAGTAAACTCACAATACAAAAAACAGGCAGAAAGAAACTCATTAAACAGAGCAAACCATGAAAAAACACTGAATAAAGAATAATGCAACAAAGAATAATGGTAACAGGAAACACAAGACCCCTCCAAAATAAAATAACAGGAAACTCATGAAAAATGATAATAAAATAATAATAATAAATGATGGAACAATTCTTAAAATGTTAAATTTTTTGACTGTATGATGACAAATCTGTAAGCAAATTAATAGATTATTTTTAGTTCATAGTCTTAGGTCAACTTGTCACAATTAGTTGTTTCAGCATGATGCCAAATATATCATATTCTTCTGTTTCGAAGACCTCTATGTCTTTACCAGGATAAGTACTTGATTTAAAATGTGCAACTCATAAGAAATTAAAAACGCTTGCAAATGTTTCAAAACATTTTGGAAACTCCATCATTAATACGGTGCACAATTTGTCATCATAAGTTGCAGCCCAGTGAGACTCCAGCTTAATACGCTGGACTGCACACCCATTAACAGCAGAACATATTTGATCCATATTGGTCTCATCACTGATCTCACAGTTAGCAAAGAATATACTACCTTTCTGAGGACACTACTACCTTTAAACCGGCTAGTTTATTTACTAATATTTTTTCCTCATGCTCCTGTAATCCAGTCACTCTTAAAGTCTATGTTTTGTGTTTGGCACTTTGTATATTTTTAATACTTTTTGTTTAAACCAGAAAAAAACGCAGAAAATATGAAACTGAAAGACTATATTTACCGATTTCCTGACTGCCCACAGAGACAAAGAAGCATTTCTTCTAATTGATTTTAAATGCACCTTTTAAAAGATGTTTTTTCTCTTCCTTAAAATCTGAATTTAAAAGTGAGTCAAAAAAAAAAAATCCTCTCTTGATGTTGCTGCACACTGTGAGGGCATCAATGACTTTTCTCCCAAATGAAGAAGAAGTGATCTGCTGCCAGTGGGGACCTGGCTTTTAAATGAGTTTGCAGCAGGACTTGCAGTTAAGAAGAGGGCGCAGCGAAAGTGAGAATGAGCTTTAGATAGTTTGAAGTCGCCAGTTTACCTCCAAGCTACTCGGTGCACACATGATCTGACATGAGCGGTCGGACAGTTCTGAGCTCTGCGTAAATATCTGGCTTGTTTTTTTTCAGGTTGAGGGTATTGATTTAACATGTTGGCACTGGCAGAGATTTAAATGGATTTTGACGGCACCACCTGCAGTGCTGCTTTCTCCAGCCTGTCTGTCATAGGGAGATTTCTAAAAAAGGTCACTTCCTCTCTGAGATGCAGAGTCAGGATTGTGAAAAGGTTGTGAAGGACTGAGGACTATGGATCAGGCTTCTGCTGGAACCCTAAGGAATACATTTACAACATCATTACCTACATCTTATTATCTGTGATAAATCATTTATTTCATCATTTTGGCTGATTGTTAATGTTAATCTTTTTCACAGACTTGCTCAATCTCATCTCAGCACATTAAACATAATGTATGTCTCAAAAAAAAAAAAAAAAACACCCCCACCACCATCAGTCCAGGTCTCAGGGACCAAGAGGCTGGAAGACCAATGATGTGTTTATTCAGCAGCTAAACAATGGAGCAGCAGTCAGGTGGGCATCACGTCACAAAGAGGACAGCGACTTAATAATCGGTTGTGCATTTTCATTGAATGCTTAAGTGGGCGCACACATTATGGTACAAGGTGCAATTTCACAACGTGTTACAGACACCAAGACAGGGATTCATTAAACTGTCATCCTATTTGATAATAAGGGGGTTGGCAAACACTTGCTGGTAACTGATAGCCCACAAACAGCACATTACCACTCTTAAACTTGAGGGGATTAGAAATTACTGTCAACTTCAAGATCCTTTTTGTTTCTGGTGCATTTCTGGCAAACACTTAATATAACAGATGTCATCCAGTGACAGGAAAACAATATGGCTTTTTATCCCACCTTTAGTTCTGAAGAGGACTTTATCTGACTGCATAGATTCTCCACTTCAGCTTGTTGTATATCTTTTCCCAGAGTGCTTTGTGTTATATGGAAGCTATTTGGCCGGGGAGCTATCACGCCCCTAATTGCTGCTGGTGGGAGTGCTGATGAATACCAAATTGGAGATTTGATTCCCTGCTGAGGGTATAACTCTGCACCTAAAGGAGAGCTTAAGTGATGCTAAATTTGAAAATAAATAATTGAAGGGCTGAATAAGATGAGTACATGACCCCAGAAGTAAGACTGCTGAAGATAGTTCTTTATTTACCAGAGTGTTTCTGATTAGGGTTTTTAAAATGTTATTATTAACATGCTGGCAGTACGTTAGCTATCAGGTAATCACACCGTCTGATGGAAGATTTTTCTGCTTTGGTTTAATAAATTTAAGGCAGTTTTGGTGTATTTTGCTGGACTTTTACCATCTATTAGTATAGTTGTCATTAGATGCAACAATACCACATTTTTTTAAACCGATACTTGTATCTGAGTACTTGCCGATAATGGCGATATTTCTACCACACACAAAAAATTTAATGAATTGTAAGACAGGTTTTATTTTCTTCTGCTTGTTACAACAAATGATGGTGAACTCAATAAAAAAAATAAAAATGACCACAAAATTTAAATTTCAAGTGAAAAATAAACATTTTACCGTATATACTCGCGTATAAGTCGAACCTCTTTCTCAGCAGAAAAGTTGAGGAATTTAGCATTGACCCGCGTATAAGTCGGTGTCAGAATCAGTTTGTGTCAGGAATATATATTTATTTTTTTTACACTGGTTCATATCGTCTAGTATCAGTAGCAGCTGCGCTTACAGGTGAAGCATCGGGCGTTTCCGCAGGTAAGGTTGTTCTGCAGCGTGAGGGAGGTGTGTCGCAGACATTGATCACACCTATCACCTTTTTAATTTACCTTTGTTGCAGCTCATTTCGAGCCTGGGATGTAACAATATATTTATTAAAAAGATATAACGTGTCTTTGATAATCCATGCTGATAAGGAACATTGTTCGCTCGTCCGAGTACTTGCTCCAGTCCCCAAGCTGTCGACATTTTCCTCTGAAAAATAACTACTTCTTCCCGATATCTCGCGTATAAGTCAGAACCCCCCTTCAGACCTGAAATTCACTCCTCAAAAAACCGACTTATACTCGAGTATATACGGTAAGTATCGGTTCATGGTATCGGTTAAATAACTGATACCGATACAAGTACATTGTAATGGTACTATTGGCCCCGATACCCGATAACAGTATCGTATTGGTGCATCCCTAATTAGTTCTGCAGAATTTTCAAAACTAATGAGGTAAACTCAACTGTATTAGCTCAGCAGCTGAAGTTCACCTCAAAATACCATCATCCAAATTGTTTTGCGAACACTGAAGGCGAGGACATATATGATTTATTCATGTCTGTTTCTCTTTCAGGGTGCTTCTGGTGAGTACATGATGGAACTTCTGATAGCTCTTGTCCTAAAGAGCTTCTGAATGATTGAGAGGTGGCGTATAAGGTGAACCAGGCAGAATGTTTCCTGGTTGTTGATTTTCAAGTTTAAGACTTTGGAGAGAGTAAAATTTAGTTGGAATCTGTTTCAGAGTTAACACTCGATTTGATAAGGAATAAAAAGGAAGTTGATTAAGATGGAACTTGAATCAAGCTGGATGAGTTGTCGTGTTTTGTTGCATCAGCTGACTCATAATGCTAATGTAACTGTACATGTTATCATTGTAAACAGCACACTGGCATGTGGGTTCAGCCTAAAGCGACGTTATTTCGGAGTGCAGCTTTCATAAAAACACTGTGTTCTTTCTGGGCAGGTGACAGCACTAAATTCAGAAATACTTTTTGGAGAAAATAAATTATCTTTTTGATTTCCCACAGAAAACGTAAGAAATAATAAGATATGAGATTAATGGAGCGAGACGATGAGCAGGTGAAGTGTTGAGAGTGTTTCAGAGTTTTTTCTCATGACTGCACATTTGGGGAGAGTAACTTTTCCCAGATTCAGATAAAATGCTGTTTTGCAGCGTATAGCGACAGATTGCGAGTTCACCGTGCTTATCAAGCTGAGCTGGAGTGACAGTGAGTCTATCTTATCTTTCCAGCCAAACAATTCAACATCCAGAACTGAAATATATTTTTATCTAATTCTAGAGTTAGACGCACACAGGCAGTTTTTTGACGAATCATTTCTTTTTTGTTGTGCGTTTGTGCAGAACCCCACAATATGTTACGCTGTGCCAGCTACTACTGGAGCATCACAGCTTATTGATTGTCTGTCTGATATCAGCCTGTCCCTCTTCCTTCATTAGCTCTCCTGCTGTTATGTTCACATACAATCATACAATCTGTCTGCGTATGCTGACGGTGTGTTTGTGTACCCTGCGGTGCTGTTGCACTCAAACAGCCCGAGCTGTACGTACACACATTAATCACAGTCCATGTCTCAGCTCAATTACAAAGACACACGATCTCTCATCTACCTTATTATGCACAGGTTTTTACAGCTCATGTATCGATAGTGTTGCGTTAGCATGAAGCTGCTGTAATTTGTTCGACAACACCGGGACCACACAGTCAATCTTTTTGCTGTTACAAAACAGAACAGAAATACAACTTTTTTTTTTTTTTTTTACTTTAAGTTATGGAGCTGCTCATAATGCAGAAGCAAATCCAAACGCTTTGCATGTGTTAACTTGTGCATCTTGTCATGTCAGTCTACACATTTAGAATCTTTTACTGAATTACATTTAGATTTTTTAGATTTACAGTGGGGCAAAAAAGTATTTAGTCAGCCACCAATTGTGTAAGTTCTCCCACTTAAAAAGATCAGAGAGGCCTGTAATTTTCATCATAGGTATACCTCAACTATGAGAGACAAAATGAGGAAAAAAAATCCAGAAAATCACATTGTCTGATTTGTAAAGAATTTATTTGCAAATTATGGTGGAAAATAAGTATTTGGTCACCTACAAACAAGTAAGATTTCTGGCTTTCACAGACCTGTAGATTTTTTAAGAGGCTCCTCGGTCCTCCACTCGTTACCTGTATTAATGGCACCTGTGTGAACTCGTTATCAGTATAAAAGACACCTGTCCACAACCTCAAACAGTCACGCTCCAAACTCCACTATGGCCAAGACCAAAGAGCTGTCAAAGGACACCAGAAACAAAATTGTAGACCTTCACCAGGCTGGGAAGACTGAATCTGCAATAGGTAAGCAGCTTGGTGTGAAGAAATCAACTGTGGGAGCAATTATTAGAAAATGGAAGACATACAAGACCACTGATAATCTCCCTCGATCTGGGGCTCCACGCAAGATCTCACCCCGTGGGGTCAAAATGATCACAAGAACGGTGAGCAAAAATCCCAGAACCACACGGAGGGACCTAGTGAATGACCTGCAGAGAGCTGGGACCAAAGTAACAAAGGCTACCATCAGTAACACACTACGCCGCCAGGGACTCAAATCCTGCAGTGCCAGACGTGTCCCCCTGCTGAAGCCAGGACACGTCCAGGCCCGTCTGCGGTTTGCTAGAGAGCATTTGGATGATCCAGAAGAGGATTGGGAGAACATCATATGGTCAGATGAAACCAAAATAGAACTTTTTGGTAGAAACTCAACTTGTCGTGTTTGGAGGGGAAAGAATGCTGAGTTGGATCCAAAGAACACCATACCTACTGTAAAGCATGGGGGTGGAAACATCATGCTTTGGGGCTGTTTTTCTGCAAGGGGACCAGGACGACTGATCCGTGTAAAGGAAAGAATGAATGGGGCCATGTATCGTAAGATTTTGAGTGAAAACCTCCTTCCATCAGCAAGGGCATTGAAAATGAGACGTGGCTGGGTCTTTCAGCATGACAATGATCCCAAACACACCGCCCGGGCAACGAAGGAGTGGCTTCGTAAGAAGCATTTCAAGGTCCTGGAGTGGCCTAGCCAGTCTCCAGATCTCAACCCCATAGAAAATCTCTGGAGGGAGTTAAAAGTCTGTGTTGCCCAGCGTCAGCCCCAAAACATCACTGCTCTAGAGGAGATCTGCATGGAGGAATGGGCCAAAATACCAGCAACAGTGTGTGAAAACCTTGTGAAGACTTACAGAAAACGTTTGACCTCTGTCATTGCCAACAAAGGCTATATAACAAAGTATTGAGATTAACTTTTGTTATTGACCAAATACTTATTTTCCCCCATAATTTGCAAATAAATTCTTTAAAAATCAGACAATGTGATTTTCTGGATTTTTTTTCCTCATTTTGTCTCTCATAGTTGAGGTATACCTATGATGAAAATTACAGGCGTCTCTGATCTTTTTAAGTGGGAGAACTTACACAATTGGTGGCTGACTAAATACTTTTTTGCCCCACTGTATGTATTGTTATTCTGATTTACATTTAGCTGATGGGTTTATCAAAAAATGTTCCTCATTCTCAGCAGAAGTATCACAATTTTGTTTCTGTTATAAATGAATGACCTCTTCCATTTTGGTTGGTGCCCTTGGCAGCAATCAGTGATGTCTAACGCCTGCTGAGATCTCTGGTGTGAAGGGAGGCTGAGCTCATGAATTTTCAATTCAGGCCCTCTGAGCGCTTTTGTGAAGTTCCTTCAGCAACAAACATAATGCCGTGTGTATCGGAGAGTAGCAGAGCGCCTACTTTTATGGGCTTTTTAGTGCTGATTTTATTTGCATGGCCTGCCAGTGACAGCAGCCTCCTGCAGACTTACAGGAAGTAATAATAGAACCCAGAGCTCTGGCTCCACTGAGCGCAGGAGGAGGCTCTGCTGCTTTTTTTTTCGTCTCTTTCTGTGAAAAAAAAAAGCTATTTTCAACTGTCGGACTACTTGTTTAACTGCACTCATCTGTTTCATCACTGACTCGAGTCTTAACGGGACTTCTATACTGTGTTTGTTTCCCATTCTATATTTATTGTAAATCTGGCACTTGTTTAAGGCTTAACTACACTGTCATTTTACATCTACATACTCTGTGGCATCTAAAGACAGACTTAATGCACATATGTATTATTCAACAGCTATCCTGTTGCATTCTGTCTAACGAAGCCAGCATAAAGAGACATTTTGACAGGAGAGACTCTGTCTGGTGAGATAGGATCTAACAATTAGATGATGGGTGGTGAGTGAGCTAACTGAATCACCTTAATCTGATCTCTTCATCAGAAATGTGATAATCAATCCAGATGCATCATTCTTTCATCGATTTGGTGACTTTGGAAATAATCAACGTTTGGTCAAGATAACTTTTATGACACATTTAAATCCCTCTCTTCTATCTCTAAGCCTTTTCTGAGTTTGTGTTACTGTGTGTGTGTTTGTGTGTGTGTTTGTGTTGCAGTCACTTCCTCTCAGACATTTTCTCGTCCTCCCTGCTGTGTCTCCTCCGAAGCCTGTCACATCCCTAAACTGATGCAGTCTAATAACCGTCATCAAGACAATGATACAATTATATTTCAAACCTCAGTGTGATTCTGAACATCTAATTAGGTGACTTTGAATGAGTTCCAGACAATCTGAGCAAGCTGAATGACTTTAAACTGAAGTGGTTTGTGTCCAGTTTTGTCCCTTTTTTGTGTTTTTTTTTTTTTTTTTTTACGTTTAACCTACAATTTCTATTGTTCTAAATGAGCTACAGTATGTGTTCAATTAAAGGGCCGGTTCGACTTAATGGAAAATATTTTTATGGCTTTTATTCCAACAGATGACACATTTTCTACCAGACTGAAGATTAGGTTAGTTTAGGTTAGTTGGTAAGGGTTTAGTACTGGTTATTAGAGAAACAGTTGTGCCCTTTTCCACCAGGGTTGGTACAGTATGGTACGGTATGGGTCGGGTCAGCACGGGTCAGAACGGGACGGTTGTGTTTCCATTACCATCTTGGGAATGTGGACCTGGGTGGGTGCATGGGCGTGTTCAGCTTAGTAAGTGGTGTGAAAGATCCATGATGTCATTTGTAATCAACACAAGAGTAGTAAACAAGCGTGGACATGTGCAATGAGAGCAGGAAACAACAATGGAGGACATAACATTTGAGAAGACGTCACATATGAGGTGGATCAGGTGCGATTTTGTGACATCACTTCACATGCACACTGCCAGGCCAATCATTGGCTACCACTACATAGGTACTGTAGGCATGCGACTGACATCACTTTACTAGACTAAGGAGTCCATGGGTGGGCGTGTCGGTTCACTTCGGTATGCTTCAGACTGAGGCACAGGTGGTCTGGAGAAAGGGGTTGGGTCGAAGTTGGATTGGATTTTTTAAACTTCGCACAAAAATACTCGGATACATGGAATTATTGCAAAGTGCTGTGAAACAAACTATAAATGTTAAAAGGGTAAACAAGAAAACTAAATCATTTAATGAAGAGAGTAAATAAGTAAAGAGAAAAAATGTAATTTTGAGTTGTAAAGTCCAGAGTTTATAGTGTCTATCAGAGGAAATAAAGATAAAAGTGATTCATTGAGTTGAAGTTGTAAAAAATATGATTTTCTTTTGATTTCTTAAAAAAACTTAAAATCATTCTAAAATACAAGAGAGAAAAACATATATTGTTAACTTTTTAGGTGTAAATCTCACCAAAATCATAACTTATCAAAGACTAAAATAGTCAGATTGGATTTGAAAATGAATCATTTGGGTGCTAATTGGACAAATGCAGCGGTATTTAATTAAGGTGTATCTTATTGTGCTGGAGTATCTTCTGCTTTGTGGGGCGTTTTCTCATGTTTAATACATGAGCTCATTAATGGTGCTCAGATTGCCCTCCGCTTCAACATGAACAACATTCAGCAGCCTCCGTCTGCCTCCTCGGGCGTAGCTTCACTACTGCCAGAAGGACACAGGAAGCAACATAAGCTATCCATCCAACTTCTGCCCTACAGAAAATGTGATGAGATACAGTGAAAGGAGCTACGCCACAATGAAATCCCCTTTTATCCTCAGGCTGTCTAAAATGTTATCTGCGCTAAGAGCAGAGGGAGTGATCTTTTCTAAGATGTGTGTGTGTGTGTGTGTGTGTGTGTGTGTGTGTGTGTGTGTGTGTGTGTGTGTGTGTGTGTGTGTGTGTGTGTGTGTGTGTGTGTGTGTGTGTGTGTGTGTGTGTGTGTGTGTGTGTGTGTGTGTTAAGGGAGAGCCAGCTGGTCTTTTGTGCTAAACTGCACTGTTGCAGGTTCTCTTCACAATGCCATCACCAAGTGGGATGATGACTACCTTTTCTAAAAGGGCCCATGTATAACACAGCTAATGACAAGTGGGTTTTAATAGTATTAGAGGTGTGATTAGTTGCTAGGATACCGCATTGCTCTCAATAAAACTGAAACTGAAAAACTGAAGTGGAAGTAACAATCTGTTGCTCTCTTTGTGTCTTTCTCTCCACACAGAAAGTCGGCTGAAAGAAAACACCATCAGGTATATGGAGCTGCTGGAAGACCGGCTGCACAGGTACGGCTGCTCTGTGTCGTCGCTCTCTCTTCACCAACATGAAGCCTCTGTGTTCCACAGGTTTTATAAACAGGGCAGAGTAAAAACCTCCAAGGAGTTTCCTCTCACCTCGTTTGTCCTCTAACCAGTTCACCTTCTCAGTGCATCACCTCACACAAGATCATGCACTCAAACTTTAGTTTTCTTAGATTGTTGTTTTCTGTCATTCTTTCCTTCTTTTCATAAAAGGCTCTAAATGAGTGAAACTATATACACTGTGTTACAGACAGTTACCCAGTTCACAACAGATTTGATGAGCATTGTAACTGTTTATGGTGCTTTTTGTATCACACACAAAAAAACCTGAAATAATTTGCAGTGTACTAAAGGAGTAGAGCATCTCCACTGGGGATAGAGAGGCAGGGTCACCTTTTTGGATGGCAGCCAAGAATTATTGACAGATGAAGATGGACAGCGTGAAGATCTGATGAGCAAATAAATTTGTAAAAGTTAGAACAAACAGATTCTCTAGATTTTGATGCTTGCTGAATTATTTTAAATAATCAGGAATGAAGCATGTTACTGAAGTAACTCAGCGTCACCTCACTGTAGTTTCCCTCTGTCAGCATTAAATAAAAAGATTTTTACAATCCACCTTATGCTCTAAAAGCTTTAAAGAAGCTGAAACTAACCTGCATTAACGTTTAATGGGTTCTTCTTTTGTCTATGATCCAACTTCAAGTTCCAGCTCAGTAGTTTTTCATGTTGTTGTAATTTGCATGTCCTTTCATTGCAGATTTCTCAATGGGAAAGAGAAAAATAAGTATTTTTTTTGTAACAAAAGCTTTGAATAGATGGTTTTTAGTTGTTTCCACAGTTTTTTTCTATGTTTTTACTGTAATAGATACTTTGCTTTAGAGGCAGTAGGTTTTATTCAGTTTATTATCTCTAATCACATGAACAATTTAAGAAAAAATATATAAAAGGACACGTTGTGGACTATTAGTTGTCAGTTTTTCTTTAGATCACCATATTTATTGGATAACCTGGATGATTCTGCATAAACAGATGAGTTTTCTATCCACAACCTGCTCCCAGCTGCTTCTGGTTGAAACAGTGACACATATTGCATTTGATGGAGGCACCCCCCCCCCATCCCCACTGTAAAGGTTCTTGGTAACTTTACCATTGATGGAGTGCTGTGGTGATGGGAGGGAAGGAAAGGAGGCGGGGAGATAGGTGGAGAGAAGCAGATTGGTCTAGTGAGATGTCTGGTCTCCATGGCAACGGATGGTGTTGAAAAACCCAATTATCTCTTCTTGACTAAATACTAGAACAGGATGTTGGAGCAGTGCAGATGCTGCAAGTGTGTCACCACCAAAAAAAAAAAGAAATCTAATTCAAATTAACAGCACCTCAGAGTTGTTTAATACATTCTGTAGTTGCTTCATTAGGAAATGCTTCTTGTGTTTGCCCTACTTTTTCACACCATGTCTGTAGAGATCTGGCTGTCATTTATCATGTGATATTGTAGATACAAACCAGCTGGTGTAGAAGTCATTAAAATGTTCAGATATGTTGTTCGAAACGAGGACAGCACTTAAAGCATTAGAGCAAGAAAACAGAGAGAAAATAGGCTCCATTACTACTTAAAAGAATTTAACGTTATGAGATAAATGCGTTTAAAAATAAAAACCTGCTCCTTGTTGTGTAGAAAAACCACCTCAGGCAGTTTACAAACTCACCTTCGTCTTCCGTTTATCTCGCCCTTTTTAGCAATTCTAGTCTTTTATCCAGACAAACACTTCTGCACAGCAGGTTTAGGAGGATAATATTTTGGTGGCACATTTTAAAAATGTTATTTATTGGACTATTTTCATAGGTTTGTAATTTCTTAATAAATTAGTTATTGTTTTACACTGGTAGTTTCTCTTTAAATAACTGACCCGGGACTAAATAATGGACTAAATAGTTTATGTGAACCTGCGATGCTCCTTTTCATTCTGGAGTGGTCTAGTCAAACTTGCTTACACAAGCAGGACCGAATCCCAGCCTCTTCTTCCAGCAGTTAGCCTAAAGTATATTTATAGTCTTTCCTCGGCAGCTGTCTGTGTGCATACGTTGAACCCTCAAGGAGAAAGAGCAGTCCTGTCAGTCAGCAGTCCCACAGGAGAGCTGGGTGACTGTAGATTGTAGAGTGTGCCTCCCTCTTCCTCCTTTATATTACTGGGCCATCAGTAGCCAGCACAGCACACCCTCACCCTGCTGCTGTCAGATGGCAGGCCAAGCATCTGACACCAATTAACCCCATGGGCAAGAAGTTCATACAAGCGAGCACCAGGACGCCACCATCACAACAATGCTTAGATCTGACAGGTTGTGTGAGTTCTCAGCTGCCACGTGGCAGACTCTGACAAACGATTCCAGTTTTATCATTTCTGACTGTACAGAACAATACCGACTTCCATCAGATGAGGATTTATGAACACAACATGTAAGTTTATGTCCCTCTCATCTTTAAAAGAAACAAACAACAGTAGCGTGAGCCACTGGGTGCCTCTCCTCCATGACTGGAGCTCTGAACCAAGTGGTGTTGAGTAGAAAATAGGCAAGGGCAGAGAGGTGGGGGGGGGAGAACAAGCTTTCTATTGTCTCGTTGCCAAATGAAGGTTAGAAAACAGCTGAGAGGCGTGAATTGGCAAGGTCCAGAGGTTGGCAGCCTGTTCAGGTTGGAAAAGAGCTGGAAAACAAGTGGCAGTGAATTTCTAGGGTTGAGACTCTCATCACTGAGAAGGGCAGACAGAGAGAGATTAAACAATGCAGTCTGAGTGCATTTTGGTTTTGAGTTTGTTTACAGATAATGGAAAATAAGCATTTTGTTCTGATCTGGGTTTGCAGACTGTCGGTAAAATTTGTGAAAATCCTTTAGCAAATTGCGACATGTCTGAGATGAATTATTCTTAAAGCATGAATGATCATTTTCATTCCTTCTGAGTTGGATGTAAACAGAAGACTTTTCTTTTATTCTCATACAGCATGTGCACCTTCATCTTTTTGCTTGCATTGTTTCAGTTTGGATGAAAAACATTTTGAAAACATACACGTGTTTAATGCGCAGAAAAATATTCAGTAGAACAATATTTTTGTGTTTATAGGTGCAATATGTTGAAGGTAAAATAGATTTCTATTAAGATCAATGAATGTGGGATTATAACCAGCTGGGAATAATTTGTTTTCTAAAGGTCACAGAGAGAATAAATAAATAAACAAAAGTGTTGCAAAGGTCAGAAAGTCTCAAATCTGAGTTAAAAGAAGAATCAAAAAATCCAAATTCTTTTAAAAAAAATCAGGTTTTTGAAGAAAGAACAAAACCTGTTAAAGAGGCAGAGGTTTTGGAAACAGCTGTATTAAATATGATACATTAGGTGTTATAGGAGTAAAACAACTAACTGTGATACGTTAAACCTAAGTTTATCTCAGTGAATTCATTAATCATATTTGAAATGTAAATTAAAGTTTTTACCTTTGTACTGTAATGCATTGGGCCAATCTGACGGATAATAAGTCAGTCAGTCATTATCTAAACCCTCTTATTCCTTTTCAGGGTCACGGGGAGATTTTTTTTCTCAGCGCTGTATTGTAGATGTTATTAAAAATGTAATTTGCTGTCTTACTGCCATGCTAATGTCAAATCATGACTAATTGTACTTCACTGTAACTCTAGTTTCTCATTATTTCTGTTATTTAGACTGGCAGTAGTGTTATTATGATGTATGTACAAACCAGACATCAGCTAGTAAACTCAGTAACAACAGCATTGATTTATTTTTTCTTGTCTTTGTAGGATAAAAACTGTTTTTTCAGGCTCAAATTTCAGACAGAAATTATACACATGGAGGATGATTCAACCTCTAAGTAAAATATTTCTAAGTAAAACAGACACATCAGTAGCTATAAAACTCATGACAGCACAGTTCTGTTTAAAGTGACGGTACTGTCCTGTAGGCTAAACAACACAGATCCAACAGTAAACAAAATTTGAAGATAATTCTGTTTAATGTGTTTATCACGTTCTGTTTTATTCTAAATTTGTCCCTTTCTTGTTCTAGTTGTTGTCCTGGCTTGGAGAGAATCTGGGAAGCCGACCTGGAAGCGTGTCACCTGTTCCTGCGGGGTCTGCAGCTGCGGACCCCGAGCTGCAGCGGAGCAGACGCTGAAGATCCCAGTCCTGCGTGTGTGAATCCTCCGACTCAGGCTTCCACCAAAGATGAAGAAGACTGTGCCATGCTGACTGCTCTAGGAGGACGCTGGTGTCCCGAGGCCAACTTACAGAACTCAGAGTTCACAAAGGTAACAGTAAACACCTGCGTTTATCCAATATAAAAGAGACTGAGATGTAAAGTGTTCTGAATATAAAAGACTCTCCTTTTGTGACTTCTAGGCCCAGAGGTAACTCAGCCTGTGTTTGTCACTGAGAGGTTAAAGCAGAGAACATGTTTTCCGATTCCGTTGCATTTTCTTTTTTCTTTTTGTAATGTGGTGTGAAGCTTGACCTCAAATAAAGCGTACCTGCTTTGTCAGCCTTACCGCTTGCCTGCAGAGGACATTTTCAGTTCAGGCTGCTGTGAGAGTGTAGAATTCTGTCGACCACAGCAAGTCGAGCAGCAGACTGTTTGCGTGCTGGCTTGAAGGTATTTCTAAACACAGAAAATATGGACATGAGGGAGGCAACCATTTGGAAACACTTTGGCTTCCTCAAAGCATTTTATTTAACAGAGTTGAGAATTTCTGATTCTGCTTTTGCATGATTATGTACGTTGAGTGGGATTGCACGTCGATGTGTGTATGTGTGTGTAATCTGTTCTGGTCTATCCCACTGTGAGTTAAAGTCCACCGCCTCGGGGCCGAGCTGGACTCATTCTCTCTTCACACACTTTCCTCCGCCCACAAAGTCTGATAGATTTATCTGAGACAGAAACAAAGCCAACAGAGCCAGCAGTGGAAAAAATAGCACACTTGAAATACATGTTTTTGGAAGATTACACTTTGTTATTTTGGCTTATCGTGATTGTTATTTACCAAAAATATGTGACATAAATTTTCTATTTACAAATGCTAGTGGGTATTTATTGTCTGTCTCCAGAACTTAATCTTTTTTGATGCCGTTCACTCAGTATCAGCATGAATTATTTAACTAGAACCTGTCTAAATTCTTCCATTCTTTCTTGTTTAACTTTTCTTACAGACTTGCTATATGTGCATGTGTTAAAATATCCATTGCATTAAATTCTACTACCCTTGTCCTGCTCTGACTGCATATTACAAACTGCATGCATCTATTTTCTGCTCTTTTTCTTTTGTTTCTCTCTCTGCTTTTCTTTCTACTCTTAAAGTCCGGCCCCTCCTAACATGTCTCCAAGAGCCAAAAGGTGAGACAGCCTGCCATTTCTCTCATTTCTATCCTGCGTACTCTAATTTCTTATTTCACAAAGATTTATTTAAATTATTTTAACATCTTATGAAATACTTTTGACTCTTTTTATTTTTGGTGTTTTATACAGCTTTTTTTTTTCTAAATCGTTAAAGGTAAAGGTGGGTGTCTCTTGTTGAGAGGCTTGTTTTGCAGACTTTGGCACCTCCATAGACTAATTTCCCTGTTCACTGGCTGGAAATTGGTTATAAAAAACAATAAAACCGGTATTTTCAATCACAACAGTTTAAATAAAGAAAATATAGACTTGCTGCAAAAGATTTATTGGCTACATGTTTAAACTGTTTAAATAATCACATTATATACGTTATATACAGGCTTATTCTATCTGCAGTGGATACATTTGTTCAGTAATAACTTATCAGTTGTAGAACTAAAGATTTATTCTGACAGTAAACAGTCTGATCTGGGCCAAGAACACTGTTAGTTACTGCCGTGTTAAAACAGCCCAATTATAAAAAATGTCAGTGTTTAATGCAAATGGTGATTTTTAAACCTTTTACATTGTCAGTTTGGCATTTCATGGTTATTTACATAGACTTTTGTGGCAATACACACACGGGCGTGCGCGCGCACACACACACACTCAGAGACAAAGAGAGAGAGATGCACTGCTGCCTCTTCTTTCTCATTAGTGGAACTTGATCGATAAATTTGCTAAGAAAAAACACCTTGCAAATCTTTTTGTTCTTCATTTCAAATGTTTACACAGCAGTGAAAGTAACGTTACATGTAACAGTTTGCATTTACCGAAAGCTGGCTGGTCCGCTGACACACACACGCATTTACATTTTACCTGCTAAAGCGCTACCTGCTGGGAGGCAGAAGGCAGGGAGGAGGGATGTTACGCTGTGGGTTCGGTATTATTCACTTTTCTACACTGACTGATTGAAACTGCTGCATCATGTTGTCTGATACGAGTACTACACGTGTTGCGCATTTGCCACAGAACTCACAGAACTGTCCGCAGCTTTTTGTGTAGTTTAGAGCGGCGAGTCGTACCAGCGCTACCAGCGCTGCTCTAACTTAACCTTGCCTTTAGACAAAAAGGTAAAGAGGAGTAACTTTGTCCTTATGCCCCGCCTCATTGCTGCCAGCATGCTGTTTTCATGTAAAACAACAGAAACGCTAACACTGCTGCTTCCGGAAACGGCGGGAAAATAAATAAATAAATCTCAGAATTTTGCAGCAGTGGCGGACCGCCACGGTAACGTCTACGTTGGGGAAACACTGAAAATTACATTGTAACAGATCTCAATCTCAGCCGACTGGATGGTCGCTAGTTTTGATCATTTTAAAAAAGCTAGCCTGGACCGGAATCATTATTTACACATCCAGACTTCCTGGTTCCATAGCGAATCACACGTGAGCCTGCAAGGCTTATTATCTTGACACTGGAAGTAATTTGTCAGTAAATAACAACAATTACACTTATTTTATTATTATTATTATTATTATTATTATTATTATTATGGGAACAGGTTCTGTTCAGTTTGTGTGTTTATGTTCTGTATTATGGTCAGCTTTGTTTACCTGAGCAAAAAGCAATTATGGCTGTTAAATGCACCATTATTGTTTTTTTATTAAAAATGTTAATTAAACTCACCCAATTATTGTTTGTTGCCCCTCTGCCTTCTAATGAACTTACCCTTAAACCACAGACAATATGTTAGTCTCTTGGAGGAACAGTAATTACCCACCTTTCATATTGAGAAATGTACAATAATAAATCTTGAATGAATTTTATCTAAGAAAACCTGCAGCACAGATGAGCCTATTGTTTTGTTTTTTCATGCCTGTGTTGAATAATTACAACCTCCTCACAATATGATGCCGTTGCACACATACAGTTCACAACCAGCATAATTGGAGTTTTAATAATTCTTGAGCAGGTTTACCATTGCGTGACCTCTACGACTGTTTCCTTATGTTGCAGAAACTGGAGGAGTTTTTGTTCTGCATGGAGGAAAATCACCCAGAGGTTAGTAGCACTAACACTCTCACTGTACCATCAGTTTAATGGAGGTATGTTGACCCCTAGGCGATGCAAAAGAAACTGATAGTTGACTACAACTTAAACATGAACCCTGTCAACTTTTTCACTGTCAGATCAATATTGATCTACCCGAGGAGCCTTGGCTGCTTTCCCAGACTGAGCTACCAGAGGAAGGGGTGGGGGGACTGTTTGCCGGGCAGAAATGGTTCTTTTTGGACTTGCATGATTTTTAATCATAAATGTATTTATATCAAGTAGCCAAACTCCACAATAGAAACTACTGTATACATGTTAAATGAGTATCTTGTGTGTTATATTAAAAGAAGATGAAAATACGTTCAAGTTTAATTCTGCCTCTACAGTTTTAAATCACTTGCAAACTGCTTCTTTCTTTCAGGAATTCACATTTTAAATAAGTTTCGCCCACATTTTTAAAGTAATGTCAGATCAGTTAATCAAACAAGTCAACTGAAGCAAATGAAAACAAGATTTAAATCAGGAAAAAAAACATGTCATTATTTAGCTGGTTAGCTTTAGCAAGGCAAGACCCAAAGGCAGAGAGAAAACTTGCCTTACACATGAATAAGTTTAACAACAAACTTTAATAAGGGAAAATAAAGATGCTGAAGAAGCAGCAAATTTACATGAATGTTGAAGGAGAACACGAGGAGCCAAGGTGAAGACCATCGACAAATAATCCACGAGCACAGAAGCATACTACAATGACAGCCTAAATACACACACAAACAAAAGAAACTAATGAGCAAAGCGGAAACACCTGGAGAGGAGGGTAACAAAGTTGCTGCAGACACACGAAGGAAACAGGAAGTACAAATGATATCAAAATAAAACAGGAAGTGAAAACAAGAGACAAGACGCGACCAAGAGAACAAAACACAGGACCACTGGGGAGGCAAGGCGGACACAGAGGAGTAACAAAACCCCAAAACAATCCCATAAAACAAAACATTGTAGAGGAAAAACAAATAACTTTCAACAGAACAAAACCCCAAGATCTAATAAGACCAGCAACAAGAAAATCTTGAATTTAAAGGCACATTGATCCAAAACCACATACAGTTTATACTGTAGTGTCAACAGCTACTTTTAAAAGATTTGGTGAAAATAAAGAGTGCAGCATCACTGAGTGAAATGATTGTTTAGTAGGGCGGGTATCTTTTTCGTGTTGTGGAGGAGCTGAATTCTCCTCTGAGCTTCTGACCTCTCTCTCCTTTCCATAATGACTTTAAGTAAATGATTTCCACTTAGCCACTGCCAAGCTGCTGCCTTGATGCCACAATGGAGATTGATTAGTGTATGCGCGTGCATGTGCATTTTAGCACTCCTCTGTATCCTTTTAATCTTTGCTAATTGCCCTTTTATCCTCTAAAGGTCTTTGTGTGCTCCTTTTCACAGGCTAACAATTCCAAACAAGAAAAGAGAGCTTATTTAACTGAACTGTTGAATGCTTTTTGATTGGATTTATTTAATTACTAAAAGCTCTACAGTTATTTTATGTCTATTATATGGAATTGTTAAAGAGGCTATTTCATACAAATTTCAGGACTTTGTGGATATTTCTTGAGTATTAATCTGTAATATGAAACAATTTATATTTAAAAAACCTCAGGAAACACTGATTAACAGACCTTTCAATCTGTCTGCATCAAAATTCGGCTGTTTCCCGGCTGTTTCCGTCAGGCTTCGTCAGCAGCTCGTTCATATTCATTATTCGAATTTGCTGGACTCAGATTGGCTAACAAACTAGCCTATGAGAGCAAGGTATACTGTTTCCTGCCCCGCTGTGCATGGCAACAGCAGACGTTCTCTCTTCCTGTTTACTACGTCTTGTGCTACAGCTTTTAGCCAGCAGCATGCTAGGCGTGGTTTCAACTGCGGAAGCTGCCGAATACTAACGAACAAAGGACTTACGTGGTAATCATAGAAAGTGCATGTGAACTTATCATTGTTATGGGGCAATTATATGACAATGGATGTCAATCAAACTGCATCTTTCGGAGTATCGCCTCCAATCAGACGTCACAAAGAGAAAGCTTGTTATTTTCCTTAAACTTTAAGGTATTTATAAGAATTCTTTGTGTTAAGTGCTATCTACATTTCATCTCACACTCAATTTTGTCCAATTTTGTTGACTTCAAAATGTCATCATGCTGAATCTAAAATGTCTGATTTTCAAGTGCTCTTCTAAATCCGTTTACAATCAGAGTCGACTCTCTTGCAAAGGTAGGCTAGGTGAACGCCTGGGGGGGGGGGGGGGGGGGGGGGGGGGGGGGGGGGGGGGCACTACAAGCTCTTTAAAACACACATATGCACACACACACATAAAATTTCCCATTTATTTTACCTGACCCTAAACTGCAGCATGCGTTCTCTGGAGGGAGAGGGGGCATGAATTTGTGGTGTGCAGGTTGCAAGTAGCACTGACGTCATAATACTTTCATCATAAAAAGGCCCCAAATCCTCAGGGGCTGCTTTCAGAGACGGAGAAAAGCATGGGTGGAGGGGGGTCGATGTTGTTGTTGTTGTTGGAAGGTAGGGGCTGCAAAAAATAATCCTACCAAGGGCATCAAGGACACCAGAGCCGGTTCTGTCTACAATTCATGTAAAACATTATAGTTGGGTAGACAATCAAGATCATGCCTGAGGATTTTGAGCACAAGTGAAATTTAGTTTATTTTTGTGAAGTTTAACTGTCCAAACTTTGTTAGAGTTTGAAACTTTCACATAATAAAATTCAAAAGGTGCATATTTTGTCTTTTATTGATTTGGTCCTCTTGGCAGCAAACGTTTGCCGATATTATGTATCATCATCGTCTTCTTTTCCTTTTGGCTTTTCCTTTTGGATGTTCCCTTCAGGAGTCACCACAGCAAGTCATGCGTCTCATCTACCCTTATTCTCTCAATATTCTTCTCTCACACCAACCAACATCATGTCCTTATTCACTACATCCATATATATCCTCTTTGGTCTTCCTCTGGGTCTCATGCTTCTAGTTGTCCAGTCATCTGGAAGCACCTCCTGTCCATCCAGAGTCTCAACTCCTCTCTGAAAACCACACAACACGCTTTCTTTTTTAGTTTCCACCACTTCATCTTCTTCACCACCAGGATCATCCTACACAACACCATCCTTTGCTATCTGGCTACACCCTCCCCTACTACAACTATGGAGTCACTAATCTCCTTCACATTACATCATTTACACAAGATGTAGTCAACCTGTGCGCTCCTACCTCCAGTCTTATTAGTGACTCTATGTTCCTGCTTCTTCTGGAAGAAACTATTCACTACAGCCATTTCCATCCTTTTAGCAAAGTCTACCGCTATCTATCTACATTCCTGTCCTGGATACCAAACCTTCCCATCAGTTCCCCATCATTCTGCAGGGTTGATTTAACTCTACTGGAGTTAAATTCAACACTTTCAAAGTGTCTATATGAGTCCACACCACAGTGTTAAAACAACATTTAACACTGAGATGGCGTTTCTTTTAACTCTGTCTGTAGTTAAAATTTAACACTTATAAACACTAATCAGTGTTGATGTTTTTTAACACTTGACCATAGAGTTAAAAGTTTGCACTGTTAGTGTTGCCTGTTTAACTCCAGACAGAGTTAAGCACAACCTTTTGTAACAGACAACATCAGCTTTGATCTTCTACATATGAGACTGTCTGATACACATGCTGTGGTAGAAACATGAGAGAAGATGAGAGATGAGAGAAGCAGGTGAAGGCTTTCTTCACAACTTATGCTCAGAGAAGCACAAAGTCAGAGCTCAATTTATAGTAATGTACATTAGGCAGCTTGGATTAGGTTACCTCAGTCAGGTTTGAGTCACGGGTGCTGAAAGATTTACTAGACCAACTGATTTCAGTGATGCAGTAGGTGTAAAATATTGAATAAAACGTTGGACTGCATAACAGGCTTTATTTTCACTCTCACATGGAGCTTTATGATGCGCAAATTTATAAGTAAATTGCAGATATAATCTCTAAGTGCATTTTGGGTAAAACTCTGACCCGGTCATTGGCTCCGCCCCTGCCCGGCTCTGGTTTTACTCTATTCAGAGTTAATTTTAAATTCAACACTTTACAGAGTTGCTTAAATGTAACTCCTCAAATTAACACCAACTCCTTTGAGGAATTTACTCTCACAGAGTTAAATAGACTAAAAGAGTTAAATTAACACTGTAATTTTAACATACTGTACATCACCAACACTGGAAATTTAACACTTTTGAATTTGCTGTGTTACCTGCACCAACATGTCCAGTGAAGTCTGCTCCAATCAGCACTCTCACCTCTGGAGATACTCTGCATCACTTCATCTAACTCACTCCAGAATTTCTCCTTCTCTTCTAACTCACATCGTGGGACACGCCCACAGACAACATTAAACACCTTCAGTTTCCAGCTTAAGACTTACCACTCTATCTGAGACTCTTTCACCTCCAAAACATTTTTAACAAACTCTTCTTTCAAGATAATTTCTACTCCATTCTTCTTCCTATCTGTACCATAGAACAGTTTAAATCCTCCTAGCCTCCTGGTCTTGCTACCTTTCCAATGGGTCTCTTGGACACACGTACATCTTGGACACCTTCCTGCTCTGCATCAACCAACTCTCTAACTTTCCTTGTCATGGTCTCCACATTCAAAGTCCCTAATCTCCAAACCATCCCATTTACCTGGGCTTGGGCCTGGCACAAGGAAGACACTGGCTTTGACCCCTTTAAGTTGCATTTGCAGATATGTAATATAAAACTTATGGGAAAAAAACTACATTTGCAGTCAGAATTTCTTTAATTTTCTTCATAATCCAGTATTAAACATCAATGAGCATTCACAAAGACTTTGAATAATAATTTACCCTGACTGAAAAAATATATATTTTGGAAGAGAACAGTGACGACATTTAAAAATTAAATGGAGACACATAATCACAAGCATTTTATTTCTTATTTAACATGAGTGGAGCAACTTTCTTGTTTGTAAAACCAATTAGAACTTTGAATGTAACCCCAGTGCAATCTAATTGTATTGTCAGTCTAGTGCATAGGATCGAGTGGAACAGCACCCATGGGAACCTGCAAAATTACCTTCTGCCTCTCAGTCATTACTGCTTAAATAATCATAGCAGGGCATACATGAGCCTGAATGTTGAATTCCTAAAGGACTTGCTCAGCCTAATGCTCATGTAGTCTTCTTTGTTTACTTTGGTCTGATAACATTAGCAGTAACATGCAAAAAGACTTAGCACATCACTAAGTGTGCGCTTTTAATTCGTTTATGCAAATTAAGATTTTTTTCTTCCTTCTGAGGTGCAGATTGCATGAACCATTATAGTTGTGAGCAAAGCAATATCCTTTTGAAATTTGATGTTAATGATTTGTGTACAAAGCTGCTAACAAACTGTCTAGATTGTATTTACTTTGTTTTTTTTTTACATTATGCAGTCAGCTTGTGTTTTCTATCCTGTATTTGAGTTACCAACAGCTAACGGGGGGGTGAAGAGCGTAGAATCACTCAGCAATGCAAACACAGGAATTTTACTCATCACATAAGCTCTGAGAATCGATGATGCCTTCCTTCTTCATACAAGACAATAAATACCTCTGCTTTACTTTAAGTTAAATCGATCCGCAAATGTTTCCTTTTTTTAGATTAATTTCTAATGAAATGAAAAATACTTTATTTATCCCATAAGGGAAATTCAACATTGTAGTAGTTTTTTTTTTTTTTGTCCAACAATAAAAACAATAATAAGACAATGATATAATAATAACGATCAAGGTCTGTTCTTGTTGTGGAGGCTAATGGCTGCAGGCAGGAATGATCTTTTGTATCTTTCGGTCTTGCATCGGACCTGAAGAAGCCTCTCACTGAACACACTCTGTTGTTTGATCACTGTGTCGTGCAGAGGGTGAGAAGAGTCCTCCATCTGTTCTGTCCTGGAGACTGAACTGGAGTCTCTTGAGTTGATTGTCCAAAGGAGGATGAAGAACATGATGGAAAACCCTCATCATCCTCTTCAGAACACAGTAACTCAACAACAGAGTGTCTTCAGTCAGAAGATTCTTCATAATCCGCTGCAGCACAGACCGCTACAGGAGATCCTTCCTGTCCACAGCTAGAACTCTCTATGGCTCCCTGAAAAAGAACTGAGCTACAACAACACTTGAATTTCCCTTCGGGGATTAATAAAGTATTTTTGATTTGATTTGATTTGATCATCTTCATCAGCTTGTCCAGCATTCTTTTTTGACAATCAGCTCCAGCGGCTCCAGAGATACTCCCAGCACAGATCCAGCTTTCCTGATCAGTTTGTTGATTCTCTTCAAGTCTCTGGTTCTGATGCTGCTGCCCCAGCAGATGGCTGCAAAGCTGATTGCACTTTCCACAACAGACCTATAGAAGATTTGCAACATCTTGGTGCAGACATTAAAAGATCTCAGCTTCCTTAAGAAGTAGAGTCTGCTCTGACCTTTCTTGTAGATGTATTCTGTGTTGCATTGCCACTCTAGTCTGTTGTCCAGCTGAACTCCAAGGTACTTGTATTCCTCCACCACCTCCACCTCCTCTCCTAGGATGGAAATACTGCTGTGTTGATTCTTTCTCCTCCTGAAGTCAACAATCATCTCCTTAGTTTTGCTGGTATTTAAAACGAGATGATTGCAGATAATGCAGCTAAATGTTAAATTGTGCATGTCACAATATGATATGATCACATTAAAAATGTTTGCATAGTGTTGCACCTTTTCCCTGTTTGGGTTTTGGGTGTTACATCATCCAGCATGGGAGTGCTATTACAGGCAGAGACCTGAGACACAACTTTGCAGTGATTGTTCTGACACCTCCAAACCGCAGGGAGTTGATATTTTTTACCTGCAGATATGAATCAGATTAGACTTTCGATGTGCTGTTTCAGGAGAAAGCTGGGGCTGTGTGTGTGTGCATATGTCTATTTGCTCAAAGCACTTTGTGTGTACTTTGTGTGCATGTGTGTTCTCTATGCTATATAAGTGAGAAGAAACTAGGACACAGTGTCTGCAAAGGGGGCATTCTAATTATGGCCAGCTTTGCTCTCTGAACGCTCTACCCTACTGCACTCTGCAACTCCATCAACCTGCCATCTTTAAAAACACACTCAGCCTTGCTGCATCCTTTGTTTTGGTGTGCAAATATGCTTAAATGTTGTGCACCTCCATGCTGCTTTATGTTATGACCTTGAAACTGCTATTTAATTTCATGTAAAGAGGCCAAGCCATTTCCATAAGAGACAAGTAGAAAAAAAAATGGAAACTCGAATATTTTCTAAGAGCCGGAATTGACAAAATACTTATCTATAGAAGTAATGTGAATAAAAAGCAAAGTTGGTAATCAGAAAATAACAAAAAATGAAATGTAGGATACTGGAAATCAATTAATCAATTTGCAAGAAATGTGTCTGTAACATGTACACAAAACACAGAATTATATATAGTATTTCTCATATTTAGCAGGTAAAAAGTTCTGCTATATGTTAAAATTACTTTTTTATCATACAATTATTAGCTAATTAATCACCAGTACCATGATGAGAAGCAGTGATTTTGGTTGATGTCTTCCGAAGAACATTTTGAGGTTGATAATCTGCACAAATTAATTGTAATCTTACAGCAAGTAAAGTTGCAGTTATTCTGCTGTCACAAATAAATCTACTATTCAACCCACAGTTGAATTAAAGTTATCGAATAACACATTTGCATGGATACACCAAACATTTGCTCTAATGCTTGAATAAATAATTGGTTTTGACCCACTTAGAAATAAGTATTATTAGATAGACTTGTGTGTTCCTTCAGTTTTAAGTATTTGAAAATACTGTCTTCCTCTTGTTCTTTTCTAACCAGGATGTGTGCAGCAAGGCTGAAGCTACAGACCTGACAGAGCGTTGTGAGCTGATCAGTGACAGATTAATCGCCTTAGAGGATGAACTGCAGACGGCTATACTGAACCAGGATCAAGCCCTCACCCATATCCTTTCAGTTCACTCTAAATATATAAAATCAAACCGTGTATTTTCTTGATGTCTGTGTCCGTCTGTATGAAGGACCTCATTTCCTCAAGCCTTTTCAACTCTCTAAGGTAATCCGAAGGACTCGTATGTTGACTGCTCTTAGTTTGCAGTGACTGTTTGACTGAAACGTGTCTTATTTGATAATTTGGATCCAGTATAGTGAGGGGATGGGAGGTAAACTGGAGGATTTAAAATTTTTTGACAATCTGAATGTGCTAACTAGAAAACAAAATGGTAAAAGTCCATGGGGGTTATTAAAGGGCCTCTGATGTGCGCTGCCAGTCACCACGGGCTGAGATTAAATCTGCCCGACAGGAGCTGTGCTGCAGCAGATAGAAGAATGTCACTGTAATGACTCTGCTCCTGTCATATCTTAATGTCCATCCTCTGGCTGACCCCCTCCCTCGCCTTTCCTCCCCTCCACCCTCTCTGCCAGGTTCTGCCTGGTAGCTTCGTTATGGAAGAAATTACAATATCCATGATAATGATTCAAATCAAACTGTTGAAGCTGATTACAGGTCACAATACATCATCCTTGGTGCTAATTAGTAAGCTGATTGGAAATAGATTAGTATGTTTTTCTTGCTCTGCTCTTCCACTTGAGCATTTCCACCTCATTAAGGAAGATAATATTTCCAAACTGGAGTAAAGAAAATCTGCCACCTAACCTTTTACTATCAACTTCTGTCAGAAATTATTTCCTCCCTTTCGAACACAGCCTTGCAAATATACCTTCTATAAAGATTAGGTTAATTTAATTTTAAGAAAATGTCTTAAAGGAATGTGTAAGAGTCTTTGGGAAAGTGTTCATATATTTTGTTTTGGTGTCCATCGTAGAAGCTCTCCTACTGTAAGCATGATATCAATGTAGGCTGGTAGTTAGAAGTAGACTATAAGACTGGTTTGCTTCTGTCCAGGTCTCTGTTTTCATGTCCTTATGTGTCATTTATCTCTTATAGTCAAAGCCTCTGTACTCATTCAATACGGTTTTGAACTCTTGAGGATTCAGGAGATGCAGGAGAAAATTGTTGGTTTGTAAAACAGGACAGAAACTAGTCTAGTGATGGCGCTGCTGTTGCCATAGTGACAGCAAGATCAAACCAGCAGACTGTAAGGGTCTTAATTGTATCCCTGCTCTCAATAATAAGAGGTGGATGGACAACCACAGAGAAAGGGATTGAAAATGAAGACAAGGATAGGCAAAATTCTGCCAGTCTATGAAAGGGATTTCAGCATAATCCTGAACCTCTTCCTATTTGAACCATATTCCCCTAAAAGTCTTTTTTACATTATTCATAAGCAGCTCTGTAATGGCTGCTTAATTATAAATAAGGACAATCTTGTCCATTCAGACAGCGTAACGAGCTGTTAGGTCCCATCTGCTATTAAAGTCCTCTCCTTGATTTTCTACCTAAAATGAACACCAAAACAATTAATTTCAGTTACTAAGCAGGTTAAACAATTCTCCCAGTCGATGACAGCCTCCAGCCAGTTTCATTGATATTTCATGAATAATTTAACTGGGCAGTCTGCTTGCATGGGTTCACAGTTTAGATGAGCTCATGAATAGTGAATTCGATGGGGTTAAAGTGGGTATAAGTTGATGATTTGTTCCAGTAATCTGTTTGGTGGCCAAATTGGAGATTGATGGCTTCATCACGTTATGGCTGCCCTTAGCGATCCCCGTTAACCATCACAGTCAATAAGTGTCACTTTTTCTTCTTGATATTTCTCTGTTGGCTTGATTTTAATTTGCATTGTAAACTTTTTCTTGTTCGATTATTTCTTAACTCATTTTGCACAGTCTTTAGAAAAAGAAGTCCAGGGAGTAAAATCCACTTTACAAGCCATGCTTGCACAGCTCAAGGTGGAGGAAGAAGAGGAATTGAGTGACCTGATGAAGAATGAGGCTCCAGAGGAGGAAGAGGAGAATGAAGAAGAAGAAGACCAATACTTCAGTGATAGCTGGGACATTTAAAGAGACTCTTCGATTAAAAACGTTTTTTTTGACGTTTCTGTTGAATATTTTAGCTCCACAGGTGTTCTTACCTTCATAGTGGGTGTGAAAACAGGTCAATAACTTCTCTTTCAGTTTTAATCTCTCAAACTACGCAGGTGGCGATAAAACCCGAGTTCTCCCGAGTCCGATCGGCCTGTGTCTGTTTCGTCACAACTCCTTTGTTCATTAGTATTTGGCAGCTCCCGCAGTTGAAACCACGCCTAGCATGCTGCTGGCTAAAAGCTGTTAGCATAAGACGTAGCAAACAGAAAGACACGACGTCTGCTGTAGCCATGCGCAGCGGGGAAGAAAACAGTATACCTTGCTCTCATAGGCTAGTTTGTTAGCCAATCTGAGTCCAGCAAATTCGAGTAATGAATATGAACTAGCCGCTGCCGAAGCCTGACGGAACCAGCTGGAACTAGCTGAATTTTAACGCAGACAGATTGAAAGGTCTGTTAATCAGTGTTTCCTGACGTTTTTTAGATATAAAATGTTTCATATTACTGGTTAATACTTAAGAAATAACCACAAAGTCCTGAAATTTGTATAAAATGGCCTCTTTTAGGAAGTCACCTAGAGTATTTTAGAAACGTGCTCAATAGCAGCCTGACCTCCATGTTGTAGTAGAACTGACCTCACATCAATTTACTGTACAGCCCCACTCAAAGTGCTTTACATAGAAATTCTATGATTTAATATTTCTAACCCCTCATTTACACCAGACACATAACAGTCACGTAACATAAGTGTAACATGCGTCGGATAGCCGCCATTAAAGTCAATGGAACTGTTTCCACTGGATGCAAAGCAACGCGAGTCGGATGCATCTCAGAAGAGTGGTGTCGAAGCCTTTACACGGCAGTTCTATTTTTTAACGCACTACGCTTCTAAAACACGTAAAGCTTAGCAGTTTCGTTTGAACCAGACAGGAAATCAGGCATTCATACCCGGAAGTTTCAAAATAAAAGGACACGTGTAGATTTCCATTGGCTTGACTACGAAAAAATACTTTACCTGTGACGGTTTTGAAGTCCGTGTGGTGTGAAAATAAACCACATACCTTCTGAATACATGTCGTCTTTCTCCCCGCTTGTTGTTGTGTGTACTGACGAAATTGTGGGATCTCGCAATTCTCCCATGATTTCGTGATCTCCAGGGACCAGCTGGATGGAACGCATTAGCGAGAGAAAAACGTCTGAAACGCTCCTGGTGGAAAAGGAGAAGCGGCTGCTTTTGCGGGCAAATTGCTTCACACCACTGATGCGTCCGTTGTAAAGGAGGCGGAACAGGTTTCATATAAAAAACTGTCATATTTGTGAAATTTAATCAAACTGTAAAAAACAAACATTAAGATTTTATTAGAATGTAACACTGAAGATGCTGTCTACTATTAACCATTGAATCACTGGAGTTTTCTCAGAATTTCAGATTTTTGGACAGCATCAAAAGGATACAGCTTACAAATGGTGAGAGATAATGAGACAGTGTAAATGAGAAAAATCATTAACCCAAAGTTTCTGAAGGTCACAAACTAACTGTTAATTATAATTTATTTTGGAGGATGACGCTGTTGCAATTCTGCAACTTTGGCGGTTAAAGGGTTAAATATCTGACAAGGTCCTCAATTTTTTTTCTTTTTGCCATCTACTAACATTAGTAGTAAGTACTAAGTTAACATTGGGATTACTTTTCACTTCAGATTTTTGGATATATGTGAAGTATTTTTTCTGTAGAGATAGTTCTGTTTGCCGTTTCTGAACCACCTGATGGTTAGAATGGTAAATGGCGTGTACTTGTATAGCGCTTTATTTAGGTCCTACGACCCCAAGAATGCAATCCAAACATTTTTCTAATCTGTAACACTTTTGCACAAAAACATATGCTTTATTTTTACTTCAGCAAACCACCTTTGACTGTTGTTTTTAGTACTGGATTTCACTTACGTGTGCTTTTTTTAATCAAATAACTAATTTGTGGTGCTAAAAATGTGAGTGAACTTGAACATTTTATTTTCTTTGTGTGGAACAATGCAATATTTAGATAGTTTTACTGCTCTTTTTATGCTATGTGCTTTGAATTTCAAAAATGTATTAGTCACACATGTGATTCCACAGAATTGGGTAAGAAACATTAATGAAAATGTTTTAAGAAGAAGTATTTCTCTCTACAGTTTGGTTTTTAAATTACAGCAGTTTATACATTGTATGCATCTGTTTTTGTTATTTCCACAAGCAAGTGTCACTTGTTTTACCAGAAATATATTGTTAATTTTCAGTGCAGCTTGAACTCACTGTATGATTTTTCAGTTTTCAATTCAAATAAATTCATTTTTATTTATAAAGCACCAGTTTGTAACAAAAGTAATTTAAAGGCACTTTACAGAAATATCAAGTCAGTTAGTAAAAATAAAATATTGCCTGTCAAAGGAACCAGCTGATTGAGTTGAATCATCAGTTCAACACAATCGTCCATCCTGAGTAAACACGAGTGGCAACAGTGGAAAGAAACAACTTCCTTTTGACTGGAAGAAAACTCCAGGAGGACGGACTCAGGACAAGCAGCCTTCTGTCTCGACAGACTGTCTGAGCTGACATGAAAGAGACACACACACAGATGGATTTGAGCCAGTCATCGTGTCTATGGAAAGATAAACAGAGATAAAGTTAATAGCAGCAACAATAATAAAAACAAACATGGCGAGTAAGAACAGCAGTCTAAGTCTATAGCAGCATAACTAAAGGGATGGATCAGGGAAACCTACGGGGTTGTGTATGCACGCTTGCCGGTTCGAGTACTGCTGAGATCCTAACGGTGAGCTGTGGGGGATCAGAGGTACCAGGGCCTCGGCCAGTGGCAGACAAACTCTGGCGGTGGCAAGCCATCTTTTTTTTGCCTCCATCTTTAGATCGGACCATTTTTATATCTGCCACAGATCTCTCTGAAGAACTCACAGCATTGATGGCTTCAGCAACGCTGTGCCACTCCGCGGATTTTCTCTTATTTGTTATGCCACTGCTGTGACCTCCAAAAAGCACTTCCATTTGTTTTTCCACCTCACCCACAAGTACCTCAATTTCTGCTTCGGTGAAGTTGCGCTTCCTTGATTTTCCTTGATCTGCGGTCACCGAGCCGACTTATGTATATGCTTGAGATCCACAAGGCACTTTGCATTGACCATTTACGGCAGAAAGTGGGCGTGTTGAGGGCGAGATGTGATCCAGAAACACCTGAGCACATTTCTAGGTAAAGTGTAAAGCGGAGATTGCGTGCAACTGTGCGTACGCCATGTTTTATAGGTCCCAACTTACTTGGCATAAGTAGAATTTTTTTTGCTGAGCTTAAGTACGGTTTTAGTAAGGATTCTACGCAAAGATTTATAAATGAGACCCCAGGTCTCTTAAATAAGGGTTTAATAACAGTAACCTTAAAAGGTTTCTGCACATTTCCATTCATGAAAGAAATACTGATCACGTCCAATATCATGTGTTGATCAATGCGAAAATCTCTTAAAAAGTCCAACAAAAGCAGTAATTATATAATATAATATAATTTGTGTTGAGTCATTAAGCTCAGCTGGACAGAAACTGTATTCCTGACAGTTTGTCACTAATTACAACATGCAGTGTTCATCCTAATATTGTGTCCTGCTGTTTTCTTCTTGCATTGAATTATATCCCCACTGGTGATTTTCCCCACATTAAATGTGTGGGCATACTGCCAGCCTGGCATACTGGGGGCAGTGGTGAAATGTAGGAGATATCAATACATTAATAAAGGTCTTTCAGTTCATTCTTTAGGGAATACATGGGTTTCTTTTGTTATCTCACCTCAGCAGCGACAGTATGCTAATTGGGAGGCTCACAGCAGATATGTTGTTGAAAAATTAAATGATGTTTTGTCTCTATCAGATGTGGTCCTGGAGAGGGGGGGGTTTGTTGCTGTTGAAGGATTCTCTCACACGTTTGTCATCCATAGCTCTAGGCTGTAAACATAACTGAGTGTTCAGGGATTTTTTGCGGTCGCACAATTGGCTTTTCTGACCTTACTGCCAGTGTGCAGAGCACTTGCCTGGCTGCAGGTCTCCATATCTATCAGCTAGCGTGTAAGACTAAAAACCTCCCCACACCTTATTGTGCTTGGACCACACTGTCTGCTCATAAAATAACTACAAGGAGAAAACCCAGATAGTTTTTAGCTCACAGAAGTATGGTAGGATGTGTCTTAATTCAAAATGAAATACCATAATATCCGTTATCTGCATCAGGTTGTTTGCTACAATGTTTATAATTTTTTTGTTTTACTCTATATTCAACCTTTTCTGTTTGAACTTCTGTCAGGGTTTGAATTTTGCATGGCACAAATATGTTGATCTTATTTAACTGACAGGCTGTTTAGTTTAATTATCAGAATTTATTCACCCATGAGCAGGTGGAATGAAAAAGATCTTTAAAAAACTGAAAAAAAAAAAAAAAATAGAAAAGAAAAGAATATGCAGACACTCTAAAATCTGCTGGTACCTTTCCACAATAAACAAAAACAACAATCTCTAGCCAAAAAGTTTTAGTTTTGTCTCATCAGCCCAAAGGATATTCTCCCAACATTCTAGTCTGGCTTTTTGTGTGTTTTTTATAGGTAGCGGAACCTCCTGTGTCCTTTTCCATGGAATATATCATGATGGATAATTTGATCAGAAAGTGACATACCTTAACCTTACAGTCCAGATGAAATTGTTACTTTGAATGTTTTCTACCTGTTCTGATCCACATTATAATATTAAATATTGCCAGCTGTGGTCACAGGAACATAAGCTTGCTTGCAGATGGTTTAGTAGCCTTTACCTTTAACCTGGAGATCTAAAATCTTCTCTCTGAACTCTTTAGAGAAATCTTGCCTTTGCTTTTCTGGTCCATGTTCAGTGTGGTGCACGCAGCAGTCAAACTATCCAAGAGAATGTTTGCTTCCTTTAAACAGGCTGAGTGGCTGATAGGAGCTTAAAAGCATCTGTGATGAAGGTTAAACACTTACTGTAGATTGAAACATGACTAATGCAGAAATAATAGTCCTTTTAGGTACCAACATATCTATTTTTAGCATATCTTTGTAAAATGAACAACAAATAATTTAATTTCATTTTTTTCTGTTTACTATTACATACTAATGTAGATATACATATAACAGCTTTAAATTAAATAATTTCTTATGGAAAATTAATAATTGTTTAGATGAACTGTTGAAGTACCAATAAAACTGGGCACTTCTGTTGGTGACAGTCCATTAAAAATATTTTGTTGCTAATGATTAATTGAATGAAACGAGGATTGAATGAAAAGCTTTATATGTTGTTGAATTCTACATTGGGATTTGAATTTATTTATTGTAATTACAAGATTTGTTAAATTCTCTTTAAATCATGATGGGAGAATCTTGGATTTTGTTACAGATTTTTCTCTGATGCTGCTTAAAGCAGCTACACAGATCACATCAATGAACGCAACTTGCCTGTCAGATACTCAGAGATTTCTAAAACATCCCCTTAAACTACCCCTTTTTTGTGTGTGTCTGTTCCGGTCACTGAATCTGTGAAGTTAATTCTCATGAGAAGTAATTTGTTGCCAAGTTAAACTGGGCACAGAACAAACCACTGGCTAAATGCCCTTTTTATTTTACTTTTTCTGGTGGTTTCGAGGGCTAATTTAAATATACTCTAATCACTGCTCAGCTGTTGAATAAATCCAACTGATCAAACAAACAGAGAAAACTCATGTGGGCTTAACAAGCATTTAAAGTCATTTAAATGATTCAGATTGGTTATTATCTCAGGTAAAACAGTGAGTAAAGTAAGACACAAATGAAAAACGAGAAACAGAATTAAATCGCACCTGTTATGTTTATTCAAGCGACTGAACTCAGATGCACATAAAAAGAGGCAAGATTACAGTTTGAGCAGTGTTTATTAAAGATGGTGTACTTGGGACTGAACTGGGCAGGAAGAAGAAGAAAAGCCAAACAAGGTTAACAGTCAGCAGTGCAGATGGCACTTACAGGCTGGGACACAAGACCAGGTGGAGGTCTGGGGACTCAGAAAACCAGTCAGTATCTGGTGTGACCACCATTTGCCTCATGCCTCATTATCTCCTCACTATTACAGATTTAGACAGATGTTTTTTAAACAATATTTGAGATAGATGGTTAATTTGTGGAAAGTGTTTTAGATCTTTGAGTTAATCTCATAAAAAAAATTAGAGCAAAAACAAAAGTGTTGCATTTATATTTTTGTTCAGTATATTTCTTCAATTTATGATTGAGAAATGAGAATATTAAATGAAATGTACTCACAGATTCACAGATGAGGACACTTGGGGATTTTAGTTCTCCATTAAGACTATTGTTGTTCAAGTCCAATGAATTTCTTGAAATGGTACAATATTTAAGTGGTGAATTTCCAGTGTAATGTCTGACTTATTTTTAGGAACCTGAATGCACCACAACAAGGACTTGATGAGAAAGTTTAACTTTATTAATAACTGTACAGAGCAGAGGAACTTCCAGTGGGCAGGTTAGATCCAGTGACCCAGACGTCTGTGATGACACGACAGATTAGACAATTAGAAAACTGACTGATTTTAGAGAGTAAATATGGTGATATTAATACAGTATCTCTTCTTTTTCTTTGCAGGTTTGAAAAAGCAAGATGGAGGATCAGCCACTCTGAAGAACATCACTCACCAGCAGAGGCTTGTAGAGGTAAGAAAACAAGGCAGGTGTTTTGTGTGTAGGTTCTAAGTCAAAAGGTCAGACACATACTTCAGGACTACAGGACCACAGAGGCTGGGGAGGTATACATCTTTGCAGACAAGATAAGACAAATGGTGCATCGTATAACACTGATGTCATTAAGGTGGAGCAAGGCTGAGAACTAGGTCAAACAGTGGGGGGTCATTATTGGATGTTCTGACCAACCAACCAAACAAACAAATCCAACTCACAATCCAGGCTCCAAATCCAACAGACAGGAAAAAGTGGTCACTTACAGGACATTTGCAGGCTGACAGACTTAACAGGGGGTGAGGCAGAGGCAAAGTCAGGAGGTGAAAACAATCTGATAATCCAGAGAATCTGAGTTCAACAGAAGAATCCAGAGAACCAGGTGAAATGCGAGGTCAGGTGCTGTTTGAGGTCAGTAATACTCATGAAACTTGAAAACAGGTTTGAACACAGGTCATCCAAAGCACCGGGTAGTGAACCTCTGAGGCATTCAACTAACTGGCACTCTCACAGTTCTCACTCCCCTTATAAAGGGGTGGGGACAGGTGCAGGCACTGAAAAACAGGTAAATTATGACAGCCAGATGTTTAAAAAAATGTAAGGTTACCCCAAACTGTGACCCGTCCAGGGTGTAACCCTGCCACTCGCCCAATCACTGCTGGAGACAGGCACCAGCTTCTGTGACCCTGAATAGGAACAAGCAGATATATGACTGACTGAAAAAAAGGCCTTTGTCAGGGAACACCAAATTAGTTAACAATTTAAAGCTGTCCTGCAGCAGTGGAGGTTGATCAAGCCTTGAAAGCTGGTGCCACTAATTCCTACAGGTGTTCCAACTTTGCTGGATTACTTATAACCATCCCTGTCTTCATAAAAACAGGGTTGGAAAACACTGTGGTACCAAACTCTTGTGAACATCAGTTGAACAGTATTATAACTGCAGAAAGTCGTGTGTTGCCACGAAAATGGTGAGAAAAAGGCAATTAAGAAATGGAAAAGGGACAGACAATCCTAACTCTTGAAAATGTAGGTCTGTCCTACTGAGAAATTATAAAGATAATCAAAGTGTCAGTGACTAAAGTTTCCTTTCTACAGTTTTCTTGATCATTAAAAGACCCTCAGAAACCGGGACACACTTGGGAAGTGGTCTAGCAGCCATAACTGAATCAGAAGACAAGTTTCTGAGAGTCAACAGCTTGTGTGATAGGCAACTCACTGGACAACAGCTTCAAGCACAGATTAATAGAAGTCGTGGTAAACAAGTCTCAGTTTCAACTGTGAAGAGAAGATTTTGAATCATAGGTTTGACAGGACAAGTTGCAGCAAGAAAACCATTGCTAATCTTTGGTACATCGTGCATGATCTGTGTATGATGCAGAGTAGGCAATAGGGTGGTTCCACAGTTTGTGGCATTAACTGTCAAACATGGAGGAGGAAGTGTGATGGTATGGGTTTACAGATGGTCAGTGACTTCTACAGAAACCCTGAACTAAAACTGTTACCACAGCCACACCATGCTGTACTCTCTGGTAATCATCTAGTTGGTAAAGGATTCCTCCTACAACAAGATAATGACCTGAAACATAAGTTCAAACTGTACCAGAATTACCTCAAGTAAAAGAACAAGATGGTAACCGTGAAAACATGTAGCTGCAGCAGAGTCCAGTCTTAAACCCCATCGAGCTGGTTTGGGATGAACTGGACACAAGAGTTAAAGCAAAGCAACCTACAAGTGTTACACAGTTAAAAGAACATCTGCAACATACAGTGGGGCAAAAAAGTATTTAGTCAGCCACCAATTGTGTAAGTTCTCCCACTTAAAAAGATCAGAGAGGCCTGTAATTTTCATCATAGGTATACCTCAACTATGAGAGACAAAATGAGGAAAAAAAATCCAGAAAATCACATTGTCGGATTTTTAAAGAATTTATTTGCAAATTATGGTGGAAAATAAGTATTTGGTCAATAACAAAAGTTAATCTCAATACTTTGTTATATAGCCTTTGTTGGCAATGACAGAGGTCAAACGTTTTCTGTAAGTCTTCACAAGGTTTTCACACACTGTTGCTGGTATTTTGGCCCATTCCTCCATGTAGATCTCCTCTAGAGCAGTGATGTTTTGGGGCTGACGCTGGGCAACACGGACTTTCAACTCCCTCCAGAGATTTTCTATGGGGTTGAGATCTGGAGACTGGCTAGGCCACACCAGGACCTTGAAATGCTTCTTACGAAGCCACTCCTTCGTTGCCCGGGCGGTGTGTTTGGGATCATTGTCATGCTGAAAGACCCAGCCACGTCTCATTTTCAATGCCCTTGCTGATGGAAGGAGGTTTTCACTCAAAATCTTACGATTGTGAGGATCTCTGCTGCTGGTGGTGGTGTTGTGCACTAATTGTTTTGCAGGGCGTGGCAGCAGATGATCAGTGAAGACAGGTGTGGATCATTACCCAGCTCAGGAGAGCTGGGTACTTAAGCAGAGGAGGAACAAGAGACAGACGCCAGTTTGTTCCACTACATTTCGTGGTACAGAGTGGCCTGTGATAATCTACCAGAGCGAATTATAGCAGTGATTAACCTGCCTTCTCTATCCTTGTGTTTAGCCCGCTGTCCTGGAGCTCCTCTCCCGACTGCAGAACCTCAGCGTGGTAATCGACCCGCTCACCGTAAGGATTGGCTTCACCCTGGAACGTACAAGAGCTCCGTTGCGGTGTTATGCGACCAGCTCTCTCCCTCTGGCTCCCTGTCTGTCTCTGGCTTCCTCTGATCCACACCTTCCCGGTCAGCACGCTGCTGTCACCCCTGCTACAGTCACGTCTGCACGTACAGCACCCGGACCCGGATTTCCTACCACGAACACCGACAGTCTGGATCACCACCCCTGCGGCAGCATCCCTGGATCTCTCCTCACACCCGGACGTCAAACACGATCCCGTGAGTTTAACGAGCACGATCCCCGCACACCGCAGCTGGTATCACAGCCTGTCACTAACCTCTCTCTCTCTCACAACCCAGGACCGTTCCTGTCCCGCACCAGTCCCGTCCTGAGTTTCATCGTTCATGTACAGTTTTCACGTGTGTGTAATTTGGAGCACTGTATAAAATTAAACACCGTTAACTTTGAAAGTTGTTTCCTCGCTGTGTGTGTTTGGAGTTTGGGTCACATTGGAGCTCGAAAACAACCCCACCTGGTTAGCACCATGACAACGATACATGGCCCCATTCATTCTTTCCTTTACACGGATCAGTCGTCCTGGTCCCCTTGCAGAAAAACAGCCCCAAAGCATGATGTTTCCACCCCCATGCTTTACAGTAGGTATGGTGTTCTTTGGATCCAACTCAGCATTCTTTCCCCTCCAAACACGACAAGTTGAGTTTCTACCAAAAAGTTCTATTTTGGTTTCATCTGACCATATGATGTTCTCCCAATCCTCTTCTGGATCATCCAAATGCTCTCTAGCAAACCGCAGACGGGCCTGGACGTGTCCTGGCTTCAGCAGGGGGACACGTCTGGCACTGCAGGATTTGAGTCCCTGGCGGCGTAGTGTGTTACTGATGGTAGCCTTTGTTACTTTGGTCCCAGCTCTCTGCAGGTCATTCACTAGGTCCCTCCGTGTGGTTCTGGGATTTTTGCTCACCGTTCTTGTGATCATTTTGACCCCACGGGGTGAGATCTTGCGTGGAGCCCCAGATCGAGGGAGATTATCAGTGGTCTTGTATGTCTTCCATTTTCTAATAATTGCTCCCACAGTTGATTTCTTCACACCAAGCTGCTTACCTATTGCAGATTCAGTCTTCCCAGCCTGGTGAAGGTCTACAATTTTGTTTCTGGTGTCCTTTGACAGCTCTTTGGTCTTGGCCATAGTGGAGTTTGGAGCGTGACTGTTTGAGGTTGTGGACAGGTGTCTTTTATACTGATAACGAGTTCACACAGGTGCCATTAATACAGGTAACGAGTGGAGGACCGAGGAGCCTCTTAAAGAAGTTACAGGTCTGTGAAAGCCAGAAATCTTACTTGTTTGTAGGTGACCAAATACTTATTTTCCACCATAATTTGCAAATAAATTCTTTAAAAATCAGACAATGTGATTTTCTGGATTTTTTTTCCTCATTTTGTCTCTCATGGTTGAGGTATACCTATGATGAAAATTACAGGCCTCTCTGATCTTTTTAAGTGGGAGAACTTACACAATTGGTGGCTGACTAAATACTTTTTTGCCCCACTGTACATGGGAAGAACTTTCTGAAGACTTCAGAAGATTTCTATTGTAGAAAAAAGCATAAGTGTATTCAGTTGATTTATCTGTTAAAGGTAAATAGAATAAAAGTTCAGAATACATTTCATTTTGGTCGATAAATTAGTTACAGGATTTACTGCAATTGATTATTTGTACTATGCTTTCATTTCAGTGTGCAATAACCTTCTATAAAAAACTCAATAAATGGGATGTTCTAAAACTTTTGACGGGATGCATACCTAAATACTGTACCTGTGTACAGTATCTATATATCTATCAATCTGTCAAATTAAAACATACTGTAATAATCCCCAAAGGGAAATTAGATGTTGTAGTAATTCATTTTTCCTTCAGAGAGTAATTAGAGGGTTCTATCTGTGGACAGGAAGGAACTCCTGTAGCGTCTGTGTTGCAGCAGATCTAAAGACACTCTGTTGTTGAGTTACTGTGTTGTGAAGAGGATGATGAGGGTTTTCCATCATATTCTTCATCCTCTTTTGGACAATCAACTCAAAAGACTCCAGATCAGTTCCCAGAACAGAACCAGCCTTTTTTTAATATAAGTTTGTTCAGCATCTTTACGTCACTTGCTCTGATGCTCCGCCCCCAACAGGTAACTGCAGATGTTCATGTATGCCTGATTTAAACTTCCTCATTCTCTCTCTATGTTTTGCTCCTGCTCTGCATTCACATCTTCTTCTTTTTAACTTATCAAGCATTCCGGGTCTCAATTTTAATGCTCTTTCTTGCAAACAACTCTCTTGTTGCTATGGTTACACATCATAACAAGTGGCACAAAAGTAAAAAAATAAGCAAAAATCCTTCAATCGGCACAGAATCCAAACCAGAATTAAAAACAATTAAAAAAGAGCAACATTCAGAAAAAGAAAACAAGCAAGAGACCCAAAAAAGGCAAAAAAAAAAAAACTGCCAGTAAAATCACACAGCTACTCCAACAAGCTGCCATCATATGTAGCACTATTCACATATGAACTCATGGGACCATACCTTATTAAAAAACAAAACAAAAAACTCTGACAGGTTGTGTGACCTCAGCTTGAGAATTAACATCATCGTTGTTAAATTAGGATCAATTTTGGGTCTGATTTAAAATAAGGCCCAAAATTACAAAGCGCAGTGGAATGGTGGACAAAGACAAAGTTAAAACTCAAACTGAAGTCGTGACCCTGCATGGTTTGGAGGATGGGGTGTAATCCTAAGTATTCAGAAGCTCCTCCCTCCCCTCGCTGAACAGATGTGAGGTTGTACTTACAGATACCATAGTGCTTTGACCTAATTCCTTAATGTCAACATGTTAACATGATTGGTCATTTATTAGATTTAGCAAAATGCCCCAAAATACAACTTAAATCTGAGATGAGTGCATTAAAGAACAACATCAGTAAAAATAACAAATCCATCCATCCATCCATCCATCCATCCATCCATCCATCCATCCATCCATCCATCCATCCATCCATCCATCCATCCATCCATCCATCCATCCATCCATCCATCCATCCATCCATCCATCCATCCATGATAAAACAGAAAGCCCACATTCATACTTATAGGAGCCTTATAGGGCTTTCCTTAGTCTCTTTGATCTGTAGGAGAAAATGAAAACATGTAGATGCAGAATGAACAAAGACAGATGGGCCCCATCTGAGGTACAAAGCAGAAACCTTCTTGTTGTTAAAGGGACAGTACAAACCACTGTTTAACCTAATTGCATGGAAAATGTGGTTACATGGTATGTTTCCAGAAAACCACAGCAAAGACACATCTCCATAAATCTTTGCATTTGTTTTACAGTTGTGTGTGTTTTTGTGACATGTTTGTGACCAGATTTGGGGTCATATGTAATCATCAGCTTTGTCAAACAACAAAGTGTTTAGAGGTGGAGCTGATTGAATGGAGGTAGTTTTGCAGAAAACTACTTCTGTTACTTTACAGTTCACGAGGTCCAGCTACTGACTGTTCCCCCACTGCTTTTCATCTATTTTTGTTAACATTTCTGCAGATATGTTCCAGAAGTCTGTGTTTCATTACAAGATCAGTGTTAAGGGAACATGCCACAAAGGTCTTTGTAAACCTGAGTGTTAAAGCATTCCACTTGTAAGACACGATGCACCAGATGCCATTTTTGTCTCTGTGTGAACCAAGATGTAAAATATATATTTTAACACATAAAAAATACATGTCAACATGGTTCTGTTTGTTACACTTTATGCCGCGTAACCTTGTAAAGAATTTAAATTTTAAATCTGAAGAAACAACAAACACTTTTCTTTAAATCATGTCCCATCCAATGAGATAAATTCCTGTTAGAAATTTAACAAGTGCTCAAGCCAGTCTGCTCTAAAATGTTTCCTCAAAGGCAACTGCTTTAAAAGTCTAAGCTTGCGTTTCTGTTCATAAAAACATTCAAGTAATGTGATCAAAGTCAAAAGAATTCTGTGTGACACACAACAAATCTCTTAAAATAGAATTACGGGATCCAGTCACTTTAGTGAAGAATCAATGTCACACATCTTTCAGCAGCTGTGAGAAGAAAAATAAAAGGTTTGGTTCAAGCTAAAAGAATATATGTCTTTGCTAGTATCTGAAGGACAAGTTGCAGCTTTGTTTATTAAACTATCAGAACATCCGATAAAGAAACAGATAGATTATTACTTCAGTGTCCAAGCCAGGAAAAACCTGTTTGTAGTTTCTCTGGGGATTCGTTTAGATCCATGGAGGTGCTTTCTCTGCTGACAACGTCTGGACAGGACAAAGGAAAAGATATAAGATTCATGGGGGGAAGTTCATTCAAGAAGGCCAGCCTCCAGTTCACATTGTACATCTCAGGAGAATCAGTGTTGTCACTGAAAAGCTGAATCTGATGCCACTTCTGCCATCATTTCTGCTAAAAAAGACAGGTAACACACCAAAAGGAGACAGGATCAATAGACGTGATGGATGGATGTGGATACCTTTAGGAAACTGGCTGTGAGTTAAAGGGCTGGAGGTAGAAGTAATAAGAGCTCCTCTGAGTGATGGGAAGGTTTTTACCATGGGAAGATGAGAATGGGGTCCTCGTTCATTCTAAATGGAGCTGTTCAGCTTGATAAACCTTAGAGATGCCTGAGTCTCAGGGAGCAAACCTGTGATGTGAGATGCTGCATCTCAGTATCTGCCTGTTTGTGCTAATCAGCCCCATCGCCACATAGTCTGGCCTGCTAGTGTTTCCAAACCAGTGGTGCCCCATCCACCTTTGAGGGATTTCTCCTTTCTTGCCCTCCTTTTTTGTTTGGCCCTTCAAAAGGCCTGTGATAATGTCCCACACAAAGGACATTTGGAACGTGTGTGGACCTGGTTTCACCTTGTGGTAAAGGATGTGAGCGTTCACCGACGCTCTGAACTGCATTGAAAATACGGCAGTACCACTTCCTGCAACGGTTTGGGAGGAGATGACCCCCCCCTAAATTTGCCAAGCACCCATTTATAGAAGACAATTTCCAAGAAGGGAAGAGGGTTGTTTTACAACAGTTCACCAACTTTGAAGCTTTGGATAAACTGGCTCTCTACCTTTCTGTAACTCATTTTATAACTAACTTGTGGTCTGATACAAAATAAATACTAAATATTTTTTTCACATATCAGGGACTGTACAACACTGAGTTTATGAAAAATAAGATTTTACAATTTTGGTGAGTTTTCTGATAGAATAGTCAGTAACAGTCAACATGATGATGTCACAGCAGTGCAGTCTGGTGTTGATCTCATGGCTGATTGCTGGTCTGAAAACTTTCATGTACCAGTAATCAAGGTGAAATATGATAGGATCACATGAGCAGAGCGTCTGAAATCTGACCAATTTGTGTAGATATCATACATCTGGACACGTTTCACTCATAACTGCATTACAAGTTTCAACCCTAGATGATTTTCCTGGAAGTGTTTATGAAAAAATATGATTTTGAACAATTATTTGTGAGTTTGATCACACTGACACACTGACTCCGCCCTCATGAAGCATCTTGTCAGCTGTGACACACGCAGTCTGATGAACAGCCCAATGTACTGTAACATCACCACATGCTATGGAAGAAAAGTCGCTCTTCTGTTCAACAGGTTGCTTTTATTAGCCAACAAAAACGATTCCTGTTGGCTGAAACCGTTCCAGAACTACCACCACCACATCTCCCATCCTATTTGTTTTCTTCTCTCTCACACACATCCATCCCCATCAGGCATTTACCTGAACAGCGTAAGTAAAACAAACTGTCAAAAAGCATATTAAATAGGTTCTCTTGATATCCATATTAAAAGCATAATGGTGCATTCACACCGGCCACTTTGTCAACGTCAAGCAACGCTGATAACGCTCCAAATTTGACGTTTGAAGTTGAAGCTCATAACGCCTGCCAGTCAGAGCGCATAGGCGTTAAAGCTCGTAAAGCCTGCCCGAAAAAGAGCGCGAAGGCGGGCTTCCTTTGTTATCGGATGTTCGGAGCTATTGCAGATCATATTGAGACAGTGGCTTGAATTTATTTACTTCATAGATCTAGACAACGTTGACGTCGGGTGCATCAGCGCCGTTTGTGGATACACCCCATTCTTCAGATGCGTTCTGAGTTTGGTGAGTTTAACCATTTGCTCCAGGAGCTACGTTTGGATGAGGTTAATTTATCTTCCATTCCATTTTCAAGCGTCAACGCGTCAACGCCTGAAACGCTAGAAAAGCTTGAAAAGTTGCTGCTCATAACGCTCACAAAGCGCCGCAGAGCCATTGACGTCTGTCTGACGCCCGTGCACCATAGACTTTACATATAAACTTGCCGCTTATGAAGTTGATGGTTGGGCCGGTGTGAATGCACCATAAGAACATTAGAAGTCTGCAGGAATCTTTATTTAAATTCAGTGAACCCGGGGAGCAATTTTACAGAAATGTTCATAGCGTTTAGGGATCCTAGTATTACATTTTACTCACTCTGACACACACTGGCATATGTCACTATTCTTCTAAAACTCAAAGACATGCTCTTTTGACCCCGGTGACCTTCTATTAATGTTATTAAAATCCTTGTTTTTTTACAGTGATGAGCCTGTTTTGACATCTGACTCAGCTTATGTTCGCTACATCCATTCCAGTTGAAAGGGGTCACTGAAAGTGTCAGGCTGATTTAGCTTTGGAGTATTAGTTGTATTGATATAGACAATATACTATGGAAGCCCTGAAAGACAAGGTTGAAAAAAATATTTTCAAGATGGCCCATAAGTCGGACCAACTTTTTTTTCTTCTTGACATTTTTGCCCTTAAAGGCAAGAAAATAATTAAAAAAAATTGAGAAGGAAAAAAATCTTTCTTTTAAAAAGGTTGTTTTCCATTAAAAAATGTATTTTTTTCCCCAATAATAATAAAAAGTCTGCTGTTTGTGTTCCCTAGTTAGATGTTAGCTCCTTGAAGATTAACGTTCATAAAATTGCAAGGACATGGATTAGCTGAACAGAGTTCCAGATATCTGGCTGCTATCAGATTTATTTTTTCATCTCACTCTTGTTTTCATCTTTTTCTTAACTTTCAGGGCAAAAACTCAAAAACGTTGGTCAGACTTCAATAATGGGACATCCTCAAATTATTTCCCCCCCTCCTTGCCTTTCAGGGTTTCCATAATATCCCCTTAGTGTGACTGGAATAAAAAAAAAATGTTACCACCAGTAAAACATTTGATCAAACATAGCAATAATATATATATATATATATATATATATATATATATATTAGGGCCGGGACTTTAACGCGTTAATTAAGATTAATTAATTACACAAAAATAACGCGTTAATTTTTTTAACGCATTTTAATCGCACTTATTTAAGCACCGCAGAGCATCTCTCATGAGTTTCAGCGGACCGATTATACTGGCGCACCTACCAGCGTTCATTATTTAGGACAACAACAAACCACAGTGAACATGAATGAAGAAGCGACCGCTTTGATTGGCCCCGTGGATGGGAAGTTTTGTTATAAAAAATGACTGGATGGAAGCGTGGATAAGAGCATGTGTGCAAGCTATGCAGCAAGGAATTTGCACATCGGGCCTGAAATATCACCTCAATGTTAAACATATAGCAGCTAGCGTGGACGTTAGCCCGACTCCGAGTACAAGTGTAGACATTTTCTACACTTAATGCACTGGTCTGTTGGACTTGGTTGAACAAAAATAAACAATATTTTGTTGCTTAAGCTTATGTGTATTCAGTCATGATTCAATGGTATACTAAAAATCCGTTTGAAAAAAATTCTCACTGTTCTTTGGTCAAATATTTATATGCGATTAATTTTGATTAATTAATTACAAAGCCTCTAATTAATTAGATTAAAATTTTTAATCGAGTCCTGGCCCTAATATATATATATATATATACAGTGGGGCAAAAAAGTATTTAGTCAGCCACCAATTGTGTAAGTTCTCCCACTTAAAAAGATCAGAGAGGCCTGTAATTTTCATCATAGGTACACCTCAACTATGAGAGACAAAATGAGGAAAAAAAATCCAGAAAATCACATTGTCTGATTTTTAAAGAATTTATTTGCAAATTATGGTGGAAAATAAGTATTTGGTCACCTACAAACAAGTAAGATTTCTGGCTTTCACAGACCTGTAACTTCTTTAAGAGGCTCCTCGGTCCTCCACTCGTTACCTGTATTAATGGCACCTGTGTGAACTCGTTATCAGTATAAAAGACACCTGTCCACAACCTCAAACAGTCACGCTCCAAACTCCACTATGGCCAAGACCAAAGAGCTGTCAAAGGACACCAGAAACAAAATTGTAGACCTTCACCAGGCTGGGAAGACTGAATCTGCAATAGGTAAGCAGCTTGGTGTGAAGAAATCAACTGTGGGAGCAATTATTAGAAAATGGAAGACATACAAGACCACTGATAATCTCCCTCGATCTGGGGCTCCACGCAAGATCTCACCCCGTGGGGTCAAAATGATCACAAGAACGGTGAGCAAAAATCCCAGAACCACACGGAGGGACCTAGTGAATGACCTGCAGAGAGCTGGGACCAAAGTAACAAAGGCTACCATCAGTAACACACTACGCCGCCAGGGACTCAAATCCTGCAGTGCCAGACGTGTCCCCCTGCTGAAGCCAGGACACGTCCAGGCCCGTCTGCGGTTTGCTAGAGAGCATTTGGATGATCCAGAAGAGGATTGGGAGAACATCATATGGTCAGATGAAACCAAAATAGAACTTTTTGGTAGAAACTCAACTTGTCGTGTTTGGAGGGGAAAGAATGCTGAGTTGGATCCAAAGAACACCATACCTACTGTAAAGCATGGGGGTGGAAACATCATGCTTTGGGGCTGTTTTTCTGCAAGGGGACCAGGACGACTGATCCGTGTAAAGGAAAGAATGAATGGGGCCATGTATCGTAAGATTTTGAGTGAAAACCTCCTTCCATCAGCAAGGGCATTGAAAATGAGACGTGGCTGGGTCTTTCAGCATGACAATGATCCCAAACACACCGCCCGGGCAACGAAGGAGTGGCTTCGTAAGAAGCATTTCAAGGTCCTGGAGTGGCCTAGCCAGTCTCCAGATCTCAACCCCATAGAAAATCTCTGGAGGGAGTTGAAAGTCCGTGTTGCCCAGCGTCAGCCCCAAAACATCACTGCTCTAGAGGAGATCTGCATGGAGGAATGGGCCAAAATACCAGCAACAGTGTGTGAAAACCTTGTGAAGACTTACAGAAAACGTTTGACCTCTGTCATTGCCAACAAAGGCTATATAACAAAGTATTGAGATTAACTTTTGTTATTGACCAAATACTTATTTTCCACCATAATTTGCAAATAAATTCTTTAAAAATCAGACAATGTGATTTTCTGGATTTTTTTTCCTCATTTTGTCTCTCATAGTTGAGGTGTACCTATGATGAAAATTACAGGCCTCTCTGATCTTTTTAAGTGGGAGAACTTACACAATTGGTGGCTGACTAAATACTTTTTTGCCCCACTATATATATATATATATATATATATATATATATATATTTACCACAAGTGGGTATAAAATCTGTTTACACAAGAAAACAACTTTATTCCTGTGGATTCCCACTGTTAGAATAAATATTCCCAAGCATAATCATTACCGCAGCAAACAGATGCTCAAACTGTGACACATTCCTGATTGTACAACTAAAACTAGAACCGTTAACCTTAGTAACAAAATTGGATTTTCTTGGATATTTAGTTAGGTCCCCATAGTGATTTGATGTTTTTAGACTTGGTATACAGTCTTAAAGTCTTTAGTGTTATTTGAAAATATGCACTCATAATTCAGTAGATTTGACATGAACCTTACACAATGTAGTTTTTTGCGCCTTGAGACTTGAACATTTTTCATAAATGTGCTAGACATAGCTAGATGGGTCTCCTTTAAACTTTCCCTTTCTTCAGAGAAAACATAACAAGAGGATGAAGAGCAGCCCACGGACATCAGTGTCATTTGGAATTTAAAATGGAAGCAGGGTGAAAAAGAGAAGAATAAATAGAGAATGACAGAGAAAACAGATAACAGTGAGAGCATTCCTGTAAGGGAGGATGTTAGCCTATAGCTATAAAAGTTGCAGGCTGTGACAAACGTTTGAGAAAAGATGCTTTTTGTGTGCCAACACTATGCGCCACGCTCATAGTTGAGATGTTTTACAACTTCATAAGATTTTTTCTGTTATTGTAAGTAGCATTAAACAGTTAAATATCTCAAATTTTTACCATCTGAATCTGTAACCAATAAGTTTGCCTTAACCCTAATCATACTCACTTGTGCCTGTCATAATGCTCATGAGTCATGATTCTTACCTGTTTTCATGTATGTATTCACTCTCATTGCTCTTTAATCCAATGACAAATTGTCTACTGTGTTTACCAATGTCTGTTTATAGAGTGTTTTGATCAAAGATTCTCACTCTTGCCTCATTCTTTTGGACCTGTTATAGATTTTTAGTTACATGTCCCTCTTACCTTGCTTATCCTTTTTTACTTGCCTGTTATGTTGCCCAAATCAGCCTGTTGAGTTCATGTTTAAGTTCTCTGTCAGAGAGGTTAATCAGCATCACTTGTCTTGTGACTAAAATTCAGGAAGACGAACTGTAGTTTGGCTTGTGGACTGATCATTGTGTACCAAACCTGTACCCAAACCTAAACTGGGTTAAGGAATCGGTCTGACTTTCATTTGTTTACAAGTGTCTCCTTGTTTGCTGCTAGCAAGAACCTTCTAAGATGTTTCTCCAAGCCCGCGTTTCCTGCCAAACTTGCTGTCATAATAAGAAGTTTTGACCCAAGAGCAGACTCCGGACAACAAAACGGGGTAAGAACAGGTTTTATTCTTAAAACAGGTTCTGGTACAGGAGATCAGGTTGTTAATCATTCACTGAAAAGAACTGAATGAAGTAGATGGCTGGAGTTCTTACTGTTGGTGGGTGTCCTTGTAGACGGGGGCCTGAGGAGATCATGGGACTGAGGAGCCAATCTAGGAGCAAGTGGTGACTGAGAGTGTCCAGGTGGGTCTGGGTGGACGAGAGCAAGCAAAGCCTGTGACAGACCGTCCTGGCACTAGGAGCTGCACGCTGGAGAGGAGAGCTCATCACTTGGAGGTATCTTCAGGGTCTGACTGGTTGTGAGGGCAGGAGTAAAAGAGATTTCTGATAATTAGTAATGGTATACAGATAAGTAACAAAGAGATACTTGAGGCAAGCCAAAGAGTCACCATCAGGTTACAACAGTCTGGCAGCAAGAAACAGCAAAGGTCCAGCTTTCAATCAGTGTAGATTTGGAGATAGTTCACAGGTGTGACTCCTTATCAGCCAATTCTCCTCCCACAGCAAGAGCAGCAGGCATCATGGCCCCGCCCAGAGCTCACGTGAAAGGAGGAATACAAGAAAAGAGAAAGTAGCTCCCCAGAACCCCCGAGACCTGCCTGATATACTCAACTTGCTGCCTGCAAAGAGTCCTTCCTAAAACAGTTCCCAGCTAAATCTGAACTAAATAAACTTAACATACTCCTCTTCATAAGAAGAATAAGTTGGTAAATTTATTAAGGTGAGTTAGTAGGGGTGAGAAATGAGGCAGGGTTGCAGATTAACAAAGGAAGATAACAAAGCAGACAATGACATCACTTGTTTAGGACAGAGCAAAATGGTTCTCCAGAAAACTGGTAAATCCAACTCACAGGTAGGAGAATCTGAATAACCATAACCCTTTATCCAAATCCAATTCATAATTCCAAAACCTCAGAGAATATATGCAATTTACAAACTGACAATGGGAACAGGTAGGAGCTGTGTGGGTAATCCAGATAGATTATCACTGGAATCAGACAGATGGAAAACAGACTGGAGATCGCTAGCAATTTAATTTATGATTAAAAACCTGCAAAAGAAACAGAAAATGTGCAATTGTCATTCCAAATTTAGCATTTTGTTAGAATTTGAAGTATCTTAGCTAGAGTATTGACTTTAAACTTTGCAAAAGTTTTCTAAAAAAAAAAATCCCTAGATGACAAAAATGTAAAGGAGACAAGGGATTAACTAAAAATACTTACATACTGAGGTATAAACAAGAGTGTATGAAGAACCACTGAACATAGGGCGGACAATTATATAATTGTCAGGATCTCTGCTGCTGGTGGGTGGTGTGTGTGACTAATTGTCTTGCAGGGCGTGGCAGCAGGATCATCAGTGGAAGCAGGTGTGGATTGTTACCCAGCTCAGGAGAGCTGGGTACTTAAGCAGAGGAGGAACAAGAGACAGACGCCAGTTTGTTCCACAATCTTCCATGGTAACAGAGTGGCCAGTGTATTATTCAGACAGAAGCGTTTGTAGCAGTGATTTAACCTGCCTTCTCTCTCCCTTGTGCTTAGCCCGCATCCAGGAGCGATCCCCTGGATCTCAGTGCCTCAGCGTGGTCGTTTACCCGCCTGTCAAGAGGACTGGCTACCCACACGGATGTCTCCAGAGCCCGGTTGCTGGAACACGCAGCCCGCTCTCTCCCCTGGCTCCCTGTCTGTCTCTGGCTCCTCTGGATCCACACCTTCCCGGTCAGCGCGCTGCTGTCACCCCTGCTGGAACGACGCAGGCACGAACAGCACCCGGACCCGGACCTCGCACACTCTCTGGACAGTCTGGATCACCACCCCCGCGGCAGTATCTCTAGGATCCCTCCACACAGCTGGACGTAAAACCCGCCACCGTGAGTTTAACGAGCACGATCCCCGCACACCGCTAGCTGGTTTACAGACTGTCACTAACCTCTCTCTCTCCACAACCCAGGACCGTTCCCGTCTCGTACCTGACCGTCCTGAGCTGCTTCACCCGAGCACAGTTTTGCCATTTGTTGTAACTGTTTCACTGTATATAATTAAACACTGTTTCAACTGCAACGCTGTTTCCTCGCTGTGTGTGTCTGGAGTCTGGGTCAAACTTGGAGCTCGAAAACAACCACCTGGTATCGGAACCATGACAGAACAAACTGGCCAAGAGAGCTCCCAGACCCAACTCCAGACCGCACTGACCCAGCAGGGGATCCTGCTGGGCAGGCATGACTCCTTCATGCAGGAAATCGCCAACCAACAAGCTAACCTGCATGCCGAGCTTCACAACCTAAGTAAGCAACTCACCACTGTAATGTCTCGTCTTTCCCGCAGCTCGTCTCCTCCTCCTCATGCAGCACCTGCGGCGCGCTCTGTCCCACCTGTGGATACCGGCTGCCAGCAGGTCGCCATCCCCGATCCGGCACCCTTCTCCGGCAACCCCAAGGACTGCAGGGGGTTCCTTCGTCAGTGCCGGATCGTGTTCAGTCGGGCTCCACAATCCTTTTGTTCCGATGCCAGTAGGACCTCCTTCATCGTGTGCTGGCTTCGGGACAAAGCTCTCAGGTGGGCAGACGCATATATTGAGACTAACCCCATTGAAACTACCCCTTATGCCAGGTTCCTGGAGGCCTTCACCGCAGCCTTTTCAGACGGGGGCACGAAGGAGGACGCAATGAGGGAGCTCCTCGCCCTTCGCCCCCGCTCACAAACCATGGTGGATTTTGGCCTCGAGTTCCGGACCCTGGCCGCTCGCACAAACTGGTCTGATGAGACCCTCCGTAGCGTGTTCTACAACGCCCTCCCGGAAGGCTTGAAGGAGGACATCGCTAGCCGGGAGGAACCCAAGACGCTGGACGGGCTCATCAGCCTGGCGACCCGGTTGGACCGATGGACTCGAGGTCAGGTCCGGGTACGCAGCACAACCAGTTCCGGTTCACATTCACCTTGTCACGTAAGTCCAGCACCGCACACTAGATGGCACACTATCCCCAGACGTCCACAAGCACCTGAACCCACTTCCTTTGGCAGACACACGGGCCCAGCACCAACCACTAGATGGCAGTCCTCCCCTAAACGCACACCATCCCCTGAACCGATGCAGCTCGGTCAGGTGGATCTGGACGCTAGGGGACACAGACGCCGCCGGCGCGCGCCAGAAACATGCACACACTGTGGTTCGCCCCATCAAGAGGATTATGCTGGTCCCGGGACGCCAAAAGACCAGGCCCGTCAGTGAGAGTGGGGATCCTGACGGGCCCAGATCAAAAGAAGCCCCGTATGCTGCTTCAGGCAGCTGTTCACAAGAAACACAACGAACCCATTCCATGTTTAGTGTTTATAGACTCTGGCTCTGAAGAGAACCTCATTAATCCCAGACTGGCGAGACAAGGACTATTCAGTCTCGAACGACTTGACAAACCCCTGCCCGTCACAGCCTTGGACGGCACCACCATGACAACAATCACTCATCGCACAGAACCTGTTACACTCATTGTGTCCGGTAATCATTCTGAGACTGTGTCTTTTCTGGTTTTCCCTACTACAGAGGCTCCCGTGGTCCTGGGCTTTCCGTGGCTGGCGCAGCACTGCCCGCAATTTAATTGGAAGCAGCAGAGCGTCACCGCCTGGAGCGAGCAGTGCATGCGCTGCTGCCTGAGATCAGCCACGCCAAACAGCGCCACAGGTAGGGAGCCTCCTACATCTCCTCCAGACCTGTCCCGGGTGCCCACCTGCTATCACGACCTGGGACAGATCTTCAGTAAAGAGCAGGCTGTGACACTGCCACCTCATCGTCCATATGACTGCGCAATTGATCTCCTCCCTGGGGCCCCTTTACCCTCGGGCCGCCTGTTTAGCCTCTCCCGCAAGGAACGGGAAGCTATGGAGGACTATATCAAGGACTCTCTCAAGAACTAACTCATCCGGCCGTCTTCCTCACCAGTGGGCGCAGGCTTCTTCTTTGTGGAAAAGAAAGATAAGAGTCTGCGCCCCTGTATTGATTACCGCAGTCTCAACAATATTACTGTCAAGAATAAATACTCTCTCCCTCTCTTGTCTTCAGCTATCGAGCCTGCCCAACAAGCCAGGGTCTTCACCAAGCTCGATCTCCGCAACGCCTACCACCTGGTGCGTATAAGAGAGGGAGATGAGTGGAAGACAGCGTTCAAGACCCCTATCGGCCATTTCGAGTATTGTGTTATGCCGTTTGGGCTTACGAACGCTCCTGCAGTTTTTCAGCACCTTATTAATGACGTTTTAAGAGACTTCTTAAATAAATTCGTCTCTGTGTACCTGGACGATATCCTCATCTTTTCCCCGGACATGAGAAGTCACCAGGCACACGTCCGTCAGGTTCTCCAGCGGTTGCTGGAGAATAGACTTTTTGTGAAGGCAGAAAAATGCGAATTCCATGTATCCTCTGTTACCTTCCTAGGGTTCATCCTCGAGGGAGGACGCGTCCGGCCAGATCCCGCAAAGACTAAAGCGGTGGAGGATTGGCCGGTTCCTCAGTCACGGAAGGAGTTACAGAGGTTCCTGGGATTCGCAAACTTCTACAGAAGATTCATAAAAGGTTTTAGCACTATCGCCGCACCACTCACTGCCCTAACCTCAACAAAGGTTTCTTTTCAGTGGAGTCAGGCGGCGGAGGATGCCTTCAGGGAACTGCAGCGACGGTTCACCTAGGCACCAGTGCTCGCTCACCCCGACCCCTCCGTCCAATTCATGGTGGAAGTGGACGCCTCCGACGTCGGGGTTGGAGCTGTGCTATCCCAGCGCGATACTTCGGACGGTAATTTGCACCCATGTGCTTTCTTTTCCAGGCGGTTCACCCCAACCCAGCAAAACTACGACATCGGTGA
>SSNP01000107.1:778817-850244 GCA_006937955.1 Pachypanchax playfairii
GTCAGCGCGCTGCTGTCACCCCTGCTGGAACGACACAGGCACGAACAGCACCCGGACCCGGACCTCGCACACTCTCTGGACAGTCTGGATCACCACCCCCGCGGCAGTATCTCTAGGATCCCTCCTCACAGCTGGACGTAAAACCCGCCACCGTGAGTTTAACGAGCACGATCCCCGCACACCGCTAGCTGGTTTACAGACTGTCACTAACCTCTCTCTCTCCACAACCCAGGACCGTTCCCGTCTCGTACCTGACCGTCCTGAGCTGCTTCACCCGAGCACAGTTTTGCCATTTGTTGTAACTGTTTCACTGTATATAATTAAACACTGTTTCAACTGCAACGCTGTTTCCTCGCTGTGTGTGTCTGGAGTCTGGGTCAAACTTGGAGCTCGAAAACAACCACCTGGTATCGGAACCATGACAATAATTTGACAGTGAGGTGAAGAAACTGTGGACTATTTGGACATGGAGGAGTGTTTTACTAGACTACAAACAGCTGAGATAGAGCACAGGTATGAAATGAGGAGAGTGGATAGAGAAACAATGAACGTAAACTGAAAACACAATGAACATAGAAAAACAACAACAAAGAAAAACTTGATTGTAACCAAAAAGAAATGACTCAGATTACTAAAACACATTAAGACCATGACAAACAGCTACAGAGTATCATTCAGGTCATGTCTGAGGATCGTGAACTCCAAAAAGACATTGGATGTATAAAACATGTTACACAGATATAACATGCTGTTTGGAAAAAGAAAGAACATTGGTCATTTTTTTATGCTTCAGCTGGAACACTTAGAGCCATAAACAACATTGCTGTTACGCATTCTAGCATGAGATGAGGTTAAACATTCCAACTGACCTGAAATGACCATGTTAAACAGATCAAAAACACTGTGAGCATGTTTACATACTGATGCAGTAATTTAGCTTGAAGAGGTGCAGCATCATGAGTTCACTCGCATGACTGACCTGTAGTCCTAGAAAATGTCACATTGGTCACAAAATCTGTTACACAGGACATTTTAGAAATATGCTCATAAAGGAACGGAAAACCACAACATCACACGGTTTTTCATAAACATGACGAGTGGCCCAAATCCATCTGTTTTTGTCTGTTCCTTTCCTGTCAGCTCAGACTCCTGTCAGTCGATGCAGAAAGTCGCTCATCCTGGTTCTGCTGGAGGTTTCTTCCTATAAAAAGGGAGTCATTCCTTTCCACTGTCACCAGTCATGCTGCTCAGGATGGGGATTGTGTTGAAGTGATGATTCAACCCAATCAGCTGGTTCCTTAGATAGGAAATGGTTTATTTTTACCTTGATATTTCTGTAAAGTGCCTTGAAATGACTTCTGTTATGAACTGGAACTTTATAAATAAAGTGAATGTTTAAACTTTAAACCAACTTTGCCTGTTTTACACACATCTTGTAACTGTTTACATTAAAACAGCCATGAAGTAATGTTTTATTGTGTGATACATTTTTTAATCCAACATGGAAACAACTTTTTTGTCACAACGGTATAAAACAAACTCCCTTTTATATAATTTCCACATTCATCTAAATATCTGCAGCAGCATGAAATGAAATGTTAACAATATTTTGTCCTTTCACCTTACTACCCTGGTCCAGTTTGAAACTCAGTATTATTATATGAAAAAAATGTTGAAGAGATTCAAGGGCAAAACAAATAATCCGTCATCAGTGGGTCAGTCAGGGTCGTGGGAAACTGGTGCTTATCTTCGGTGGTCATTGGGTGAGAAGCAGGAACACTACGGACAGGTCGCTAATCCATCACAGGACACAAGAAATCAGCTAACACATAATGTTGGCTAACATCTATATGGTTTATTAATATAGAGCTGCTCGCTGACAGACAGCCGAAGGACCAGCCACTTTCTGTTCTGCAGTTGATCCACTTCAGAACCAGGGGTCACTTTGTGGCATCTCCCCAGGAGGTTTCCAAATGCAGCGATTCCTCCTGCAGTGTAGGAAATGAACTTGAAGAGCCCTCTGAAAACTCCCATTGGAATCTGTCTGCATATGACCCCGGGGTCATGGACACAGTGGGAGTGGCTACAACCAATCTCTGACTTTGTGTGAAATACGGGCATTCAATTAAATATATTTTTTTGTTCTTTCAGAGTATTTTTTCATCTTTGCTTACTTCCTTTCTAAGCTTTTGATTTTTTTTTACAGCTTTTAACAGCACAAACACATGCAAAGTTGAAAAACACAGGAAATATCCATAATGAGGAAATAAATGTGAAATTGTTTTGTTTTTCTAATGATCTCTGTATCAAATGTTGCATAAAAATTCAGTTAAACATATCAGCATTAGAAAGCTGTCAGCCAGTGAATATCTTGTTACTGGTGATAAGGAAAATCCAGGGAAAGAGCAGGAACAGTGGTCTCGATAGCTATATTCCCTTCTCTTTGTCTCTGTTGCCATGGTACTGGCTCATCCATTCCCCACATTTCTCCCAGGCATTTTACAGTCTGGATGGTGTTACTATTACTCTCTTCTCATTTACGCATCCCTGTGCAGCCTCCAGCACACCAGACTGCCCCCTTAGCACCACCATACCATCTGCAGGCTCAAGACTCCAAGCAAACCCTACTGGTTTGTCTGTCACTGAGTAGGCTGATGGACAGGTGAGGTGGGAAGGTGAAAAATAACCTTCTGGCTGGTAGCTCTCAGGAGCCAAAAATAAAGGAAACCTACTGGCTCTGGAAAAAAAAAAGACAACAGAAATGAAAAAAGGCTTATTGTTCTCCATTTTTGGATGGGACTTGTTATTTCTGCAACTTGCTGGTGTGTGTAATGTTTGTGATAAAACAGTCAAGGATGCTACAATAGCTTATTGTGTTTAACTGTATCTGACATGCTCAGATATCAGTTAAAGAGGCCCTTTCATACACATTTTAGGACTTTGTGGTTATTTCTTAAGTATTAACCAGTAATATGAAACATTTTATATCTAAAAGATGTCAAGAAACACTGATTAACAGACCTTTCAATCTGTCTGCATTAAAATTCGGGTGGTTCCGGCTCCTTCCGTCAGGCTTCGTCAGCAGCTCGTTCATATTCATTATTCGAATTTGCTGGACTCAGATTGGCTAACAAACTAGCCTATGAGAGCAAGGTATACTGTTTCCTGCCCAGCTGCGCATGGCAACGTCAGCCGTCGTGTTTTCCTGTTTGCTACGTCTTATGCTACAGCTTTTAGCCAGCAGCATGCTAGGCGTGGTTTCAACTGCTGGATCTGCTGAATACTAACAAACAAAGAAGTTGTGACGAAACAGATACAGGCCGTTCAGAATTGGGAGAACTCGGGTTTTATCACCACCTGCGTAGTTTGAGAGATAAAAACTGAAAGAGAAGATTTTGACCTGTTTTCACCCACTATGAAGGTAAGAACACCTGTGGAGCTAAAATATTCAACAGAAACCTCAGAAAAACTGTTTTTAATGGAAGGGCCTCTTTAAACATTTAGAAGCATTATAACTTTTGTTGATGAAACATTTGTGAGTTTGTGTTTTCATTGATAAAACAGTGAAATACTGTGTAGCCAGTGGTTGTAGCTACATTGCTTCCTACAATGATGAAATCACTCACACAGAACTAAAAGACTTCAGGAAGACCAAACGTAGATGTTGGATTTTGATTCAAATTCATCTGTACAGCCACACTCAAGTCAAACCCATTTTCATGCAGTAGAGCCAAGAAGTAAACATTAAAGGTCCTCTATCATTCAAAATCAACTTTTTGGAGCTTTTAACTATGTTGTGATCGTTATTAATGTGTTCTAACGTGTTCTATGTCCTCCACACCCTGATTAGTATTTGTATTGTTTTGCTTCTGTGATTTGGTTTCTGTTTTTTAAGTTTTCTTCTGTGAGTTTGTTTTTATTCTCAGAAGTGTTGTGTTTATGGATTATATTTGTTTCATGTGTATTTCGTTTCACTTTAGCTGTGTGTGTGTGTGCATGCATGCATGTGTGCATCCTCCGACTCACAGCCTGGCAATTTAGTTCATGTCCTGCACCAGTTTCCTTGTCTATTAAAGAGACCATTCCATTAAAAACGGTTTCTGTTAGGTATCAGCAGTTGGTGTTTGGGTTGTTGTTTTTTTTGGTACTTACCTCTCTTCACAGGGTGTGGCAGATCCTGATCAGGAGCAGGTGTGGCTCGTTACCCAGCCCTCCGTGGCTGGGATAAAAGCTGTGGAACATCGAGAGACAGACGCCAGTTTGTTCCGCCAACTAGCGTGGTAACGTGGACGCTATCTGTCAGATAGTGATTATAGTATTGAAAGTTTTGTCTTACCTGGTCCTTGTCCTCCTCCTCTCGTCAGGATTCCGGCTCCAGCCGTCCTGCCGCGCCTTCCAGAGGGCTCTGTGAGACCCGTCCAAGTCTGTCTCCTTCTTGGATCTCGGTCCACCTGCTCCTGGCTCACCCCCGCGATCTGTCCACCCTCCATTACCACTCCACCGAACATCTATCCCTGGATCATCATCACCTGCAACAACCACCAGTACTCACCACCACCGCTGCTGCCACCACAGTCCCTCTCCATACATTACCCTTCTGGCTGCAAGAACAAAACACACACACCGTAACATCTCACCTTCATCTCTGGCCCAAATCACTAACCTGTTCTCCTCCACCGCCAGCTCTCCACCCAAGTCCGAACCAGGCCGAGTCACCAGGCTCCGATTGCACATACTGTTTATTGTCACTGTTGTCATCTCCTGTGCTGAACAAAATTAAACACTGTTTAAAACTCTCCCTATGTGTTGGTCTTAAGTCTGGTGCAGAAATTAGAGTTCGAACAAATCTTCAATTATGACAGTTTCTGTTGAATATTTTAGCTCCACAGGTGTTCTTACCTTCATAGTGGGTGTGAAAACAGCCCAACAACTTCTCGTTCAGCTTTAATCTCTTAAACTACGCAGGTGGCGATAAAACCCGAGTTCGAATGGCCTGTATTTGTTTCGTCACAACTCCTTTGCTCATTCGTATTCATCAGCTCCTGCAGTTGAATCCACACCTAGCATGCTGCTGGCTAAAAGCTTCAGCAGAAGATGTATCAAAGCGGAAGAGAATCAGTGCGCTGTTGCCATGCGCAGCAGGGAAGGAAACAGGAAGCCTTGCTCTCATTGGCTAGTTTGTTAGCCAATCTGAGTCCAGCAAATTCACATAATGAATATTAATGAGTTGCAGTCCGATGCCGGCCAAAGCCAGGCGAATCTTCACGCAGATAGATTGAAAGGTTTGTTAATCAGTGTTTCCTGATATTTTTTAGATATATAATATTTCATATTACTGGGTAATACTTCAAAAATAACCACAAAGTCATGACATTTGTATGAAATGACCTCTTTAAAAGATTCCTGAATTTGTACAGTGATCTGGATCACCCCCAAAATCTAATCTGTTGTTCCTTTACCCATTCTGGATATTTCCTAAAGTTTTCATGAAAATCTGTCCACAACTTTTCGAATTATGTAAATAATTTGACCAACTGAGGCAAGCAAAAACATTACTTCCTTTGTGGAGGTAATTTTTTTTTGTAACTTTCCTTCATTCCATCAGCAACATGGTTGACTGCCTTTGTTTAAGTAGTTACCAATCCAATTGAGCTATATGACACGGGGGTCGGGGGGGGGGGTTCTTGAGGAGCGGCTACAGTTGAAGTGTCACTGGATTCTGTTCCATCCGGGATGTAGGGCTCCACTGAAAACAACTCAGTCCTGTTTGCCAGCCCATAATTGGCTAAGTTACCTTACGCCGCTTAAACCATGAATCATGTGCAAAAGTCTTGAATCATATCCTCATTAAGCCTGGCGCTTTCAAGGAGCAACACTTTCTTTTTAGTCTTGAATTATTATCTTGTATTTTAGTATATGTTTTGCATTATTTATATATTTTTTGATATGTTGCTGTTTTTCACTCATTTTCAGTCTGGTACATATTTTTTGTGACCTGTCATTCAGGTATAAAATGCTGAACTCAAGAGATGAACCAGCATTGTGTTGACACATAACTGACAATTTAGAAGTACATTTAATTTGGATGCCGAGACACTTTGTTTCTAGAAGCGTGTCAAAAGGAACAATTTGTACCCATTTTTTGTTGTGGAGTTTATTAAGTCTGTCATCATCTGCTGTTGAAAAGTGAAGCCATGACAGGTGCTGTCATGTTGTAGCTTTGGAACCTGCAGACAAGAGGCAAAGAGATGAAAGTCCCATGAGTTTGACACTCTTAAACTAGTATTTTAGTACCATCAGTTCAATTTCTACACTCTCAGAAATAGAGGTACGAGACAAGGACATTTTTGTACCTATAGGTAAATTGTTTTAAAATGTTCCCTTAAAAGTACAATATTGGTCTTTAAAAGACCAGAAATGCCCCTTTGAGTGTTCAAATTGATATAAGTACAAATTTGTACCATTTCAACTGCACCTGCAACTCTGGCCAAGGCTGGTTAATCTTCATTTTATTAAGTTTCATCCATCATTTTCAATATTATGTTTCAGAATGTTGGTTTAAGACTTCAAAATGTGGCATAATTTTACTGTTTTAGTGGAACAACTTCATAAGGTACAAAAATGGACCTGGACTACAGCGTACACCCCCAGCGACAAGAAGGGTACAAATTCTTGTTCTCTGCTAGGTGTGGTTTCAACTGCAGAAGCTGACGAATACTAACGAACAAAGGAGTTGTGACGAATTAGATACAGGCCGTTCGAACTCGGGTTTTATCGCCACCTGCGTAGTTTGAGAGATTAAAACTGAAAGAGAAGTTATTGACCTGTTTTCACACCCACTATGAAGGTAAGAACACCTGTGGAGCTAAAATATTCAACAGAAACCTCTGGCCGGCATCGGACTGCAACTCTTTAATATTCATTATGTGAATTTGCTGGACTCTGATTGGCTAACAAACTAGCCAATGAGAGCAAGGCTTCCTGTTTCCTTCCCCACTGCGAATGGCAACATCAGACGTTCTCTATTCCTGTTTGCTACGTCTTATGCTACAGCTTTTAGCAGCAGCATGCTAGGTGTAGTTTCAACTGCAGGAGCTGATGAATACGAATGAGCAAAGGAGTTGTGACGAAACAAATACAGGCTGTTCAAACTCGGGTTTTATCGCCACCTGCGTAGTTTGAGAGATTAAAACTGAAAGAGAAGTTGTTGACCTGTTTTCACACTCACTATGAAGGTAAGAACACCTGTGGAGCTAAAATATTCAACAGAAACCTCAGAAAAACCGTTTTTAATGGAAGGGCCTCTTTAAAAATATTAATTTCAGATACATTTCATCTGCTGTTAAGAGATTGTTAGAACTGAGTCTTCTTTTGCTCTCCACTTGTTCACTTTCTACACACACTGATCTGGTACATGAACTGTACAGGAAACGAGTCATAATCTAAAGAGAAACCTTGAAAAAACTTTAAAAAAAATTAAGAACTATTTCTCAAGACAATTTAAAAAAATTACCAAAAAGATGGGATCCTTTTGATGGCAAAAATAAAGAGATTTTGGGTTGTTTGAAGCACTTGAACCATGCTGCACATCTCTCTATGGTGATCTTGTGCATAAAATATTTAATTATAGTTGACATAGTCAGGCTCCAGCCTTCACTGAACCGAATGCTGCTAATTGTATTCCTATTAAGGACATTTTCTTCATCAATTTTTTTCTGTCAGCTCACTCTGGCACAGAGGCACATGACAGTTTCAGCATGAGTATCCACAGACAGTTTGATGTCTCCTGTGGCAATACCTCTCTGGGAGAAGGAAAATGAATGATAGGACGTATGAACCATCCCTAAGATTCTCTATGCTACATTTACTGCTGCCAGCAGAGTTTTTTTGCTAGAAGCACAACTCCTCTTGTTTTCCAAGCAGCTGTCCCACTGAATGCAGTCCCCTCAACATGAACACAACTGACATGGTCACTAAAATACAAACAACTCTAGCACTTATATTTTAGGACCAACACTTTAGTGGAGTATGCTGTGTTTAAAAATAAACCAAGGAAATTAGCTAGGTTCTAAAAACAGCTGTGTCATCCTTTAGTTCCTTTCATGTTGCAGAATTCTGCTTGATTTTCTTCCGTGTTATCGAACAAAACAACACAAACTCTACAGCTGTCTTTATATTTGCAGTGTTCACAATTTCTTTATAGATGCAAACCATGTTTTTCATTGTTATAAAAAGAAATCTGAAAACTGACATTGTTATAAGAACTTCTTAAAAATATATGTTGTTTACAGTGAATAGTACAAACTATACAAACAGGTTTAATCCAAAATATTTTCTTTTCATAATTCATTTGGAAATAGCAATAAAAAGTCCTTGTCTCACAGAAATAGTAAAATGTCCAGAAAAAAAATCATTTCACATATAATAGAAATTATATGTAAATTATTCACGGACAACATATAAATAAAAAAAAAAGAAAATGTCTTAAGGGAATGACTCCTGGATCTGGTTGCCAGTTAGGTGGTACTAGTACCTCGTCCTGGGAGTATAGAGGGTGTATGGAGAGAGCAGGTGTGCGTGGGAGAGTCTCTGTGTGTGTATGAAGGTGTGCATGTGTTCTTGTATGACTGTTTGTACATGTTTGTGTGTCAGGGTGAGTCTCAGGCCCCTCTATAAGCAGGGTACATCTCCCCGTGCCAAACTCCCCGCTACGTCCTGGTGCCCTCACCAGCAGATGCGCTGGTGGTTCTTGGGGTTCAGGGCTGGGTGCCTGGGTCTGTTCTGGCACGCTCCCAGCAGCTGCTTGGCGGGGCGTGACACTATCTGGGCTTGGTTGGGTCCCTGCTGGGGGGGGTGACTTTGGATCTCAGGTCTCTGGATCTATTTCCCAGTCTGCTTACCTGAAAAATCTTATAGACCCAAACAAGTCGTTGCACACGAGTGTTCACAGACACACTCTACTTGGGCTGCAGTTGCCACAATAAATATTATATGTTAGGTGGTGTATGTCGTCACTCTTGTGTTTTTTACTTAAATGACACTGTCATTGTTTTAAATGTGTAGCTTCATAAGAAAATATCTCTCAATGTGTTCAGAAAACCTGTATGTTTATGAAGTACTTTAAATTCTCAGGTGTTTGACCTGTTGGGACTTTTTGCACTCACAAGCAGAAGGCAGTGTGTTTTAGGTGGTGACTGAAGGGCAAAGGGACATTTGGTTTTGAATATGACCTGTTTACCTCATCCAGAAGTGAAGTCTGAGTGATGTAACATATGTATGGAGAGAAAATAGTTTCAGAAGATTTGTGTGTGCGTAAAACATGATTCATGTGTAACTTCAAATTTGTGTGTGCGTAACACAAGATTTGTAAATGTACACACAAATAGATAACGCGCATGCACCAATCACCTGATACACACAGACAAAACCACTTTTACACACGGATCAGTTTTGAGACTCTTTTCTTGTTTCAAGATTCGTGCATACATGAGGCGTTTAAGTGCTGGTACAATACTGGGTCACCAGAGTGTTCTCTAGACGAAAAATGACCACTTGGTGGAAGGCTGCTTCTTTTTCTCTGGAAAATTATCAGAGAATTGACTTTCCTCTCGTTATGCTGTTTTAGATCATAAAACAATTTAATTTCGAAAAATTTAGTTTTACATTCAGGTTTGTGTTCTGCATCTTCAGTTGCTGCAAAATTCCTCTCAAGTGGGATTTCACTCTTAGACAGAGATGGCAGCACACTTCGGTGCTCATGAAACACAGACGCTTTACTACCAAAATGAGCCATTTTATGGATCATTTTACATTATGTTTTGTGTGTCTGGCTGTTGGATAGGGCCTAAATAGTTTTTCAGTTAGTGGAAGCCAGAAGCCAACTTCACTCCCAGCAAACTTGCTGGGAGTGAAGTTGGCTTCTGATTTTGAATAATGCGGTGAAGCGCCGATTCCTCCTCATTCTGTTCTAATTTCCCACTACAAGGAGTGCATTCATTTGCTGTTGTTAAGAAACTACAACAACTAGACTTCTGAAACCTGGATAAAGTTATTTTATAGTCAGGGGTGCACATAATATTTTTGGCCTGGTTCTCAGAAGAGAACCTAGGGTTGTTGCTTGGTCCTCACATTTTTAAATATGTCTCGCTGTGTCTCTTCCGAGCTCCTCTGCTTTGTTTTTGGTTTCATCAAGCTTCCAATTCAGTCTGTTTACTTTACCTGGCTCTATATTTGTTTCAATAAAAATCCTTTAATTGTTGAAAAAATCAAGAGAAACCAATAAAATATAAAAATACTGGTAAAAAAAACCCTTCAGAGTTCAGGTTGGATTGTTTACAGGTTTGATTGTTCACTTTAATCTAGATTTAACAGTTTGGTGTTGAAATTTATTAGTCATCTGTTGGGGCTTCTGTCACTTACTGTAACTGTTTTTTGTTTTGAAATGATGAGGATGTTTGTAATGTGATGCAGTCAGATAAAAAGATACAGTGGACAGTTATGGGGCATTGACTGCATATCCCATAGTGCTTTGCGCGCATTCAAAATGGCGCGGATCACAGACAAATACGCTGATACTGTTGATTAAAACAGGTGGTTTTCTGTATTTTATAGCACAAAAAGGTAGTTATACACGTCTGTGCCACGATGGTCTATTTGTCTTATTCAGTGAATTTTTTCAGTTTTGACGCGATGCAGAATCCTGCAGTCAGCTGCACTGATCTGACTGACTGAAAATCCGTCACACTGACAAACTGATACACAGAGACAGAGAGAGACGCAGCATCAGCTGATCAGCTGGAACTTCGGCGCTCTGGCTGAGAAACATATCAGTCAAACAAAAGAAGTCAACGGGATTCTTCATTTATTTGACAATGAACCCCGCCTCTGATTAACCTAAAAATTCACCCAGCTCAGCCAAACCAATGTTAACGTGTGTTGCAACTTTTCATCTGGTGCGCATTTTATATTATGACAGTGTGTGCGGACCTACGGACCACTTATGTGCACCCCTGATTATAGTTATTGTGGTGCATATAATACCAAGATCCAGATTTGTGAGATGGTATTTTCAGTAGTGAAGATTTTAAGAAGGAGCAAGCTTAGGATTTTTATATTTATTGTTTTTAACCATCTGGAACATATGGGTAAAAACGAGGGTAAAACTTTCTGTTGTCATATTCCCCCCAGATAGATAAGTGAGAAATCTATTTGTGTGTACATTTACAAATCTTGTGTTACGCACACACAAATTTGAAGTTACACACGAATCATGTTTTACGCACACACAAATCTTCTGAGACTATTTTCTCTCCATACATATGCATATGTTGGTCAATGTTGTGTTCTCTCTGTTTATGTTTTTCTCTCTCCAAAGGTGTGGAAACAGATTTCGAGTGTTTTCTCACTCTCTCCCACCTTCTTTCTTTCTATGTTCCATTTTTTCTTCTTTCTTATTCTTTTCATTTCTTTCTTCATTTTACCCCACATCCCCTGAACTATTAGAATACACTTAACAACAAATAAACATAGTATCCATATAAAATTATAATAAAATATAAATAGCAAGTAGAACATTTCAGTGAATGCTCAGCTTGTGAGAGAAAAGCTGTTCAGGATTTTCTATGCAGTCTGACCAAATCTCCAATTGTTTTATTGCTTGATATAGAGAAAAAAAATAAAAAATCATATATTAAAACATATATATAAATATATATATTCGTTTCATAATTAATTTATAAACAGCTATTAAAAAGTCCTTATATGATAATGAAAAAATGTCCAGAAGAAAAAAATCAATTCACATATAATGTAAATTATATTTAAATTAATCATGGTCAACATATAAAGAAAGAAATGAGATTGTCTTGACCATTAAAACAACAACAGATTGCATACTGTTTATTTTCCAGTATGCTCAGTGGAATGTTACTTGTATTTTTACACCTCCAATTCACACACTCATATTGTTAATGCCAAGTACACATTTCATTTCACCCATCCACTTTAATTGGAATCAAATACACAACAGTCGCACTTTTCTGTCATTACTAGCCCAGTGTTTTCCATCTAAATCTAGTCCAATTTGGCATCTTGGCAAGAGACACGCAGTTTGGAAGAATTGCCATTCTCTGAAACCCGAGTGATGACAGAGTGGCTTTCAGCCAAAAAGAGATGAGTGTAGCTTTTTACTGTAAGTAATATGGTGTCAGTTCGCAGTTCACAACAGAGTGAGTGTATAAACAGGTTAAGAAATGGTCATATTATTTTGTTTTAGCTTCATTTTAAGGGTCAAGGTGACTTTGTGGTTCTTTACAAATTACTTGGCCAAACAAACCTAATTCTTATTCTGATTAAATTTATTATGCGTGATGAGAAAATGGCTATTTCAGTCATAAAGATTGCAGACCCCTGTGTTAGATGGATGATAGAAGTTCAATTTTGCAATGTTTTGTCATGTTGCTGAATATTTTTCTAAAAGTTATAGACATTCTAATATGCTTCATATCTCTGTAACAAATGTTGTAGTAGCAAATCAATATTTTATAAACAAAAGTTTGTTCAAATTTTAATTGCTTCTTTTCATGAAACAACAACAAAAAAACCCCCTATAATTTACAGGTAATTAAATATAATTTAGAGGGTTTGAGACATCCATCTCAATTGTACAACAGTGTTATGCAAGGCTAGCAAGTCAGAGAGATCGGTGTATCGTCTAGTCGGGTTTGAATGAGTGACGTCACTTACAGGGAAATCTTGAAGCGAGACAGCGCAGAGCTCAGAAGTGAGAGGTTGTACATTGGATAGTTAAATGTAAATTGGTAAATGTCCTGTTGTATAGCGCTTTTCTAGTCATTCAGACCACTCAAAGCGCTTTAACACTACAAGTTTTACATTAACCCATTCACACAACCTGATATGTAGATCAGGGGGCTACATGGGGTTCAGTGTCTTGCCCAAGGACACTTTGACATGTGGCGATGGAAGCTGGGATCGATCCAACAATCTTCAAATTGGAGGACGACCGCCCTAACCACTGAGCCACAGCCGGAAGGAAGATTAAAATTGAGAGGGAGGTTTATAAAAGTGGGAGAAAATTTTGGAAAATTGAGGAATAAATATCAATGTATGTGTCCTCTGACAACATTCTTGTCTATGATTACAATTTTACGCTGCAGAATATCATTTTACTTTCTCTCCCCAACCTGTTAATACACTTGCTTTCTTGTGAGTTGTGCCCTCATATTAAAGAAAGTTATCGGACACCATAAAGAAAGCTCCAGTCATCAGGAAAATGATGGCTGCATGATTAGTCTTAAGACATTGCACTAAGGCAGTAAAGAACACGTTGGGGGGCGGGGGGCTTTGGGGGTGTGGGCTGTTTACAAATGCCACACTGGTCCTGCCACTCTTGTGAGAGATAATATTACAGAGCTCCAAGAACACCCAACTCTTACGAGTGGAAGATAATGGAAGGTGACTTTTACAAATGTGAAGAGGTGGCCTTTTCGGAATGCATTTCATCAAGCGGGGCCAAGACTCTGCTGATTGCTGAGGCTACCAAAGCATGGGAAAATAAATATGTGTGTATATGTATATGTATATGTATATATAGGCCAAACACCCCTGACACTTATCAAACAGATAATAATTATGTGAGATAACTTTTTTTTTTGTGAATGAATAATTTTACAAAAACTTACGCCTCATGTCATTCAATCCAATTGATTACATTACTAACTGTGTAATTTCTTTCGAGAAAAATAATCAGGTTATGTATTTACATGTATTTCTTTAAGGGGTTTCATCATAAAAATTTACTGTTGAAGAGATATTTCAGTCATTTTGAAATGTGTTTAATTTGTGAGTAATTAATATCTTACCTATTGTAGATCCATCCATCCATCCATCCATCCATCCATTTTCGAAACCTGCTTTTTCTTTTCCAGGGTCAAAGGGAGCTGGTGCATATCTCCAACAGTCATAGGGGGAGAGGTGGGTTACACCCTGGACAATTCGCCAGTCCATCACAGACAGCTAATACTCAAATCAAGCTAATACTAAAGCACAGTGCAGCTATCGTGAAACAACTCCAATCTCTTCACTTTCATTGAAATGTTAATTTATAAATCTTTACACTTTGGATTAGCCATTAGCTCATTAGTCCTGTTGGGTGTAAACTCTATTTTTCTGAACTGAAGCCATTCAGGAATCTAACCACAATTGCCACCGCCAGCTGCTAGGTGGGGGCAGGGAAGGCTATTCTTTAATCAGTCTGTCTGTGTGTCTGTCTGTCTTTTAACAAGATAACTAAAAAACTCCTGGATGGATTTTGATGAAATTTTTAGGATAGGTCAGAAATGGAGGACCAATCGATTAGATTTTGGTGGTGAACTGGATCACTGTCTGGGATTTTGATGACATTTATTCTTGGATCCAGACAGAAATCTCAGACAGTCTCACTCCACACATTAAGTGTCACACAATCTATTACAGTAAGACCAATGTGCTCCTCCAAGAAGTGTGTCAAACTGATTCATCTAGCTTGATGTCCCTGCTGTGACAAAGAATAACATCAACTAATACACAAACCTCTTGACCTGCTGAGACAGTAGGACCGATGCTCCTGGACAGAGCTGTGGATGGTACAAAGCAGAACAAAAATTTTATACCCGAGGAGAAACATGACACACTAAAGAGGGTTACTTTTTTCTAGCTGAGTGAATCATTTTCCTTCTCCTGGGGGAATTTGTCCTTCAGATGAAAGTTCAACCTAGAGTTTACTGAATTAAAATCAAGTTATTCAAAGAAAATATATAACATATTTACTGGTTTACTGAAAGCTACTAAAATTGGCAAAAATGATTTCATTTGACTGACAGGATTGCTTAGTATAGCAATACTACCCCCTCCTGGGGTGTTATGCCTAAATAGATTAGTCATGGGGCAGGAGCTGTGCTGAAGGTCAGTGGACTACTGGTGGCTACAGTAACTGTTTCAGCACATGCCGCCTGGAGCAAGGCAGGTATGATATATAGGTTTTCCTGTTTGAGTTGGCAACTCATACAGTATCAGCTTTTGTTTAGAACAATGGTCTGTATTATCTGGACTTAAAACTTCAACAAAGAAATGTTTAAAAGGCAAGAAGATGTCTAAATAATCCACTTGTTCTCTTAATCTTAGCTACTAAATCCCTATCAAATTTAATTCAGTACATATTTAAAAAATAACTGATTGCTATTTTAATGGGGAAAGGTCAATTAAATTGAGTGGCAGCTTCAGTGAAACAGCAAATGTCAACATTTCACCAAATGCTCTCTTAAAGTTGAGAATGTGTCCACTTGCCATGACTTCTCCTCCTCTGTGGTATCCATCCAAGATTAGCTTGATTCTAACATCAGGAAGGAAATGTGCAGTATTCACATTCATCAGTGATATCAGAAATCTGTGGGCAAAGCTGAGTCAGCCCCAATTTTATCCAATCAAGAAAAACATTTTCGTAGAATTTTAAAAAAAGAAAGAAAAGCAGCATCAAAAAATAGGAAACAGTATTACTCCAGGATTTAGAGAGAAACATTTCACACACTTTTTCAAGAACACAATTATTAGAAAACAGCAAACCCAATGTGTAGGTGAGAGAGAATGCTTACAACAAAAGCTGCTAACAGGCAAAACCCAGGGTGCCAGTGATCACATGGCCAACACGGAGACACACAAGACAAAAACAAACACACTCAGGATTAATTTAGAAAGACATGCAGATTATTGAACTGCAAATGGAATTTGCTGCCAAAGCATGCACAACGAGAACATGCAAACTCCACTCAACAGCTGGGAAACTGCTTGCTGTGGGCAACAGGGTTGCAAATTACAGACTTCTTTAAGACGATCCTTCAGGAAATATAAGAAATTAAAAAATAAGTCATGTTTACTTTAAAATGATAACAAAAAAGACAGAGAAAAAAGGAGTATCTCAAGCTAGTTCTTGCTAGTTAAATAACGTGTTGCCTGGACCTTTTTGCAGCTAATACATCTTAAAGAGGCCATTACATTTAAAATGTTTTTTCTGAGGTTTCTGTTGAATATTTTAGCTCCACAGGTGTTCTTACCTTCATAGTGGGTGTGAAAACAGCCCGACAAGTTCTCGTTCAGCTTTTATCTCTCAAACTACGCAGGTGGCGATAACACCCGAGTTCGAACGGCCTGTATTTGTTTCGTCAAAATTCCCTTACTCATTAGTCAGCTCCCACAGTTGAAACCACGCCTAGCATGCTGCTGGCTAAAAGCGTTAGCATAAAGTCGTGTCAATTGGAAGAGACTTGGTGCGCTGTTGCCATGTGCAGCGGGGCAGGAAACAGTATACCATGGTCTCATAAGTTAGTTTATTAGCCAATCTGAGTCCAGCAAATTCGGATAATGAATATTAATGAGTTGCAGCCTGAAGCCTGACGAATCTTCGCGCAGATTTAAAGGTGTGTTAATCAGTGTTTACTAAGGTTTTTTAGATATAAAATATTTCACATTACAGGTTAATACTTCAGAAATAACTACAAAGTCATGAAATTTGTGTTAAATGGCCTCTTTAATAAATCGGCTCATATGATATGATTATTTATAAACTTTGTTTTTTAAATTAGCAAGCAATTGTTATTTTTACTTTGTCACTATCAGAGACAGACGGTACATGTACCAATGTAGGACCTCGTCCCAAGCATCCTATTGTTTTAGCACACTTTCAGAAAGAAAAGGTGAGCCTCGTTCCAGTATTAGCTTGCATTTTCTGTTTTAAACCCATCTGTGTGTTTCTGCTCTGCTGGTCACAAAACAACAGATCACCTCTGGTTCAGCCACACAAATTCATTCCTACCTACTTTTCATCTCACTGAAGTGAACAACATCAAGACGAGTTAGAAGAAATGAACTGAAAAGATGTATTGTGTGCAGTATGTGGAAATGTAAAGCTCCACCAACGCTTATCGTTCAGTTCAGCGTGAAAGTGAGAAGAAGGAGAGAAATTAAGAGAGACAGTGTTGAGGGAGAGAACCTGAGAGGAAGCAGGTGCAGTGAGAGAAGAACAGAAAGGGAACGAGAGCAATGAGAAGGAAAAAAGGCCGATAGGTTTTACTTCCTTCTTTTTGTCAGGGGTTTTCTCTTGCAAATATAGATACCTGGTTTATGGGTTTGAGAGCAGACTTTCTTCTGGCTTAGGGCTCAGTTGGGGGAAAAAAAGCAGATGGAAGATTAAAGCTGGCCTAATTGTCTCTACCCAGCAAACACTTCCCCATCTGCCAAAAGGGGTCCTTGAGGCTCTTTACTCATAAACACAAGTGCTGCTTTTGTCTGGATCTGACTGATGTGGCTGTCTCCAGCCTTTACTTTGTCCTGACCAGTCAGATTTTGTTGAGTTTTACCCTTAATACATCCATAGTTACACTTAAGCACAAACAAAACCCAATCATTGATTGGGATATAACAAAAGAGCACAAGACATATAATATTGTTGCTTTAATGCAATGTATTTTTTTCATAGATTTATGTAATGTGAATAAATAATTGTTGTCTATAGCTTTTATTTAAATGATCCATCTTTGTGTTGTGTTTATTGTCTGCTTGGAAAGCTGCCCGAGACACTCAGAGTGACAGCAGGTCCCCTCTGACAAACTGCCAGACCACATCAGCATATCAGCTCACTGTTGCTTAAGCTATTTGGAGCTTCTCTTGACACTCTTGCTTGGCTCAAATCCTTATTCTTTGCAGAACTGCTGTTTTCAGAGAGATAGAAGACAAGACTGAACATTTATCATTGATCAATAGATTTACATTCTTACATGGAGCAACAAATAGTAGAAAGTGTCATTTGACCTCGTCCATGGAAGCAACACAATTCAACCGATGGTCAGGTCAAAAACACAGAGCTTTAAAAAGCCTCCAAGATGTCTAAATTTAGAGCTTTTTTTGTGCATTTAGTGGGTTCAGTCCATGGGAAAATTTTTATTGAAAAGCTTTTTGTGAAGCATATGGTGCTCCAATTTGATGACAGGCACCTCCTGATTTTTATCCCCTATGGTGATTTGCCTCCAGGTTTAAAAATGTAACACTGTTGCTCTGAAAAATCACTGAAGGCATTTGATTTAGAGGTAATTAGTGGTACAGAGAGAAGAGGAGGACTGGTTGGTGTTTTACCCTGTAGACATACAGATATCATGGAGAAAATAGCCTTAAGGGAGGATTTGGAGCGCCTTTTTATTTGGTCTTTGATGAAGGAAACTGGTAATCGGAAAGGACAGGTGATTTTTTGGGCCCCAAAGCATCTAAAGGAACAAAATCTAAACACAAATGGGTGTTTTTGAAAGGTTTATTGAATTGAATTAAAAAGCAACTGATGATACACTGATTGCATATGTTATGACAGAAGTGAATTAATGCCAACTAGAAGAAGATTTTAGAAAAATGACCATGCATTTGGGCCACACATGTAATACTGATGGGCTGACTCTTAGCCATTAGGCCCATAATAAATTTTCCGTCACCTACATATAATGGATAACTAATAGAGCCAAGATGGTTGTCAAGACAAGTGGGTCACCAACTATTGATAAATCTACTCTTAAGGTAGTATGAAAAGTCCTTCCTATAGCTATAGTAAATAAAAGAAAAAAACCTCAATTATCAATTTATTTAGCCTCTGAATAATTCATGTAGTGTGTAAAACACTTCACCAGAGTGATGGAAAAAACAACATGCCAACTGAAGCAGGTGAACAAGCTAGCAAAGTGAGCCTGGATGTTGTTCTCAAAAAACTGCAAGAATTTTGGAAAGATCACCAACTACGATAAATGGAAATAAGAGGAGAAATAAACAAAACAACCAAGAGAGTGGAAGAAGCAGAGAAGAGACTAATGATGGTTGAAAATCAAATACAAGCTAACAGATATGGTAATGGAGATGTTGAAACTTCATATGGAAATTGGTGCCAGATTGATCAATTTGGAAATCAGGTCTAGGAGAAAAAATGTCAAAATACATAGTGTGAAAGAGGGATTGGAATAGGAATCACCATTGATGGTGGCATTTGTAGAAAGTGTATTGTGGCAAAAACTGGAACTGCCAGAGTCCATTGACTTTCAAGTAGAAAGAGTGCATTGTGCTCTGGTCCCCAAGTCACCCCAGATGCACAGTCGCAGTCAATTGTTTTCAAAGTGGTCAAATTTAGATCAAAGCAAGAAATATTCAAACTATCCTGGCAAAAACAGCGGTTTGAGTTTCTTGGAAACGGTAAATCTGAATCATGACTATGCAACTAAAGTCCTATAACTGCAGAAGGAATATTCCTCAGTGAATTCAGTGCTAAGAACGAAGATAATGTTTCCAGACCCCATTTCCAGCAAAGAGGATGGTTTTCTATCCAGAGGGAATGGTTCTGTACAGCTGTGTGTAGGAGATAATGAGCAATGTGACAAAGAGGGGACTCCTGGTGACATTTGTCAAATGCCCAGAGATGCTCATAGACAAGATTTGGAGCCTGTCATGGCACATGAAGAAAAGTATAAGTTCAGCAAATAGGGAGTGGAAACAAGACTACAAAGAAAGACTCTCCAGGTATTCAGATGTTCAGGAATAATGAGTGAGTAAAGACTGATAAGATGGTGGGACTTGCAACTTATCTCTTTTTTCTTAGTGATTGACTTCTTCTTTTCCTTTCAGCTGCTCCCATCAGGGGTCACCACAGCAAGTCATTTGTCTCCATCTACCCCATTCTCTTCTCTCACACCAACCAACCTCATGTCCTCCTTCACCACATCTGTATATCTCCTCTTTGGTCTTTCTCTAGAGCTCCTGCTACCTCTAGCTCTGTCTCCTGTCCCTTCCTCAAAGGTACCATCTCCAAACCATACATCATCACTGGCCTTACCACTGTCCTCTACACCTTTCCTTTCATTCTTGCTGATACCCTTTTATCACTAATCACCTCTCACACTTTTTTTGTCAATACAATTCCCTCTTTATTCTTTACCACCATAATCTGATGTACATCCTTTCTATGTTTCTCTGCTTCACCAAACTGTACATATCAGTCTGTCCTTCCTTACTGTACAACCTGGAATACAGCCATCATATGCCCTTTATTTGACCTTTGCCACCTCTACCTTCACCTATGCTGCATTTCCATGTACTCTTCTCTACTCTCTTATATCCCGTCAGTGTTCCACTTCTTCTTAGCTAACCTATTTCTCTGTATGCACTCAAGCACTTCCTCATTCCTCCACCTCCTGTCCACCAAAAGCCTGTCTCAACTCCTCCCTGCCACACAACATTCCTCCTTTTTCAGTTTCCACCACTTTATCCTCTGCTCTGTCTTTATAACCTGGCTCTTCCTTTTCATTGTGTAGCCCCATGGGTCCAGTCGGTGCTACATAATGATCTGGGATTGCTCGGTCTGAAAGTGTCTGAAAAAGGGAGGGTGATCTGGTATAATATTTTGAGCTGATTGGAGGACGCACCAGCAAGAGTCCACCTAACATGATTTGTCTTTAGCCAATCACAGAAAATCAAGCTCTTGCAAATCCAGTTGGGAGAAAGTACACACATCTTTACCACCAAGAAATGCACAAAGTGCTTCCCTTGCTCATTTTTCAATGAATAAAACATCTTTAGTTGTCTTAAAACAGATTTAATAGCCGCTTTTATGCATATGTCCACCAGGCCATGTTTGTTTTGCTTTGCCTGGGCACTTGCTGCTGTCAGCACACCTGAACACCCGCCCCAAAGCACAATGCAAACACATGATTGGTCCACACCACCAGATGGTTTAGTTGGAGCAGTACAAGATGATTTTCGTGAATTTGGAAAACTCCAAATCTCATGAGAATCCATCTTGCAGTGCAAGGTTACGGTCTTTGTCCTCTTCACCACCAAAATCATCCTACACACCTCCATCCTATGCTGTCTGGCTACATTCTCCCCTAGTACCACTTTGCAGTCACCAATCTCCTTCATATTACATTGTTTACACACAATGTAGTCAACCTGTGTGCTCCTACTTCCGTATTCACTACAGTCAATTCCATCCTATTTGCAAAGTCAACCACCATCTTTCCTTCTGCAATCCTGTCCTGGATACCAAACCATCCCATCACTTCCTCATCATCTTTGTTACTTGAACCAACATGACCACTGAAGTCTGCAACAATCACCACTCTCTCACTTCTGGGGATACTCTGCATCACTTCATCTAACTGACTCCAGAATTTCTCCTTCTCTCTGTGGGGCATTCCCGCTGATGACATTAAACAAAATACCTTCAGTTTCCAGCTTTAGGCTCATCACTCTATCTGACAATCTTTTGATCTCCAGAACATTATTATAGGGGAAGTACAGGTAGATTATCATCATTGATGCTGAATTGAGTACCTTTTGTTTGTCTTTAATTCTTTGTGTCTTTCTTTCAGGTGAATGCAGAAGAGAAGGCGGCCGGTGAAGAGGATGATGTCCAAGTTAGTAGGTAGATCTTCCAGGTGTGTCACTAATTTCTTTGAAGTTTGGTACATGAGGTAGGTGGGGGAATAGCGACTCTGCTACAGGAGAGAACAGGTTAGTTCAGGACACAAACAGTATATGACGGTGAGTCTCAGGGGATTGGAAGTGTGGAGCACTGTTTCCAGTTAGCTGCTAGCGGCGAGTCTGTTTGCGTATCTGTTGACAGAAAACAGTTCCAACACATTTTATATCATCCTACCTGTCTGAGTATCTGTGCATTTCTGAGGGTGCATTCACACCAGCCCTGTTTAGTCCGCTTGAATCGAACTCTAGTTTATTTGCACAGAAAGTCTGGTTTGTTTGGGGAGGTGTGAACGGGCAACCAAACTCTAATTCAGCCAAATAACCAAACTCTAGTCCACCTAAAAATGTAGGTCTCGGTTCAATTGAAACAAACTCTGGAGAGGTTCGATTTCATGTGTGAACGCAACTGCAGCGAGACCGCACCAAAAGCAGGAAACGGACCATATTCTGCAGCCCTATCTTGTAGTTCTCTGCCTTGTTATCTGCTCATTCTGAACCCATGGGCTCTATGCAAGGAGCCACGTGATGTATTTCTGGAAGAATTTCCGATCGGGCACACCTTTTTCCGGTCCTGCTGAAGCTAGCCTGTGTTGTCCCTTTGAGTTTGACAGTTCTTCCAACTACTTCAGTTATTTTGTTTTTCATTTTGTTTAACTTTAAATTGTATACACGTGCGTGTGTGTGTACAAGATGACATCCAAGAGGTCTAAGTTTTCCTTTCAAAAGAGAGAGGACAGCACAGCTAGCTACCACTACTGTGTACCAAAATGCACAGCATCTTCCAAGGTTTAACTCTTTTTTAAGTTTTGACACTTTCCCGAAAGATGGTGAGTTTCAAGATCACAGTCCATACAAGAGTCTGCCGTCGTTATTTTTCATTTGCTGATCTGATGGAGCCCGCTACATCAGGCGGACGCAGACTTCTGAAGAAGGGGGCTGTACCGATCCTGTTAGAGTGGAACAGCTACTCTCTGCCTGCCACTCGTCCTAGTGTTTGGGACCGGACAGAGCGACCAAACACCCTTGCTCTCCCTGATGATGAGGAGCCAGTGATGGAGGTTGACTGCCATGACCACGACTTCTGTTACCCCACTGAGCCAGCAGCAGTGAACCTAGCCCTGGATGAGACAGGAGAACTCCGGTCCGAGCTCTCAAAGCTCCGGAGGCAGGTGGAGGAGATGGCAGTCAGCTGCAAGTTTGGTTTGGAGCGGTTTGCTTCTTCTGATGATAACTTCACATATTTTACAAGGTAAGCCAGAAGATAGCGGGGCATTAATATTTTATTTACAGAAATTAGTCTCGCAAACCCGTTATCATTAGCTCAGGTAGCTTTTTACAGTACAGCCGTTTTCAGACAGACGTTCGGATCTTTAACCAGAGTTGTATTTTCAGACACGCCACTTTTTTTTGGAGCATTGCCTTTCGGCTGCTTTCAAACAGCAAGGAAATTTGGGGGGGTGGGGAGCTGCAGACAGGTGTACTTGGAACTACTCACGGTGCTGGCGCTTGCCTCAGGTCTCACCTGCTCATCGCCTAGTCATTGTTAGTCAGCTAAACCATTGATCTCACCACCGTCCACTGATCCTGCTCATCATCCCGAAGTAAACTCACACTGATGGTGCAGCACGCCAGAGCAGTGTTGAGCTTATTTCGGGAGCCAGGTGGTGTCTCCATTGGTAACGGTGAGCGAGCAGAGTGGAGAAGCTGGAGTGGACGGCGGTGAGATCGAATCAGCCTCTGAATGAAGATCAAAGGCAAATGATGAGAAGATCTGGAGCTCTGGTCGGAATGTAGGAACATGACTGAGTGTTTTGGTTCATGTTTTGGCCGGGGGGGTAAATCACATGTTCTTATACACTGTCGTTCACGTGAGATACGTCATCAGTGTGTGTGTTTTCAGCATTCACCCATTTCCCCTCCGCCACACACCCCTCCCGCTTTGAATACAAACACTGTACCGCGTAAAGTCGGCTCTTATTACTAGACAGAAAAGTGCAGCGGACGAAGCCAGGAACATTCCCTTTTTTCATGGTTTGTCTGAAAGGGGCTTAAGTGATGAGTAATAGAATACTAAAACGTAGCATTACATGGATATGGGAGACAGGTTTAGGTAAACATTTAGTGCTTTATTTATATATTTGTTTTCCATTCACTGTTAAACAGAGGAATGTTTTCAGTTTGGTAGAAATGGTTGCCTCAAGATTGTTTACATTTCAGCTGCTGGATGAGGGCTTGCTTAGCCTTTTGCAGTGGACCTGAAGATCTCCTATAAAGTGATTTAATGTTCTATAGACAGTCTTTTTGTCCTTATATAATCCAACATAAATGACCAATATTTTAAAAAGCACTGATTTATGCATTTCACAACTAAATCAAAATAACCTCACACTCAGCTTTGCCAATGACTCCAACAACCGGAAGTAGGACTGCGGTCTCATAGGGAATGCGGAAGTGGTGCGTGCATATAGGCTATTTGCTGCAGAATATTGATCTGGTACATTCACCAAACACAAAAGATCAATCCAAAACCACAAGAATCTGCTGGTATTCTGGGTTTGTTTACATTTCACTTTCCCGTGGCAGCACCAGGAAGTGCAGTAACAATACAATAAAAAAGTAGAGCAGAAACGCTACAGCGCAACCACAGGTGAGGATGAAATCATGTGCCTGAGCTTATTTGGTCCTTTTAATAAGGTGCAGTGTGAATCCAAACTGCACCAAATAAAAACAACAACAATGTTGCAACTTTGGTCCCCAATCGAATCGAGTCCACCCGACTATCAGGTGTGAATACAGCCTGAGACAAAATCTGCTACAGAACATTACAGAATTAATGTAAATTAAACACAATTGCTATAATCCTCTTGAAAAAAGGAAAATGTGTACTTAGCATGGCAAGCAAAGTATAATAAATATCTTGGAGTAACAATACCAAAAGATCCTAAAGAATTTTTGGAACATGATTTTTCACCAATGCAAAGAAATGTTAAAGAGAGCATAACTAGATAGGATTTAATCCCACATATGGACTTAAACTCAATAGCTTCAATTAACATGCATTCTTCTGAAATTGTATTTATTTCAAACCCTACCCTAACAATTTAATGAATGGGACAAAATTATATCCAGGTACATATGGCAGGGAAAGAGGCTTTGAGTTCGATTTAAAACCCTCCAACTGGCAAAAGGGGGTGGGGGTACTCCCCTCTCTGAGGGCTTACTATTGGGCAGCACTGCTGAGATATATTATTTGTCCCCACAATTCATCTTATAACACTCAGTGGTAAACGATGGAGGAAGAAATGACCCCAATTTCCATACAAGCTATTATTGCGGACAGCAAACTACAAGACTTCATTAAGATATTAGAAAATCCAAAGACTAAATTAATGTTTAAGATCTGGAGAACAGTGATCACAAAATATAAAGTAAAAGATAACAGTGATTCTCAGATGGTGTGCACGTGATTCATATTTTGATTCAAATAAATCTGATGTTAGATTTAAAGATTAGAAAAATAAGGGAATAACAGCTTTATGTAAAATTATTAAACTAGTTTTGAGACTAGGAAAATATTTACTGGAATCACAAATTTTTTATTGATACTTGCAGGTGAGAATTTTTTCCATTACAAGGTGAAAAAAGCTACCAGTTATTAAAAATATTTAAAAGGATTCAAATAAGATAGAAGTACCATCTCAAATTTTTACAAAGGGTTCATAAACCTGAAAACAAATTCAACAAAATATATCAAAGAGAAGTGGGAAACACAGGGTGGAACAAGTATATCAGTCGATGAGTGGAAGACGATATGGGCACATCAATGGAAAGGATGTGGTTCACCCTGGTGGAGGAAATTTGGTTGGAAAGTTTTGGTAATACTTTATTACACCTCTTCAACAATCATGATGTAAGAAATCCACCAGTTTGGTGGAGAAATGAGAAAAATTGAAATGCCAACCATTATCATGTTTTTGGGGCTGTAGTGTTATTACAACATATTGGAAGGAAATACAAAATGCAATGCAATACATATTTGAAATAACCATGTCTTTAGAAAGTAAGATCTTCTATTTTGGCTTTGTACCTGAGGAATGGTCAAAAATGACCATTACAAAAACTGGTTTTACAAGAGAGTTATATTCCAAAGCATTGGATGGACATTGCTTTGGATATTTACAAAACTGAGAAAATATCTGCAGATCTAAATCACCAGAAGTGTGAGGATCTCTGCTGCTGGTGGTGGTGCTGTGTATTAATTGTCTTGCAGGGCGTGGCAGCAGCGATCAGTGAAGACAGGTGTGGACCATTACCCAGCTCAGGAGAGCTGGGTACTTAAGCGGAGGAGGAACAAGAGACAGACGCCAGTTTGTTCCACTACATTTCGTGGTAACAGAGTGGCCTGTGATTAATGACCAGAGCGATTGTTGCAGTGTTTAACCTGCCCTCTCTTTCCCTGTGTTTAGCCCGCTGTCCTGGAGCTCCTCTCCCGACAGCAGAACCTCAGCGTGGATATCGAACCACTCATTGTGAGGACTGGCTTCACCCTGGAACGTACTAGAGCTCCGTTGCGGTGTCACGCGACCAGCTCTCTCCCTCTGGCTCCCTGTCTGTCTCTGGCTTCCTCTGATCCACACCTTCCCGGTCAACACGCTGCTGTCACCCCTGTCGCAGTCACGCCTGCGCACACAGCACCCGGACCAGGATTTCACACCACGAACATTGACAGCCTGGATCACCACCCCTGCGGCAGCATCCTCGGATCTCTCCTCACACCCGGACGTCAAACACGATTCCGTGAGTTAAGCGAGCACGATCCCCGCACGCCGCAGCTGGTATCTCCACCTGTCACTAACCTCTCTCTCTCTCATAACCCAGGACCGTTCCTGTCCCGCACCAGTCCCGTCCTGAGTTTCTTCGTGCACATTCATTATTCACGTGTGTGTAAAGTGGAGCACTGTATTATAATAAACACTGTTATCACTGAACGCTGTTTCCTCGCTGTGTGTGTGTTTGGAGTTTGGGTCACTTTGGGAGCTCGCAAACAACCCCACCTGGTTCGAACCATGACAAGAAGGACCTTTTATAAAATTGATCAAGTACACATCACCATTAAGACTGCAGAAATCACATGGAGGAATAAATACAAATGTTCTCAAAGAACAACTAAATTACACACTTTTGTCTTTGTTATACTGTTCGTGTATTTAAAAAAAAAAATACATTTGGAGCAATATGCTAACATCTGCTAACATCTAACAGAAGCTTGATTGGTTATAGCTCTGATAGCTGGAGCTTTTGAGATGCAAGATGACAGTTAGCATCATCAGAAAGAAAAACACTAGACTTACATCAGCGTTGACAGTCTGACAGTAGACTGCTAATCTGTATTTGTAGGCAAAATGAAAGAAAGGATTCCAAGGTTCTTCTCACAGAGTTGTTCTCGACATGAATGGAAGCCTCAGGTTGATCTGAGACTCTCTGTAATGAGATGAAATGGGTTTTGTCAGGGATTTTGGGGAATTTCTCTTCATTTTGATTCTTTATGATTTTTTTCTTCTCCTTTCACATCTTTTCCTTCCTTCTCCTTTTCCAGCTTTCTTTTGGTTTTTTATCTCTTTCAGGTGTGTCAGGATGGAGAGTCCTTAGCGTCAGAGCGTCAGTGCTGTGTTTTGGATCACCCCTGGGCGCAGTCAATAATCATCTGGTCCTCAGAGCTTATCGACATTCTCAACTCTCCAGTGCCAGACCGTTAAAGCAGTACTAAATAGCTTTTCCACTTTTCCCACCCAGTGGTTAAAAGCGGAATTAGAACTATTGTAAACAATCGTGTCTCAGACGGCCTTTCCTCAAACTGGCTTTGCAGATAATGATGCCGTTAGATAAGGTGGCGTATTTTGCTTCTTATTATTAATGCATGATTATTATCAGTGCAGAAACAAAATAAAAACTGTCTTTGCTTGCTACTCTTTTAGATTGTCCTCCGACATGATGCCAACAAAAAGCGAACTCCAGTTAGTGAGCAGAAAAAGCTAACTGTTAGCCTTTATAGGAGCAAATGGTGACCACTGCTGCAACAAACAGCTGTTGCGGTAAAGCAGCAAAGAAACCGCCCACTCACTGCCACAACCTGAACCACTGAAGTCGCTCAGTGTATTATAGGACTATTGGAGGCGCCTTTAGTGATGTCTTATATGAAGATGAACATGTTTTTCTCTTAGTGTCCACTTAGACAATTTTCAAAACAGTAGCTTAAAGTCTTAAAAATTATAATATTTAGTACTGCTTTAAAGTCACCATGGTGTTAGTCTCGGACAGTTAAAGCTCTGGTTTGTGAAAGTTATGTACAAGATAACTATAGTTTCTTGTTGTTTGTCACATGAGTAATTCCTCCACCAGGAGGAGAATTGGACAAAAAGGCCCGGTGTGGAGACCGTCTTAGAGGAGAGGGTTTAGGCGTTGCGGTACGGGAACCGTCATGGAGGAGAGTTGACCCAGGAATCGCGGTACGGGAACCGCTGAGCAGGAGAGAGGATCGGGAGGTCCTGCACAGGAACGACACAGGTGAGTTGGATCGAAAAAACAAACAATCAGATAATCAAAAATCCGCTCAGAAAGGACTTAGAGCTAATCGGCCTTGTTACCACGCTTGGTAGTGGAATCATCTGGTGTCCGCTATCTGTCACTGCTCCCCTTTTAAGCTCAGCTCTGTAGATGAGTGATGGGGGGCACACCTGGTGCAGTACCTGTCAGCCACACCCCTGCAGGAAACAAGCAGTGGAACAGAGGAACTAATAAACGCATTACTGACCATTAGAGAACCCCAGCCCCTATTCAACATGTCAGAAGGTTTGGTTATCCTCCCATGACATACCTTTAAAATGTTCATATAAGAAGTTGGTGCTTATGTTTTTGGGACCTTTTAAGACAAAACATTTGCTGTTTGGCTTAGACTTCCTTCCTCTGTGAGAATTCACCCCATGTTTCACATCTCCCAGGTTAACCTTTTGTCTCTAGTGGGTTGTGCCCTTCAGCCAAACCCCTGCCACCCGCCCGGCTGGTTGACAATCATCCTGCCTACACTGTTCGCATGATATTGGACAGTCACCTTTCTGGAGACATCTTTGGTCGGGTTTCTGATCCATGTTCTGACAAATCATGACAACAGAAGTTAACCTAAAATCAATAAAGATGGATTTTAAACAAAGTTAAATAATTTTAAAGTCTAAAATGTTATGCTAATCAGTTAAACCTGCAATATGACTGTAGCGTACACGCCTACTTTAGTATAAATTAAATAAAAATGTAAAGCCTGATGGTCATTAAATTTACTTCACATATTTTTAATGCAACTGTGCTGCAGATAATTGCTTACTGATATACAGTAGACAAACAATGTTTTCTTTATTTATGTGCATAAACACAAAGAAAGATCACAAGAGAGGCTTTTTGAAAATGATGGTTTAGATCTGCTCTGGTTTTCTGTGCCAGTGAGCGTTCTCACAGCACAACATATCACTGACCGAGAGCTCTGGATAAACTGCTCACTAACTAGAGCAGACTTCTCTGGGCATCAGACCAGAAGGGGTCAGTCTGTCACCATAACTGCTTTGTTGTTGCTGTCCTCTTTGTCATGTTAAAAAAACATGGATTCTGTACCTCCTTCAGTGAAGGTATCTTAGTCTGTGGAGGTGATTAGAATGTTGTATTGAACTGCAATTCAGCTACAACAAGCATTAGGCAGCATAAGTGAAACTTATGCATAAAAAAACTTCATAGGGATAATTGGCTATTTGAGGTGTGAAAGGAATTTCATCCAAAATAAAAAGACTTCACACATTACTCTGTAGCTCACAGAGTCCATTCTAGAATAAACTATTCCCTGATGAGCATGACAGATAGATGAGGTGTTTTAGACTGTGCTATTGGGACAGCAGATATATCAGATCATAGCACTTTACACTTGACTATTAACCTGGAGGATTTAAAACTCATTAGAGATTAAACACTGGAATTCAGAATAATAAAACAACAGTGCTGAAGATAAAAAAGGAAATTCAGGAGTGCATCAAACTAAACAAAAACAGCAATGTCCTTCCCACTGTTGTGTCTGGTTCGTTGTCCAGTGAAGCAGCTTTAGAATCTGAATCATGTTTAGACAGTTTCTGTCCAGCTGATCTTAATGAGTTAACACAAATTATAGCTTCTTCTAAACCATCTACATGTATGTTGGATCCTGTTCCAATCAGACGTTTTAAAGAGGTCTTCCATAGATTAACACATGGATATTGGACATGATCAATATGTCTTTAATGAATGGATATGTGCCTCAGGCCTTTAAGGTTGCTGTTATTAAACCTTTACTTAAGAAACCTGATCTTGATCTAGGATCTCCAGGTAATTATCGACCTATATCCAATTTACCCTTCATCTAAAAAACTCTAGAAAAGATAGTTGCAAACCAGTTATGTGATCATTTACACAGTAATAATCTTTTTGAAGAGTTCCAGTCAGGATTTAGAGCTCATCATAGCACTGAAACAGCACTGGTGAAAGTTTCTAATGATATTCTCATGGCCTCAGACAGTGTACTTGTGTCTGTACTTGTCCTGTTAGATCTGAGTGCTGCGTTTGATACTATAGATCATAAGATCCTATTAAAGAGGCTTGAATATGATATTGGGATTCAGGGAACTGCATTAAACTGGTTTGAATCATATTTAACTGAAATATTTCAGTTTGTTCATGTAAATAATGAATCTTCTTCATATACCAGAGTCAGTCATGGAGTTCCTCAGGGTTCAGTGCTTGGACCAATCCTTTTTACTATATATATGTTACCGCTTAGTAAAATTATTAGACAACATGGTATAAAATTCAATTTTTATGCTGATGATACTCAGTTATATCTATCAATGAAGCCTGATGAGACCAACCAGCTGCAGAGATTACAAGCTTGTCTTAATGATGTAAAACGTTGGATGACGCTTAATTTTTTGCTTTTAAATTCAGACAAGACAGAGGTTGTGATTTTTGGGCCTGAGAATCTTAGGAACAAGTTGTGTAGTCAGTCATCAACATTGGATGGCATTAATTTGGCCTCCAACAAGAAGGTAAAGAACCTGGGTGTTATCTTTGACCAGGACATGTCCTTTAGTTCTCATATAAAGCATGTTACCAGGACGGCCTACTTCCACCTGCGTAATGTTGCTAAAATTAGGAGCATTTTGAATCAAGGAGATGTAGAAACTTTAGTTCACGCATTTGTTACTTCTAGACTTGATTACTGTAATTCTTTATTATCAGGATGTTCTAATAGTGCTGTTAAAGGCCTCCAGCTGATCCAAAATACTGCTGCCAGAGTTCTGATGAGAGTTAGAAGGAGAGACCATATTTCTCCTGTTTCACTTCATTGGCTCCCTGTAAAATCTAGAATAAAGTTTAAAGGAACTTAAGGCAGCTTTACAAAATCTGACTCAGTGCTGCCGCGACAGGCGCTGTGGCTAACTGCAGCCACCAGCCAAGCCGGCACGGGAGCGCGCACAGACACTTTACAGACTGTTCGTCTTCACAGCACTGCACCGGGGAGGCTAACATACTTCACGTCAGGTCTCTCCACTCTGTTATTTGATTTGATCTCATCATTTTCATACTGTATCAGGCTCTAAACACGACCTATAATGTTTTCTCACCTGGTCACAAGGAAATGAGCCATGTCAGCATCCGTTTTCACTCCCAAATGCAGCTGAAGTTCCCTCCATGAACCGAACGCATATCCAATATTTATGCGGGTGCCTGCCCGGCTTCGGTCATATTTTTTTTTAGACTCACGAGATGCCGCTGATAAAGTCTTTTTTTTCTTCGTGGTGCCACTTTTTTGGGGGGTGAGAGTGGATGCAGGTCGTTTGCTGGCTGCAGAAACATCCATAAGTATACCTTCAGTGTTTGAATCCAAGTCCACGGCGGCCATGTACTTCCTGTTCAAGAGCTGTCGGCAACGCGCATGCAGCGTCAATTTACGTCACATCCCTACAACTGCGCGGGAAATTCGGACGTCGAACTGCAGCGCATTATGTAGCACACAGCGTTTCCAAGGCAACAGACATATATGCGGATGGCCTCGTTATTTTGGCTTTTTAATGCTTCATGACCCATTAGCATTGAATAAACTGGAAATGCATGTGTAGTTTTTCACAAATCTTGCCTTATGTCCCTTTAAGGTTTTACTTTTGATGTATAAGGCCTTGAATGACCAAGCTCCATCTTATATTAAAGATCTTATTGTTCCATATGTTCCTAATAGAGCACTTCACTCTCAGACTGCAGGTCTGCTTGTAGTTCCTAGGATTTCTAAAAGTAGAATGGGAGGAAGAGCTTTTAGTTATCAGGCTCCTCTCCTGTGGAACCAGCTTCCACTTTTTATCCGTGAGGCAGACACCTTGTGTAGTTTTAAGAATAGACTTAAAACTTTCCTTTTTACACAATCCTATAGTCAGGGTTAGCTTGGGTTCTCCTGAGCTTTCCCTTTAGTTATGCTGCTATAGGTTTAGACTGCCGGAGGACATACTGACCACATTTTTTCACTCTGCTGTCTTTCTTTACTCTGGCTGCCTCTGAGGAGGATGTATCTCACATAAACAAGGGATGAAAAATTCCCACTAGAGCCATCAAATTGTTATTGCTTTTGATTTTTACTGCTGCCATTAACTGTTTCTCTCCCAGAGAACTTTCAAAGAACTGGCTGCAAAGAGAATCTCAGAAAATAAAACGATAGATGGAGATATCGGAGGAGATATATAAAATAGAAAGACTAACATTTGCTCTGCAAATCCAAATGAATGCTTTTGTGAAGAATTGGTGGAAATGGAGACTCTATGGGCCTGATTTATCAATATTCCAAGTAAGGAGCGCAAAATTGTGTGTCGCAAAAATTTTTCGCAAAGGGGCATATTCCTGATTTGTGGGTGATCTGCTAAGACTGATTGCGTAATTGTTAAGCGGCGCAAAAAGCAATATTCAAATGAGGAGTTTGACAGCACTATTCTCTTGTGGACGCACGAAAGGCGCAAACGGAAAATTAATTTCGAGCCATTGGGGCTTCAGATATGAGTGGAAGAGGCAAAAGATACATTGCTGAGCCGCATCAAAGACATTTTCAGGTTCCACTCTGTGATGTTGTTGAATGTTGTACAACACACAGCAAACAACAGTGATCAGAGCGACCTGGTGCATAAAGTTCACCCGCAGCGCGGTCCAAACACCATCACCTGCTTTTCAGGTTGCGGCACGCTCCAAAATGTTTCTCGTGCGTATGTGGGCCAGATTATATCCATGTTACTCCCCAGCAGTCAGGGCGGTAAAGGGGGTCTGCGCCATCACCTTAAGAATAGATCACGAGCTGCTATGAAATTTATAAATGTGTGGAATGATATTTACTGCACGAATAGCGTAACACACACACCCAAGAGCCGAAATTTCCATATTCACCATCGCTCAACCTTGTAAATATAACACTGTTCCTCAGAATGAAAGAATCGTAAGCCTGGATAATTTGGGTGTTGAACATTAATGTATCTGCTAGCGTAACACTGCATTTGAAACCTGACACACACAAGACAATCTACCCTAGAAGACGCAGCGCTGCAATGATCCACGCGTCTGTCTGTGTCTCCTCGCAACAATCACTGCAGTTATTTTTGTGCCGAGTTAAGACATGCTTTTCAAAGGTGGTAAAAATATGCGCAAAATTAGAAGCTGCAAACAGTTTCAGGTTTGATAAATCCCAGTGCGCCTGGAACGCCCATTTACATGTTCTCCTTCCAATATTTTGCGTCTTCTGACAGAAACGCCCAGATTGCATATTATTCAAGGGCAAAGGCGAAAAAATGACTTTGCGCGTCCAGCGGCAGGTTTAACAGGCGCAGTTTTGCCTGTGCGCCATTAGTAAATCACCTTATGCTTGTTTTTGCGGCCGCTGAGCGGTTTGCGCCTGTTTTAACAACCGCAAACCTGATAAATCAGGCCCTTTATGACCTCAATGAATTGGACCTAACTGTATGAAAACTGTTTGAAAGAGGTTTTTCATTTTTTACAATTTTGATGTTGTTTGATGTTGTCTACTTAACAAGGTTTTAGATCAGTCTGTTGAAAGTAAATTTAATTTAAATGATTGCTGGAAATTTTTAACCTCATGTATTTAAGTTGCTCCAGGGCTTTTCAACATTAAATTGTGTATTTTTAAAAATTTTTCCTCTGATCTATTTTTCACATGCACACACAAATTTAAGTAGACAGACAGACACACAAACAAACATGCATTGTCTCTCAAGCACAAAAGCACTCACTCGCTCTGATATTCCAATCATTTCTCTTCAGATTGCTCTGCACTTGGCTGCACCTGCTCCAGTGTCCTCGCTCCTTTATCCTACCTAGAGGGAAGGTGAGTGACGAGGCTTGGGCATAGAGGAGGGTTTTGATTTGTATTAATTTGTGGCCAATCTCTGGGGGGTGAGGAGGTGAGAGATAGAAAGCCCTATACCCAACCATTTTCTTGCAGCATGGCCACTATAGCCATACAGAAACAGCAGCCATCCAATCAATCCAGCTCTCCCCAAAGGCTTGTCCAATCAGCCCCAAACCTAACACAGAAATTAATCACTGCACCATTTCCAACAATTGATGGCTCAAAGCTGTGCATGACGCTTTCAAAGGAAATGCATGTGGAGAAATCACATGAAAGTCCTCTTCACCTTTCAATCACACTCACACTTACACATAACAATGAACATTTGTGGACTAAGAAAATTATTTTCATTTGGAGATTAAATCCAGTTTATCACAACTTGAGTTTTGCTTGTTTATCTGTATTATCAGTTTGGCACCTTGTATTGAAAATGTCGATGTGTTGAGTATTTGCTGAATATCCAGACAATAGCATTGCTGCAAAGATTTGAACTAGAATTTATCCAAGTGTTTAAAAGGGAAATCAAAAATTAGAATAATATTTTCCTGCCACTCTCTGTTTTTATATTTAACTTTTTGATAGTGTTTTTGCACCAACATTATATGTATTGCCTTTAATGTATCTGCAGGAGGGTGAATGCTGTATTTAACCATAGTGTAGTGGAACTCTGTCTGGTCTAAATTCTTCTGTACCCCCTTTTGAAGTCAGTCTAACAACCAGTATTTGAAATGTTAGTGAGTCCAGGTCTTCTTTTAAAATGTATTGGGTTAGATCATCAATTCCACACAATCCCCATCCTGAGCAGCACGAGTGGTGACAGTGGAAAGGCACAACCCCCCTTTAACAGTAAGAAACCTCTAGCAGAACTGGGCTCAATTTGAGTGCCTCAGTGGCTCTGACTGTCGTCTGCATATGTACCAAACAGTAGTTAAGAATACAGAGCTTTCTTGGAGTCTTTGGATAGTGTACTGGAGGGCGTGCCATCTGGGGATTCTATCATTTTTCTGGTGGACTTCAATGCCCATGTGTGTAACACTATAGTTACAGCCTTCCTGATCTGGATCCAAGCAGTGTTTTGTTTTTGGACGTCAGTGCCAGGCATGGTTTGTCTATAACAAACACCATGTTATAAAGAGAGAGGCGAAGCTGTCAATTGATCTCCACCTCGTGGTGATCTTGTTTGGGAAACCATACTGCTTTGTCTCCATGTTGATGAGCACTTTGACTACTTCTGATTGGTCAGTCCTGAGTGTTTCTGCTTACAAAGAGAAGTATTCTGTGTTTACCATAAAATTAAAGTCACTGTTTGTTGAAGTCATAAGACTGTCCTATAGTTATCTCAACAAATGTATACTGCTACTAAAATAATACTGGTGAACTCTCTCTGTAGATAATATGGATGAAAACCAACAGCTACAAGTTCAATGTCTGGATTGCAGAGATGATACTTCACAACACCATGTCCTGGATGGCACCATCCTATGTTAAAAAGGATAGCTATCCCACTTTCTTTTTGTTTGCTGCTCCTCTTCAAATCTCTGTCTGCCCGTATTGTTTGAAACACCACAACAACAGCACAAAGCCTTCAGCCATCTGGGAGCCAGGCTCGTAAATCCCCCCTGCTCGCGCGTGCTCTGATGCTGAGCTTGACCAATATTCCACACCAAACCCCCTATGATTTCCGATCCGAGAAGTACAATAAAATATCATGAGTTCAGCTCACTAATCATGCTCTCCAGCCCTGCTGATCAGACACCGATTCTGATAAAAGCAGCTCCTACCTGTTTGTAGCTCAATCATCAATTCTGTCCGTGGCAAAGAGCTCATGTAGCTGCACTGGCTCTTCTAGAGCCAACCAAAACTTCCTGCAGTCCCCTCCTAAGATCTTCTGTCTTCCTCACACACCATCCTGCATATTGCTTTTTATGAAATAATTCTATATTGTACCTTTAAGTCATCAGGGATTAAGGGACTCCCTGAATATCCCTTAGCTGCTCTTTCTTGTAAACAAGTCTCTCATTTCTATGGTTACACATCATAACAAGTGACAAAAAAGTAACAGTTTGAGCAAAAATCCTTCAATCTACACTGCATCCAAAACAGAATAAAATTATTTAAAAAGAGTAAGGTTTAAAAGGGAAAACAAGCAAAAAGTAAAAAAAAAAAACAACTACTAGCAATATCACAGAGCTACTCCAAAAAGATGCCATCATCTGTAACATTATTCTAGAATCCATAATAGAATCAACATAACGACACTGCTACAAGGCAGCAGCATGGAGCTGTGTTTACAAGCAAGAATAGATAATAATTATAACAATAAGATACCACAGACGTTATAGAGGATACCTTGAGCTTTCAGCTGAATGGGATCAAATAGAACACAGCTGCATGTTTTAGAGGCGAATCAGCTGAATCTCAAATATTTTATTTACTCAAAGTCTATTAGAATAAAACAGATTCACACAAAAATATCACATTTCAAATACTTATAAGCACCAATGTATCAGATAGAATTACCACTACACAAAATGTATAAAATGTATATTGTTGACCTGAGCTGGTGATGAATGTGTAGTGTTACAGTGTTAGAACGGGAGTTTAAACACTGTGAGATATTTATAACATTTCAACTCTAATTCTGGGGCTTCAAAACCAGACTGTCAATGTGAAACAACCTGTCGATCTTTGGGATGTCATGAAGCAGGCTTCAGGATCATCTGACGGAACAGGATCTTACATTCACTGTGAAATAAAAAAACATTCTGCTCAGTCAGACGAGGAAACTCAGATGATAATGAATTATAATAAATATGTTGCATAAAATAATAATATAAAAGTGTTAATTCCTGTAATAAAACTGACAATCAGTTTGTACTTCATTTAATCTGTCTCATGTAATATTGCCTGATCAGCAAACCTATTTCTTTGCTGTTTGTATATTGTTACCTTGTACTGTTTATAATAACTATCTTATTCAATGAGCAAATTGTGCTTTTTTTCACGTTATATCTGGAATACAGTCAGTCTGGAAGCGTAGTTTTTTCAGTCTTTTAAGGCCATGTAGTAAAACATGTCCCACTTTCTGTGCAGTTTCAATGTATTTGTCATAAAGATTGAAATATGAGAGGCTTAAAATATAGGACTAGCTGTTTTGACCACAAATAAAAACCTATGCCAGTGAATAACTGAGAAAGTAACTGATGACTTGATTGCCCATCAGCATTTGTATGTGGGTCCTGCTTCATGTACGCAATCAATGGGCTGAAAAACAAATCCCAAATGCAGTGGCAGATATACAGTAGCTTCAATGGTGCCCTGGGCAAAGTTCTTCTTTAACACCACCCCAACAGGTTTAAAACGAGTTCGAGGAGGGCCACTCAATTGTTTCTCTATCTCTTTGAGAAACCCAAATGAGCTCCATTTGTGCAATACATTTTAAGCCTAATAATGGATTTTCCACAAGTATTGTTGGTCATCTCTAATTTCCAGTGTGCTTGACCCAGGTGGACTCCAGATAACATCTATTTCTGACTCTCCCTTTTTCAAAGTGCCCAAGTATAACCAATAGGGTTGGTAGTTAGTAGCATGGGTGTAACAACCGCGTAGTACATGTGGGACATGTTCCCCCCACTTTCTGTGTCAGTGCCCTCCATCCCCTGCACTGTTTTCAGCCTTTACAGCAGTATAAACTGTTAAGATTTTTCCGACCGTCTTTAAACACACCGTAAGCTAATGCAGGCAGTGTATCACCATCAGGAACAGCAACATGTCTAGTAAACCAGCCACAGCCAGCAAAACAACTTTGGACAGTTTCTTCCATACAAGCTGTGTAAGTTGAGTTATGCTGTTGTGGACTACATTAGCTAAACAATGGGTTAGTTACCGGTATGTTAGGTAATACTTCTGGTTTTAGACCCACATGGTGTTTTAAGTCACTACACAGGTCTAAAGCCACTTTTAGAACATGTATTTATAGAAAATAAATAGATGGAAATAAAATATAATCGACTTCTGTGTCATCATCTTACTTGGTAGCAGTAGCACTAACATATTCTCACTGTTATGGGGGAAACTTCAGAGTGACTTCTTTTCAAAGAGACTCTTGTCAGGTTCAGTGTTTGTGTGTGCTGTGTGTTCCTGCGTCGGGTGAGTCATCACCTTTCAGTGAGGATCTACGCTGGAGAGCGAGGCAGATTGACAACACCTGGTGGCGATCAGCACTGATGAGGAGCAGGGTACTACTTAAGCCAGAGGCAGACCTTCATTCATCGCCTGGTTGTTGACCTGAATGGTAGCTCCCTTGTGCCAACTCTTTGTGATTAGTTCCTAGTGATTCAGAGAAAACTGTGCTTTTGTGATTTTTGAGATTTTGAGATTTTTTAGATTTTTGAGAAACGTGTGGATTACTCCTTGTGTGCATTAACCCTGCTCTCTCCAGGATTATTCACCCTGCTCCTCGAGCTCCGAGGATTTCTTCGCGTCCAGTGTCTGATCGCCTGGAACCACCATCTGTCTCCCTCCAGCCTCCTCACCCGACCCTGGACTCACCAACTCCCTGCACAGCACCGCACTGGACCTGCCCTCCCTTCAAGTTCTGCTACCTGCACAATCCCGTGAGTTAACCTCACCAGACATTGCACTATCATGTGAACCTACTAGTTTGGATTTGGAACTAACGAGTATCTCGGTTACAGTGCTGAGACTTCCCCTGACGCACCTGACCACCGAGCACATTCTCTCACTGTACAGAACTGTAAATAAACCTTTCACTTTTGCACCTGAGTACTGTCTGTGTCTGAGTTCCTGCAATGTGGGTCACCAAACTAACTGAGCCCGTGACAGAACAACCAGGCCAGTCTGACCCCGTGGACTCAGCCAGACAGATTCCCGTTGTGACCCCTTAAATGTTTTCTAGACATGACTCCATGTTGAACTCGCTGTGTGAGCGACAGCAATATTATCAGCAGCGGTTAGAGGAAGTCACAGGACTTCTACAGACTGTGTCTAACCAGCTGTCTGCTATTTCTCAGCCGCAGCTCCACTGGAGCCAGAACCTGCAGTTCCCATCTTGAGTTAGGTTCTTACTGAGTGTTAAAATATCATCCTGTTTTTGGTTCTTTTTAAACTCAGAGTTCTCTGAGAAAACTCAGAGAGAGAACTCTGAGTTTAAAAAGAACCAAAAACAGGATGACTGCAGTTCCCATGGCGTGCGCGCCGGTGCGCAACGTCTCGCTACCCAACCCGGAAGCTTATGCTGGGGAGGCAGGTAAAGGCTCTGGATTCTTATTACAATGTTCATTAATCTGCCGTTCTCCCCAGTCCTTCCCAGACGACGCGTCCAAGATAGCCCACATCATCGGCTTACTGAGGGGACGCGCACTCAGATGGGCGGAAGCCAAGTACAGTTACTCCGTCATATTACGCACATCACTGGAGACCTTCGTACCAGACTTTGAACAGACCTTCACATACAGTAAGTCAGAGACTGAAATTACACATCTCCTCCGTCATATTAAACAGGGCAAGAAGTCGGTAGTGGACTTCGCAGTAGACTTCCGGACTCTGGCTGCAGAATCAGGCTGGAACGCGCCGGCGCTCAAGGGAGCGTTTCTGGGCGCTATTAATAAGCCGGTTCGGGTGCAGTTGCTACACAGAGATGAGCCCCAGTCCTTGGAGGAGTTGATCAGCCTAGCTACTAAGATTGATCACCGGATGACCGGGTTTCTGTGGGATGAACACCGTGCTCGTTCGCCGTCTCGTACCGGTCCTAGGACCGCTGAGAATGCACCCATCGCCAGAGCTGTGCCGGCCCAAACCGGAGAGGAACCGATGCAGCTGGGGAACGCACGGCTATCACCCACAGAGAGACAGAGACGCATGGAGGCACGTGAGTGTTTATACTGTGGAACAACAGGACACTTCATCGCTGCCTGCCCGAAACGTTTAAACCGCTCCAGCCATCAGTAACACCGGGAGGTCTGACGGTTCCTGAAAGAAAAACCTCTCGCTTAACTTTACCCATAACTCTGTTATATTCCTCTGACTCTTTCCAGACGCAAGCTCTTGTTGACTCCGGTTGTGAAATGCAAGATGGCGGCGCGCAAGAGTGCAGCGGCTTTTCGCTCTCCAGTCTGGTGCTTTATTTATGTACTTGTTTCGTGGATTTTTAGAGACCTGTGTAAGGCAAATTTTACACACAGTCGACAGGATCTGATCAACACTGGTCTAAGGTACAGTTTATCCATCACCGCTGAATTTAATCATCAAAACAACATACCGGAGGACATTTGGAGACCACCAGGATCTCCATGGATTGTCAGCCCACCCGGCAAGCGACGAAGGCGGCGGAGAGAGAGGAGGCAAAAGCGAGGATGCCGATCTGGCGCAGCTGCTAAGCTACGTAAACAACCGCACAGACCTCCGCTCCCGAGCATCTTCCTGACCAACGCCAGATCCATCACCCACAAAATGGACGAATTAGAATTACAACTGGCAGCAAACAGCTTCGTCCGGAACTGTAGCGTTATTTTCATCACGGAAACGTGGCTTCACCCGCTGATTCCCGACGCTGCAGTTTCCCTAGCGGGCCGCACGCTTCACCGGCACGACAGAACTAAAGAGTCCGGTAAGAGCAGAGGAGGGGGACTTTGTGTTTATGTGCATAATGACTGGTGCTGTAACAGCAGGATTGTTGACTCTCACTGCTCTCCTGATGTAGAGATGTTGGTAGTCTCATGCAGACCCTTCTATTTACCAAGAGAGCTAACGGTAGTCATTGTGATAGCTGTTTACATCCCACCTGTTTCTCAGAGACTATTTGGGAAGTATTTGAGAACCACAACCTCCAGGAATACACAGACACAGTGCTCTGCTATATCAAAAACTGTATGGACACTGTCACCATCAATAAACGGATTCGGGTTTTCCCCAACCAGAAACCCTGGATGACCAGCGACACCCAGGCACTCCTCAAACGCCGTAACGCCACCTTCAAGTCAGGCGACAAGCAACAGTACAGTGCTGCTCGAGCTGACCTGAGGAGAGGCATCAAAGAGGCCAAGGCAGCCTACAAAAGGAAAATAGAGGACCATTTCAACGACAATAACCCCAAGAGGATGTGGCAGGGAATCCAACACATCACAAACTACAATGACAATAACCAGGCGCCTGGGAACACAGATGCCTCTCTGGCAGAGAAACTCAACCATTTCTTTGCTCGCTTTGAGGCTGACAAACCAGCTCCAGCCTCATCACGCTCACCACCCCCCACCAGCACGCTAACACTTCAGGAGCATGAAGTGAGATGCGTGCTGAGGACTGTAAACACCAGGAAGGCTGCCGGCCCAGATGGTGTACCTGGAAAGGTACTTCAGGCCTGTGCTGACCAGCTGACTAGTGTCTTCACACGGATCTTCAACTGCTCCCTGCAACAGTCCATCATCCCCTCCTGCCTGAAGTCCGCCACTATCATCCCGGTCCCAAAAAAGCCAACCACAGACAGTCTGAATGATTACAGGCCTGTTGCACTTACGCCTGTGATCATGAAGTGCTTCGAAAGGTTGGTTGCATTCCACATCAGGGACTCACTTCCCCCCTCGGTCGACCCGCACCAGTTTGCCTACAGAGCAAACCGGTCCACTGATGACGCCATATCCATCGCTCTTCACACTGCACTGAGCCACCTGGAACACCAGGACAACTATGTGAGGATGCTCTTCATCAATTACAGCTCTGCCTTTAATACCATCATCCCTGGTATCTTGGCTGAGAAACTCTCCCTCCTTGGACTGTCCCCTTCCATCTGCTGCTGGATTACAGACTTCCTGACGAACCGTCCACAGACTGTCAGACTGGGTCCCCACCTCTCCTCCTCCATCACCCTTAATACTGGCTCCCCCCAGGGTTGTGTACTGAGTCCTCTCCTGTACTCACTGTACACACATGACTGCACACCATCTCATCTCTCCAACGCCATCATTAAATTTGCTGATGATACCACCGTGGTCGGGCTCATCTCAGGCGGAGATGAGCTGGCCTACAGAGAGGAGGTGGAAAAACTCTCGGCGTGGTGTTCAGTAAACAACCTCACACTGAACACCACAAAAACAAAAGAACTCATCCTGGACTTCAGGAAACGCAGCAGGGACCCTGCCCCACTCCTCATCAATGGAGAATGTGTGGAGAGGGTCCACTCCTTTAAGTTCCTGGGAGTCCACATCACCAGCAACCTCTCCTGGACTGTTCACACCACGGCGGTGGTGAAGAAGGCCCAGCAGCGACTCCACTTCCTGAGGGTGCTCAGGAGGAACCACCTGGACACAAAGCTGCTGGTGACCTTCTACAGAGCCACCGTGGAAAGCATCATGGCGTACTGCATCACAGTGTGGTACGCCGGGTGTACAGCAGCAGACAGGAAAGCCCTGCAGAGAGTGATCAACACAGCCCAAAAGATCACTGGCTGCTCTCTGCTCTCACTGGAGGACCTAGCCAGCTCTCGCTACCTCAGCAGAGCTGGTAACATCATTAAGGACTCCTCCCACCCCGGCCATCACCTGTTCAACCTCCTGCCCTCGGGCAGGAGGTACAGGTCCCACAAAACACGGACAAATAGACTGAGGAACAGTTTTTTCCCCAGAGCCATCAGTGCCCTGAACACCAAACAACGCTGACCCAGTACACAATAATATAAGGTGCAATATATAAATGTGAAACACAACGTGCAATACTGTTACTCCGGATAGTGCAATAACTGTTACAATATTTTCTAGTGCAATAACTTTTATTAACCCAGACCACTGTAAATATCTAAATGTCTACCGTTAAAATGTACATCATATTTTATTTATCTATACAATGCTACTATTTTAGTCTTCATACTTATTTATGTCTTTATACTTATTTCTGTTTAGTTTATTTCTTTTTACTTATGTGTCTGAGCACCAGGTGGAGCAGCGCTCCTAATTTCATTGTATGCACCGCCATATAATGACAATAAAGGCTTTTGATTTGATTTGATTTGATTTGATTTTGAAAGAAACCTTCTGGACGGTGATCTCGCCAAACAACTGCAGCTCCCTGTTCATCCGCTGCAGACTCCCGTCAACGTCACCGCCTTGGATGGCTGCTCTCTCACCGCCATCACCCACCGGACCAGTGACGTAGAGGTGGTAATTTCTGGTAACCATCGTGAGAAGATCTCGTTCTTGATTTTCCCCTCGCACAACCCACACATAAACTGGGCTGAAGGAAAAATTGACTCCTGGAGTCTGGGTTGCCTGTCACAGTGTCTACACTCAGCTCTGGCCAGATCCACGTCGTCACAGTCATCGAGAACCGAGGAGATTCCTGACATCACCCGAGTCCCACAGGAGTACCACGACCTCCATCTGGTATTCAGTAAGTCCCGTGCAGTCTCGTTGCCCCCTCACAGGCCATACGACTGTGCCATTGAGCTGCTTCCTGGAGCCCCCCTGCCGTCCAGTCGGCTCTATAACATCTCGCGCCCGGAGCGCGAGAGCATGGAGGATTACATCAGGGAGTCACTGGAGGCAGGGATCATCCGCCGGTCCACGTCCCCTCTGGGAGCAGGTTTCTTTTTCGTTGCTAAGAAGGATGGGTCCCTCAGACCCTGCATAGAGTTTAGAGGACTAAATCAAATAACTGTAAAGAATAAATACCCCTTACCTCTTTTGGCATCTGCTTTTGAATCTGTGCAGGGAGCAACGATCTTCACTAAGCTGGACTTGAGGAACGCCTACCATCTTGTCCAGATCAGAAAAGGAGACGAGTGGAAGACAGCTTTTAATACACCACTAGAACATTTCGAGTATCTGGTGATGCCTTTTGGGCTCACTAATGCCCCAGCTGTCTTCCAGGCTCTTATAAACGACGTACTGAGAGACTTTCTGAACTCTTTTGTGTTCGTGTACTTAGATGACATTTTGATTTTTTCTTCCTCAGAGGCGGAACACAAGGTTCACGTCAGGCAGGTGCCTCAGCGCCTATTGGAGAACCGCCTCTTTGTGAAAGCTGAAAAATGTGAATTTCATGCACGATCTGTTGGGTTCCTGGGCTTCATATTCGAGGATGGACAGGTGAAGCCAGACCCAGTTAAGGTACAGGCTGTGGTGGACTGGCCTACACCAGCCACTCGAAAGCAGCTTCAGAGTTTTTTGGGTTTTGCTAATTTCTACCGCAAGTTTATCAGGAATTACAGTCAAACCGCTGCTGCACTAACCTCTCTGACTTCCACCAAGATGCCCTTCAGCTGGACTCCTGAGGCAGAGCACGCATTTCGCCAGCTGAAGGAGAAGTTCAGCCGTGCCCCCATCCTCATCCAGCCAGATCCCTCCCAGCAGTTCACCATGGAGGTGGATGCCTCTTTTTGAGGTTTCTCTAGGTTACCAGCCTCCTCTGTTCCCTTCAGAAAACGTTCCCCCAGCTCACCCCTCAGTTCACGCCCATGTCCAGCGGTGTAGACGCACCTGGGCGCAGACGGTGGCAGCGTTAGAGCGCACCAAGGAGCAGAACCGTAAGACGGCCAATCGGCGACGTCTTCCCGCGCCCACCTACACCGTTGGGCAGAAAGTTTGGCTCTCAACCAGGGACATCCAGCTCAAGAACACCCAAAAGAAACTCCCCCCGCTTTATTGGTCCATTTGAAATCCTGTCTGTCCCTGGTCCCTCTACAGTTAAGCTCCGTTTACCCGCTTCTATGCGTATCCATCCATTGTTTCATGTGTCACTCATCAAGCCAGTCACTTCTAGTCCCCTGTGTCCGCCATCCACTCCCCCCCCGCCCGCCCGAGTTGTGGATGGACAATTAGTTTATACGGTGGATCGTCTGCTGGACGTGCGCAGACGAGGGAGAGGCTGGCAGTACCTCGTAGCCTGGGAAGGCCCGAGGAAAGGTCTTGGGTGCCGGCCTCCTTTATTAAAGATCCTCAGCTCATCCGGGATTTTGAGGCTTCTTGTGCCTTACCAGGTGGCGGTCGTTAAGGGGGGGGGGGTAATGTCAGGTTCAGTGTTTGTGTGTGCTGTGTGGTTCTGCGTCGGGTGAGTCATTTCCTTGCAGTGAGGATCTACGCTGGAGAGCGAGGCAGATTGACAACACCTGGTGGCGATCAGCACTGATGAGGAGCAGGGTACTACTTAAGCCAGAGGCAGACCTTCATTCATCGCCTGGTTGTTGACCTGAATGGTAGCTCCCTTGTGCCAACTCTTTGTGATTAGTTCCTAGTGATTCCGAGAAAACTGTGCTTTTGTGATTTTTGAGAGTTTGAGATTTTTGAGAAACGTGTGGATTACTCCTTGTGTGCATTAACCCTGCTCTCTCCAGGATTATTCACCCTGCTCCTCGAGCTCCGAGGATTTCTTCGCGTCCAGCGTCTAATCGCCTGGAACCACCGTCTGTCTCCCTCCAGCCTCCTCACCCGACCCTGGACTCACCAACTCCCTGCACAGCACCGCACTGGACCTGCCCTCCCTTCAAGTTCTGCTACCTGCACAATCCCGTGAGTTAACCTCACCAGACATTGCACTATCACGTGAACCTACTAGTTTGGATTTGGAACTAACGAGTATCTCTGTTACAGTGCTGAGACTTCCCCTGACGCACCTGACCACCCAGCACATTCTCTCACTGTACAGAACTGTAAATAAACCTTTCACTTTTGCACCTGAGTACTGTCTGTGTCTGAGTTCCTGCAATGTGGGTCACCAAACTAACTGAGCCCGTGACAACTCCACTGGCCATGTCTCTGCTCAAAATGGTTCAAGTACAGCTTTAATTTTAATTTGGGTATGTGTTTTTAAAACGTTTGGGGCGAAAATTGCAATAATATGAATTAATAATACTGATGTTGATGTTTAAATAGGTTACCTTGCTAGTTTACGCTAGTAATGAACCCAATTCTCTTTCATTTCCATGTAGAGCTAGGTGCTTTTTGCTTTCTATGTATTTGAAATAAATCTTTAATGCACAATATTAGTGATATTAGTCTTTAAAAGAAAAGTGGCTGAGAAAAAAATATCTATGGCACAAAGGAGGACTTTGAGGTCATTCTTTACGTTTATTTCACTGCTAGTAATTCTGTTTAATTTTTTATTCCACATTGGTTTTACCTTTATTGCCACAATAGAAAGATCAGGGTCAGGGAGGAGCTTTAAGGGTCAGGGAGGAGGTTTAATGCTAGAGGCCAGCAGCAGGGAAGATGATGCAGGTTCTTCACAGGTAAGGAGAAATTAAAATTAGCTGAGAATAAGATATCGATTGCTAGGTGAAACCAAGCAGGTATGAGGACAGGGTTTTCAGAGATTTTTCAGAACTGCTGTCACACTTCAGAAATATTTTTTATTTGTATTTTAATAGTTCAGGGAGAAAGTCTTGTGTCAGGGCAAAAATCAGGCTGTAGCAATAACAGTCAGGTAGAGCCAGCAGACTGTGATTTAGCAGGAGATGAATCTTCTATAGCTGTCTAAAGCCATACCAGCCAGATCAAAAGACTCTTAACTTTCTAACAATATAAAATATGTATACATAGAAGTTAGAATTTCATTGGAATTTCTATGGATTTCAACCAGCAACCAGGCTCAGCCTGAACGCGGGCCGTTGGAACGCTAATGGGTACTAAGCCATCCATCATCCATCGATTATCTATGCTTGCCAAACAAGATGAATTTGTCAGTTTTCATGTTTTCCCCTTTGACTGTGACAACTGGCTCAACACTGCTGTGTTCTGTGATGCCGGATGGTACATGACCTCAGTTTTCTTGGTGCTGAAAATTAACCCAAAGTTTTCACATGCTTTTGAGAAAGTGTCCATGTCGTTCTATCTGGGTTATGAGTTCTGAGTTTTTGTTATCTTTTTCATAGTTTACACTCTCCAGGCATTTTCTGTGATTTTTTGGGGGGGTTGAACTTTGTGTTTCTGTTTTCCCTGGTGTTTCATGTTGTGCTCTTTATTTTTAGTCAATGTTTTTTGCTGTTACTTGGTTTAGTTTGTCTGTAGTTCATTCATGCAAACCTGCTTTTTGTTAGAATCCCATTTCCTTCCTGTGTCTTTTGGTTCTACTTAGTTCAGCATAGTTTTATTCAGCCTGTTTTCCATTGGTTTTCTCCCAGCTGCCCAGCAGTCTCAACAACAGTAGTGTGTCTAGAAAATCTTTGTTGGGAGGCCAAATGGTGGCAAAGATTTAGAAAAGGGTGGCACATGTAAATGGCCCATAACCTAGTTGTTACAAAATTAGAACCTGTTGTCAAAAATTAAGTGACTACCATAAACCAAAATGAAATCAAAATTTGTCAAAACACAATGCCAATGGTACACTTTCAAAAAGTATTGAGTGTTCAGTTGAATGCACTTTTAACCATTATTAGAACGCTGTCAGGTTCTCAGCTGTGGTGTGTGGTGTTTGTTTTGGATTGCACTAACCTCTCATTACAGGGAGTGGCAGAAGGTGATCAGTGGATCCGGGTGCGGCTCATTACCCAGCCCTCTGTGGCTGGGTACTTAAGCAGAGGAGGAACTGGAGACAGACGCCAGTTTGTTACAGCTTAAACCGTGGTAACGTGTGGCCGACTTAGTGTAGACTTATAGCAAACAACTAACGTGTGAACTTACCTGTCCCTTTCCTTCCCGTTCCTCCTAGTCCTCGTCCTGGTCCTGAGCGCCTCCACTTGCGCTGGCCGTCTGCCGCGCCGTCCGGAGGGCTCGTGGTTCCGTCGTGGTCCGGCACGACCGTCTCCCTGTTCCTGGTCTGTCTTGGTTCCCCTCTGGATCTCCCGCACCTGTCCTGGTCTCGATAACATCGCTGTCACCCCTGTCTCACCTGGAACCCTGGATACACACTCATACCCTGGATTACCTGCACAACCTGCAGCTACACTGGACGCACCACCGCCACTGCTGGATCCTCAGTCTCTCCTCCTCGCACTGCCTGCTGTTCCTCACCGTAAGTCTGTGAGCACATTCCCCGCGCACCGCAACCTTCATTATTATCTCATCACCCGTTACCCAGCACTAACCAGTCTCTCCTCCACAACCAGATTCTCTCCCGTGCTGCCCCGGTCCCGGATCTCCGGAGTTATATCAGTTCCTCTGCTCATTGTGATTTTGTGCACTGTAGATATTAAACACTGTTTTCTATCTAACGTTCCGACTCCTGTGTGTGTCTTAAGTCTGGGTCTACAGCAGAGTTCAAAACAAACCTCAAGCATGACAAACGCGGTTTTAGCCACTACAGTCATGGCCAAAAGTACTGAGAATGACACAAATAGTGGTTTTCACAAAGTTTGCTGCTTCAGTGTTTTTAGAACTTTGTGTTGGTTGTTTCTGTGATGTACTGAAATATGATTACAAGCATTACATACATTTCAAAGGTTTTTATTGACAGTTACATCATGTCCATGCAAAGAGTCAGGCCATTATTTTTCAAGACCTTTCCAATTTACTGTCAATCAACTTCTGAGCCAAATCCTGACTGATGGCAGCCCATTCTTTCATAATAATTGCTTGGAGTCTGTCAGAATTAATGGGGTTTTGTTTGTCCACCTGCTTCTTGAAGATTGACCACAAGTTCTCAATTGGCCATGGACCCAAAATCTCAACGTTTTCTTCTCTGAGTCACTTAGTTATCACTTTGGCCTTATGACCCGGTGCTACATCATGCTGGAAAAAGTTGTTCTTCATCAAACTGTTCTTAGATGGTTGGAAGAAGTTGCTGTCTGAGAAGGTTTTGGTACCATTCTTTATTCACGTCTGTGTTTTTGGTAAATTTGTGAATGAGTCCACTCGCTTGGAGGAGAAGCAGCTCCACACATGAATGGTCTCGGGATGCTTAATTGTTGACATGACATAGGGCTGATGGTAGCGCTCACTTTTTCTCCTCTGAACAATCCTTTTTCCAGATGCCCAAAACATTCGGAAAGGGACTTCATCAGAAAAAATTACTTTGCCCGATGTATTGACTTGTCAGTGAATTTGCTGGTATTGCTTCCCTGCCCGTTGCCTAACTAATAGTTTCTTCACACAGTCCATTGAATCTAGTCTCTACACGTGTAGGGAGATAAGACCTACATCATCAAGGATTGAAATCTGTCAATTAACCAGTTCCATAGAACTGGCACCTTCTCTTGGGTGAGGCTAAGGTTGAAGAGATGCTGCAGAATCCCACATAGCAGACCTGCACAAGCATAATAATACTGGGGCTAACACCATCTGGATCTGCTGCCTTGTTCCTGTTCAAGGGTAGCCATAGCTCACGCAAGGCACGTCGTCTGGTAACCGGTCATTGGTTTGAATCCCCACTGCCTGAAAAAAGATCTCTTGGCCCTTGTGTCCTTGGGCAAAATGCTTCACCCATCCTGCTTGTTTTGTGGTGGTCAGAAGGTCCAGTGGCACCTGTGCCTGGCAGCCTCACCTCTGTCAGTGTGTGTCCCAGGGCAATTGTGGCTACAACATGTGTGTGGTTTATCATCACAAAATGTGTGAGTGGGTGTGTGTGTGTGTGAATGGGTGAATGACAAACTGTAATGTGAAGCACTTTGGGAGTCATGTGACTTAAGAAATGCACTATTCAAGCACACGCCATTTACTATTTCAGTCTTTCCAGCTGCTTCTTCACTTGATTGCTAAGTACAGACAGGTAGATGCGGATGCAATGGGACATCTCCTCCTTCTGATGGTGTTGGAGATAATGGAGCACCACCAAAAAAAAGAACTATGATTGAGGTAGAAGGTGAGATGCTTGAGGTGTAACAGGGAAGCTGTGGTTGAAAGGAAGGGTGGGAGGTCTGTCTGGTTTGAGGCATGAGAGAAAGATGTTGGGCTTGTTTCTGAACTGAATCTTTTGAAGAACATGTTCAGTTCATTAGCTCTATCCAGACTTCCATCTAACTAATCCTCCTTCTGCTTAAAGCCTGTGATCTCTTTTATCTCTGACTACACATCTCTTACGCAGTTTTGCTAGAGCTTGTTCTTCAATTTTTTTCTGTACACCTCCTTGTTGTTTCTAATCTTGACTTTAAATTATTCTTGTACACTTCTTAATACAGCCCTGTCTCACTCCCTGAAAGCTTTTATTTTTTGCTGTTAAGTAGTTCTTTCAGGTCATTGTGGGTCCAGGTTTTTCTTGGGGAGCACTTCACTGTTCTGGTGGGGATAATGTTGTCCACACAGAAGTTTAAATAGTCAGCCGCACACACTCAGTCATCTCAGTCATTGATGCCCTCGCCATGTGGCTCACAGAGTGCATCCCATTCTGTAGCCTCAAAACATCTTTGCAGAGTTTCTTCAGGTTCCTGTGCCCACCACCTTTTCATCACAGGTTGCGTCTCAACAATGGTTTATACACAGAGCAGAGAAAGATTTGACTATACAGCTGAGAAATCAATATTTAGGTTGCAGAGATTATATTTCACAACAGCATGTCCTGGATGACACCATCCTATGTTAAAAAGGAAAGCTATCCCATCTCCTTTTCGTTTGCTGCAAATCTCTGTTTGCCCATATTGTTTGAAAGCCAGTTAGAGATACATCAGAGTCCGGGATGCTTTAGCCACTGCATTCCCGATACTCTGACTGGATTTTCAACAGTGTTTCTAGCTCTTTGATCTTATCATCAAGATATCTCACATTTGCCAGTATTGCTGATGGAAGAGAAGGTTTAAACTTCCTTTTTTGCTGTCTTCACTTTGCTCCTGCACTACATCCACATCGTCTTCTTTTTAAGTCATCAGGGGTTAGGGGACTCAATTTTAGTAATAATTAAGCTTTTTGAAATTTCCATTTGCTGCTCTTTTTTGTAAACAAGTCTCTTGTTGCGTTGGTTACAGATAATAACAAGTGGCAAAAAGTAACATAATAAGCAAAAATCCTTCAATCTGCAAATTATCCAAGCCACAATAAAAATAATTCAAAAATAGTAATGTTTACACAAAGAAAACATCAAGAAATACTCAAAAAAAGATAAAAACACACTTGATATTAGAGCTACTCCAACATCCTTTTACTATGTGTAGTGCTATTCTAGAATTTTAAAAATAGATTACATGGTTAAATTTCCAACCAGTTTTATTAAACATTTGATAAAATGAGTTGCGAAAGAGTCCAGCTGAAAAAGATAACTTCTTGTCTGCACAGTAAAATTCACATGAACATTACAGACATTACAATGGATATAACAAGTAAAAAGAAAATCTATGACATCACCATTATTCCTCACCAGAAATAGAAAGATCCCTGAAAGGTTTGGCACAAGTGTTTAAGGTGCCCAAACAAGAGAGATTTTGGCCAGAAGCTATGAGAGATATTTTGAGATATTATCAAAAGCCATTGATTTTAGCCAGCTGTGATGTTGTCTCTAGGCTCCTATACTTTTCATGGTTCAGGTTTATTAGGAAAGCTTTCCTTAGAGACCTGTCCAGGGTGTCCCCCGCCTCTCACCCAAAGACTTCTGGAGATGGGCAACCTGCGACCCTGAAAAGAAAGAAGCAGAAAATGAATGGATGGATGGATGGAGTTTTCCTTAGAACCCCAGCAGGTGGTGTTATGTAGTGTATTTCCAGAAGATCTTTAAAGAGACTTTGATGTCATTGTGGTCTTTCAAATCAGTGCTTAGAATAAAGGTTACTGACTGATTCGGCACCCTTCCCCCTTTATACACACACACACGTCAACATTGACCATTCCATACATTATTGCAGTACCATATGTTGCTCTGCTAAGGAGTGAATGTAATTGGGCTTGGAAACAGATTGGGGGGTTATTAAGCACAGTGTGCAGCTTGTTTGCAGCCGGCAGAACAGACACTAGAGCTGGTTTAAGGGTTTGGGCATGAAATCTCTAATCAGAACTTTGAAGGTGCTTCTGATCCTCATCTCCATTACACCCAGCTTTCATTTGACAGACAGTAAGTCAGGCCACTCGCCCACAGCAAATGTTTCTGCCCTCACTAAAAAAGGAAACCTCCTGTGTAATTTCAGTTCATTGTTTAATCAGACTAATCTCTTCTGTACAAGCAGCTTTAGCGCTCCACTGGCACAGAGAAGGTGTGAAGTTGTTTCAGGGGTGTGTCCAGAAGGGTAGCCACCCCGGGTGCCACCCCCAAGCTGAGACAATCAAATTCAATCAAACATGAAATGTAAGATGACATCTTCACAGTGAAGATCAGATGTCCAAGTGTAAGTTAATGCAGCGCCTACATCACATGGTATTTAACCTCTAATCCTACTTTTAAGATGAGTATTGAAAGCCTATAAAAATAAAATAATGATCCAGGGTAGTTGTGCAGGAAATATTACACTAGCCAATCAGATTTAAAAAATGTTTGTGACACACCCAGATCTGAATAAAACATTATGAAGCATTGTACCTTTATTTAATGAATCATGGCATGCACATTTGTGTTGTTTGACACTCATAAGGCTAATATGAATGTGTGAATGAGCTTTGGGCGAGTCTCAATAGCAGTGATCGGCGGTTTCACCCTGTTGCTAAAAATAGACTGGGCCATTGGCAATGGCTCAGTCCGCATGCATGTGTTTACATGAACAGGTTGGACAAACTATCACTGTGACAGTTGAGTCTCAGGCACTTTGACTATTGCGATGTAGTCCTCTCACCTGAAACATGTACAGGGTCACATGAATTATTTTTTATTTTTACATTGAGAAGAGGCCAATAGAGACAGCTAAATATTATCTTTAAACAGAGTTACGGTCAAATAGCCTGGTTGTTCTAAATCACTGCACTGACTCAAATGCTAGTTGGTAATCATGGCATTAGAAACTCAGAACATACTTTAATGTAGCCCTTTTTTACTCAAAGAATTAAATGAGTGGGCTCTGGGTTCTTTTTTTTCCCCTTCAGTGTACTCTCTGTCTTTTATAATGATTTGGACTACAGGAATACCTTTAAAAGTAGCACTAAACACCAAAATACACCAATAGACCTCACTGAATAGTAAATTGACACTAAACACAAGGTAAACTATGCAAAAGTTTCCAACATTTAATTAGGGAAAAATAAATAAAATAAAATAAAATAATTGGCAGGGTTTTTAGACACAGTTACACACACACACAGCCCTTTCCCCACAGCACACTATCACCCCACTCACAGGGCACACAGTCAAATGGGTAATCACTGGGTAATAACTCAGACCTAAATTAAACTAAAGCCGGCTACACCATACATCGCACGCCTGTAACGTCGCTCGGGTGCGTAGAGACCCCGAAACAGAAGGGTCGCTTCACTCTGCGAGCAAAAATAAAGTAAAGAGCAGTACCTTGTATAAAGTGTTAATCCCACCAGTTTAGTCCAGGCAACGCGATGTCCTCGGCTCCGTGAGTGTAGCTCGGCGGTCCAAATACAGCAGTACAGAGGCGAGGGAGGTGCGTGGTTCACATCCCGTCCACGGCAGCTTGTCTTCTCTTCCCGCGGTGCCAGAGATACTCTGAGCAGCGCGGGCACTCAGAGTGACTATCTGGGCTCTGTTCCTCGTTGTCCAGTCCGGTAACGATCCTCTGTAAGCTCCAAAGGTCCCGCGGGGTTAGCGAAACGACAGTCTACAGTCTTTTTTTTTTTTTGCAAGCGGGCTGAGTTAGCCCTGTCTCCTCCTAGCAAGTAATTAATCTGTAAAAACACAGTCCTTGAGTTTCGCATTGAAACTTCAACGTGCTTTGCGATCTTAATTACAAATGCAATAAAACAGTGGCTTCACCACAAATTAAAACCACGGTACAACTGTTCAAAAGTAACAAAAACAAGCTAGCTTTCTCTAGCTGCTGCTGCCTCTCTGACTCGACAAAACCAGGTCTTCTTTCTTTTTTTTTTTTTTTGCTCTCCTTTACCTTCTTGCCCTGGAACGGAGTTACCTTTACAGACTATCACAAAAATAGGAAAATACACTTTTACATATGTATCATACCATAAATGAAATATTATTACGTAATAACATATTTTAAACAATGTAATATATTTTAACACTATACCATGAACTTGGCTTTTAATAAAACAAACAAATGAAATAAATGAATTATCTCTTATAATATAGTCTTATATTAAATGTGTTTTTTTACTATTAACTGCATTTTAATGCGGGTTACATTAACATACATTATTTTACAGTTTATTTATCACAACGCTGGGTCTTTAGGCTAGTTACCTTGCCAACGCATTACAACAAGAGATATTAAATAGTCCACTCAGCCGCTTCTTGTGAAAAACTTACAATTTTAACAATAAAAAGCAACATAAACGTATTAATAATTGATTTAATATTTATTTCTCTCATAAGTGACCACAAGCAAGATAATGTCCATTATCAGAAATTATTGGACGACACAAGCATCTCTGACAGGAGGCACAGCGACAGGTTCGTGGAAACCCCTCAGAACCACTCAAGCGAGGCTACTTTACCTTAAATACAATAGAAGCTAAGGAATGTAAAAAAAAAAAAAAGATTCCATTGAAGAAGAGAGAATGCAGAACAACAACAACTTTAATAGATGTGTTTGCAGCTTGAAAAGTGAAAGATGTTGAAAAACTAGTAGAAATCTGAAAAATGTCCAGAGATAAGATATACTGTATATCCTGTCACATTATGTGTCAAAAAGACCACATCTTTGATCTCTAAACTAACGTGGTCACATGGTTAAAGAATACCACCACTGCCACTAGTACCAGTCCCACTGTGTGAGCTGGTAATATTCCTCAGTGTTACACTCAAACCAAAAAGCTTGTGTAACATTTGTCTGTTTTTTTTTTGTTTGGCAGTCATAAAAACAGAAATGGCAGCAGAAGCTCACAGAGTGCATTCACCTTTATGTCACTTCTTATTTAGAAGCCAAAGACAGACAAAATAGCAAAGAATGAATTATGGGGAGAGTGAAAACAGCTTGATTTGTTTGGCAAAATATAAAAAACACTCAGTATAGCATGCACTCTTTTTGATGGTAGATTCCTAGATGGTGCACTCACCTTTATGTCACTTCCTATTTAGGTCAGGAAGGTTCTAGCATATCACCAGAACAGGTCACTAACCATGAACAAATGGACATCTCCTGATTCATCTAGCTGTAGGTTGGTAGCTGTACATGACTCTGCTGACAGCTGTGAATAGAGCTGTACACAGAGAGAAGAGGAGAGGAGTGGCTCAGCATCCCTCTAGAGTCCTGCAAATCTGTATATATGAAGTAAAAGAATTAGCTGAATTTTAACAGACACATTTATGTTTTGTTACACACCTGAATATTCAGCTAGCTTTTATTTAAAGGTGGTAAAGACGATTTTGCCCAGAATGAGAAGCTCGATGGCTGTTTGTCGTTTTTCGAGTAGTGCGCATGCGTTGTAGCCCCCCCTCCCTCCTTCTTCCTCCTGTTCCCTCAACGGAAGCAATGCCTTCGTGAATAGCTGGACATTGCTGGAGTTTTTTTGTGGAACTACTTTGTTTCTTCAAACATCTCACAGTCATCAATGGTAAAAGGCTGTTTATTGTTACTCAGTACAAGTGCTGCTAGTGCTGAAATGCTAGTAGCAGCATGAATCACTGCTCAGCGTTTCCCCTGTTCACGTCAGACCCGTCTTTCTCCGCACCGGTCCACAAGAGTTTCTGCTCATCTATTCATTCAGAGCTATGTTCTTCACCATGGGTAAGTAAATGACATAAAAAATAATTGAAGAGAGCTTGTTTTAGTTACTCCTGCTTTTAATTTAACATTGTTCATCTTGTCTTCAACTCTTTTTCTTAGTCTTTCCCCGTTAGTTTAGACACCCATAAACCCCACCCCCCTCAACGCAGTCAGCACACTCCATTGCGTTGTGTGTGTTTGTGTAGGTGTGTGTGTTGTGTTTTTTTTTCTCATTTCTATAGTCTGTTTAGATAAACAATTATGATTTATTTTGAAGAATGGCTATTATTTTTCAACAGATTGTCTCGTGTGTCACTTGGTGTTATTTCCCACCAGAATTGACGTGGAACACTCGCGGCTCGTGCAAAAAAAAGACCAGACGCCCAAAATGATCACTTCACACCGCTCCATGTCTTGCGTGAACTACACCATATAGGTTAACAAAGGCGCCGAATGGAAGCAGCCTCGGTTCCGCTCCACTTCGCAGCGCTTTTTCATGCAGTGCAAACCAGCACTGAGGCCTAAGCAAACTACGTCGTACATACAGAAGTGTGATTGACAGTTTAGTAGCCAATAGATAACAAGCCCGTTTTGTTATCTATTGGCTACTTTATTTCAAGCCCCACCAGGTCTATGATTTATTAATATTATAACTTTTTCTTTTGGAAACCATAAGTACAAGACCACTACAAGTTGATAAAATCAAAATGATTTAAAAGTAAATTTGAAATCTAAATTTGCTACAAAATCCTCTTTACCACCTTTAAGGATACTTAGTGTTTGAAATTTAATCAGCACTCCAAATAGTGGTTTGATCTAGTGCTGTTTTCCCCATAAGCACAATGAGATCCTTATAGAAACTGAGTCAGTGGTTACAGTAACAGTCCAAGGGGCTGATATATATGTGTATATGTATGTATATACACACATATGTATAATTTATATATGTATGTATCTGTATATTGGCATGTTCATGCCATTTTCACTGACATCTGTTCATCTGGATCTAGTCAGTAATTGCTCTCACCTGTGCTCTTCTATTTCCTGTTATTCTGTTCACCTGTTTCTGCCTCCTTAAAACCAGAGTGAGAGCACAAACACATTACTGGTTGTTCAACAGTTCCAGTGGTGGAAGAGGTCAGCAAAGGGTGGTGTGAGTGGAAAATTAATGTGAAGAAGATATTTGTAAAATTTGAGAAATCAGGTTAGAAGAAAACAAGTTTTAGGATTTTGGTTGTGGAGTATGGATAGAGGACTTGATTGTTATTAGATTTATTTTGAGTAGGGTGCAGGGAGTTGGCCAACAGCCTGTAGAGGGCCGGTTAATGATCTCCCACCTGCTCTAAATTGGACCTCATTATCATGGGAAGAAATTGAGGAGATAAGTATGCTGGCATGGAGTTTAGGGAGGAAGATGTCGTCACTGGAGCTATTTTGGAGGAGAGTGGAAGGGAGAAAGTGGGAAAAGGAGGACGAGGAACAAGTGAGAGGAAAAGAAAGAAAGAATCAGGAAGAGTATAGTTTAGAAGGTTCTAAAAGTGAAAGGTTAAGTAGGAGAGATAAAAAAAGAACAAGACAGAAATCTTCAAAGTTGTGCTGAGATTTAAAGGTGATGAGGATGTATAGAAAATAGATCCACTTAAAATCACAAAGATAATTAATGATAAATACATCTGTACATAGTTCCAATAATTTGATTTAATAGGAGAAAAAAGGCAGAGAGAAAACAGTGTCATGTATCATCCCATCCTTTGCTTTGGAGGAAGGGATGATTAATAAAGTATTTTGAATTTGAACAATAAAGTTGCACAGAATTGAGATAAAAATACATTTTTTTACTTGGTTTATGAATTTTTTAAGTGAAAGAAAAATCCAAGTAAAAATAGAACAAGATTTATCAGACCAGGGATGCACTCGCCTACTTAAACTGTAGTAGGTCTGAGTGTCAGTGCCGGATCATTGTCTTTGGTTTTCCATGTGTCTTTGTGTTTTCTCCAGCGTTCTCAGCCTCCATCATTATCATAGTATTTGTCTTCATCATAGCCTGGTTCATGTACCACATTCTGCACTTGGATTATCTGTTTGTCAACATAGCTCAGTGATGGATCATGGCCTGTCTGCTCACACGGACTGTGAGTTAGGTTTTGTTCTTATCATTTTAGATTCTTCTAAGCCTTGGACTAACGCATCTGTCAGTCACAGAGACGATCATCTTCTGAGCCTTTTGTTTGGCTTCATATTGTGTTATTTAATAAACTTTTACCACCCAAAGCCACTCTCTGTTCTCTGCGATTGAGATCTGCCAGCCTGGTTCCATGACAGGCATCTTCACGACTTTGATCCGTCACACTGACAAACTGATGCAGAGATGCAGCCTCAGCTGATCAGCTGTCAGCTGGAACATCTGCGCTCAGGCTGAGAAACAGATCAGTCAAACAAAATAAGCAGCGGGACTCTTCATTGATTTGATAATGAAGCCCACCTCTGATTAACGTAAAAATTCAAGCAGCTCAGCCAAACCAATGTTAAATACGCAAACACACTTTGCAACTTTTCATCTGTTGCGCCTTTTATATTTTAACAGCACATGAGCACCTGCGGACCACTTATGTGATCCGCTGTATCAGAACAGCACTTAGTAGAAAATGGAACTATAAATAAACTATACATTTCCCAAAATACCATCAAATGTAGGGAAGTTATTATTTGCAGATGATGGAGCCATTTGGAAGAGAGGCAGAAATTTTGGTCAGATAGCCAAAAACGTACAGGAGGGAACTGATGATGGGTGAAAGGGTAATTTTAATGGGGTTTAAGGTTTTCTGTAAAAAAACAAAAGTCATGGTCTTCACAAATAGGAAAAAGAGAAAAGAAAGAAAGATTAAGCTGTGTGGAGTTTTTGGGTTCTATTAACACAATTTGATGCAACGTTAACTTGGAGATCACATGCTTAGCAAGAATAAAATGGGGAGCTGATGTAGCATCATTGAAGAAATTATATGTTGCATTAATCAAAACAAAACTGGATTAGTGTTTATGTTGGTTGATGCTGTGGTGTCTCTGCTCTTGTAGCAGGTGTTAAAGCAGATCTCATGTCTTTTCTGGGGCCCTTTCCACTGGGCACCAAGCAAAGCGAATCAGACGGGTTTCAGAAACGTAGTTTTGAGGCCTTTATGTAACAGTTCTTGTTTTTTACGCACTATGCTGCTAAAAAACATATCAAGCTCAGCAGTTTAGTTTGCAACAGACAGGAAATCAGGCATTCATGAAAAGTGAAATACCCGATGAGTTTGAAGTCCGTAGGTGGTGTAAAACTAAACCACATACCTTCTGGATACATGTCGTCTTTCTCCCTGCTTGTTATTGTGTGTACTGACAAAATCACTTGTGATTTAGCAATTCTCCTGTGATTTTGTGATCTCTCAGGACCAGATGGATGGAACACTTTCGCGAGCGATATGCGTCTATAACTCTCCCATTGGGAAGGGACGCATGGCTGATTTCGTGAACAAAACGCATTACGCCACTATGCATCTAGTGGAAAGAAGGGGTTACTGATGGAACAGAAAAGATTTAAACTTCCTTTTTCTCCTTTCGCTTTACTCCTCTACAACTACAGCTTCTTCTATTGAACCCATCATGCATTTGGAATCTCAATTTTACTTTGATTTAAGCCTGAGAAATATCCATTCATTGCTCTGTCTTGTAAACAAATCTCTTGCTATGGCCAAGCATCATAACAACTAGCAAAACAGTAACAAATTAAGCAAAAATCCTTCAATCTGCAGTATCAAGATTTAATAATGGAACTCTTTTACATTTTAAATTCGGATTCTTGTACCATCTTTATCTAGAAATGTAATCAAAGACACTCAATGTTACCTGATAATCTATTTATATTTCTTTATATTTCTGACCCTGTTTCAGCTTTACCTTATGTGTTCACTGCTGCCTGGTCTTTTTTTGCAGGTTTTATAGCTCACAAGACTTGAGGTCATTGCATTTGTGCACATATCAGCAGATTTTTTGCTTTGCTTGGCAAAGTAAGGACCCAGAAGAGATAAAAAATATACAGAAAGAAATAAACTGTAAAAAGGAGAAAGCAAAAAGTCAGCCAGCCACCTAAAACTCTAAACTGTCCCCACGCCTTAGTCTATTGGATCCTTTTTAACTGGATGTCCACTCCCCTCCCTTTGCAGTCTCCGCCAGGCTCTTTCTGGGATTCGGCTGAGTATGAGAAGTGCCCGTGATGCCTGATCACAACAGAACATTCACTGCGCTCTCCAACTGTCTACATGAGTCACCCTCACTCCTCTGGGCTCACTCAGAGTGTCTGGTGCTGAGTTGTAGTCTGCAGATATAACAGTAATCCTGAAAAGAGTTTTAGGGGGGTGTATTTTGCAATTGGTCTCCTGCCTGCTTTTTCTAACCTCATTAAATCTCTTTACTCTAACTATGGTATTATGCTCATTCTATCTTTCCAGAAATGCACAAGTTGGATGAAAACATCGTTAACAATATTGTTTCACTGAGTGGGGCGATCACTTTTTCTTTCACTGCCCCCTTCAGAATCCACTGAATGTGCATGTCATCCCACTTAAAGAAATGATATATATATATATATATATATATATATATATATATATATATATATATATATATATATATATATATTTATATTTATATATATATAAATAATTGAATAAACATTAATGAAATGTTTAAAAATTAATGTTAATCTAGAATAGGTCAGACTATGAGTAACAGCTCCTCTTTTTTTCCGCTGAACCTATTTTCCACCTGGATTGGCTCTGGTCCCTCATGTTTGAGGACCAGTGGTTTACAACAAAGCTTATAAACATTGGAACGTGCATACATCATGGTGCTATCAAGCATCGTGTCCATTTTGCAGCACTTCTAAGCATATTTTCAGTTGTTCTAAACTATGATTTTGAATTATTATATAATGCTTATTATTTACCTTAACTTCATCCCAGAGAACTAAAGGGACAAGTACAAGAAAGCAATGTTTTCTCTGCTCCTTGATCCCTCCATCTGTCTTGATCTGAGCAATTTGATGAAACAGAAAGAGTTTTTCTGTTGCAATCAGATCAGTTACAGTGTAATGGAGCATGCTAATTCTTTTACCTGCACTTCGCTTGAAAAGTTACAAATCCGCCTGGGAAAACTCAAGCAAAGTGATGGCAAGATATAGCCCAATGTTAATCAGCCAACCAAAATTAAACCTGGATTATCCAAAGCTGTATAGCTTACACTTTGATAATTTGTTCAAGTATTTGGAGGAATGCCCAAAAATGTGGAATCACTATAACTACTGCTCCAAAATGACATTAAGCCCAAAGAAGAATTTGCTAATGGGTCTGTGTGGAAAAGCCCAGTAAAAACCAGCTGGTAAGAGCCAAGATTTCAAGACAGCTCAAGTAACCATGACCACAGTTAATCAGCAACAGGCGCTTTTGCAGAGACAAAAAGCATTTCATTAGAATCTCTGCTAAACTTTTGATTAGAGAAGGAAAATCAGTCATATAGCCAAAATATGGACTTCGGATGGATGGATGGATGGATGGATGGATGGATGGATGGATGGATGGATGGATGGATGGATGGATGGATGGATGGATGGATGGATGGATGGATGGATGGATGGATGGATGAATGATGGGTGGATGGATGGATGGATATGGATTGACCAATGATAGATTAATAGATACAAATACATTTTGTAAAAATAAATAAATATTTCCCATCGTGTTTCAATGACCTTTCACCCTTGCAAAAAAAAAGAATCAGACAAACCTGCAGAGCTCTGGGTGCTCACTGCAGTGTGAGTGTATGCCAGATTGTATTGATTTGTATAGTTCTGTTATCCAGACATGCTTCTCACAACATACAGAAGACAAAGGATTTAGACAGAGTGGCCACTGTTACTGTACTGTGTAAAATAGGCACATTTTGCACCTTTGTTGCCGTGGAAACCCTGCATCAGTTGGGCTGAAGGGGTGAAAACAGACCTCATACTGGAAGAGAGAGTCAGTTTGCTCCCTGGCAGTAAGGTAGGCAGACAAATAAAGACCTTTTCATTTCTACTGTGACAAAAAAACTCCCACTGCAGCTGACAGCTCTCCCTAACATGGAAGCAGTGTGAAAGTCTAACTAAAACAAGTATGAATAGTCTGGATCTAAAGATTATTTGCCTCTCAGAGCGTTTGCTTTTATTGAGAGATGCCATTCACACCATGCAATTGCTATTAATTCCTAATATCGCTCACATCTCTCCAACACAATGTGCTGTCTTTGTATGCTGAATTAGACCTATTGTATGTGAAAACTTTCAGCTGCTCTTATCTTGATCTCTTATCACTTTGCCTTTGTGCACACACTGAAATTCATTTCAGCTTTTTTATTATTACAATTCAAGCATGTACTGCTGTTACCTGCTATTTTATTACATCAGGGTGGACAAAATGAGTATTTAGGAGTTCCATAAATATGTTAACATGCAGACACAAACAAACAGGTGCTCTCAGTTAGAAGAACTGCAGTTTAGTGTTTTAAAAATTATTATGTTACTCTACTACTTCATACCAATCAATATTGCATTTGTGCCCAGTAGCCAATTTTCCACAAAAATCAGATGCATAGATTTCCAGTAATAAAGCCTCAAACGTGCATGTTAATGGAAAATTGCTGCACAAGTATGAGAAACATGCATTTACCAGAAGTCCAGGGGGGAGCAATTAACAACTGGACCAGGCTGCTGCATGACAGGACAAGGTGAGTGAATGGTGGCTGGACAGATACATGACAGCTATTGCCTTTCTGACTGGAGCAAACCCTTAGTGGAAAAACCCAACAACAAAAAAATCTGTAACTGAGCTGTCACTGCATTATTTGTTGCGGTTGCACAATTCAGCACAGAAGACTGATGGGAAGACAAATGATTGATGATAACCATTGTGCACATGTGCTCACACACACATATTTCTGGCTATTAGCCCAGGTAGATCATACCATATGTTCAACAAGACATACAAACAAGGCATAAAAACAAATTGTAATTTAATATAGATTTAGCAGTAGATTCTGGCTTGTTAACAGTCTTATTGAGATGCATGTAACATTTCAACATTTAGACCTCCATGGTTCTCAAAATGTTCTTTGGTAATAAATAGAAAGCTGACTTTGCTCCTTGCAGATGTTGTTATGATTTGAGTTCCTCCAGCTGTTCACACACATACGCTACCACAAGGCCTGAACCTCACTTCTTTTATTCGCAGCACCCCATTGAGTTTGTCACGTGACGTTCTCATTGAAGTTGATGATTAAAGACTGTGTGAAAAACACACAATTACAGTTACCAGAATCTGGAGAAATCAGGTGTTGGAAAAGGAAAAATATTTTCTAGCTGAGACTGAGTGATATTCAGCTGTAAAAGATTCATGATGCAGTGTGAGAGACAGAGATTAATACCTGGCTTTGTTGATAAGCTGAGAAAGAGAAAAAATCTCCCCTTTGTCCCAGTCGTCTCTCATCTTTTAGTCTTCTGGGAAAGTTCCTGCTCTATAAGTCTATAGAAAATGTTAACAACCATAAAACATCAAAAGCTCTATTCTTTTATCTTTTTCTTAAGCATGAAAATTTAAAAAAAGACCATTTTGAAAATGTATTTCTCTGCTGTGATTGTACCTGCTATCATTTGAGTTTAGGACAGCCAAACATTTCATAGACAAATAAAATACAAAAGGTAATTGGAGTTGTCACTTGACTATTATTACTCATTATTATTATTGTTAATAATTATTATTATAATATTATTTCACATAGCGTTATATATTATTACATATTGCCTATTTTGTGTCCTATTACAATGTCACAACAATGTAAGTCTGGAACTATGAAACCACTGTTAGAAGTCTTTTAGATGAAAATTGAAATGTTTTTCAAAGATAAAAAAGAAGTCTAGTTGTCTTTTTCTAAACATTTTTTGGATTGACTGGATGACTGAGAATCCACCTAACTATGTATTTTTAGTATCCATATAAATGAATGTTTCCACTGTCACCAATCGTGCTGCTCAGGATGGAGGATTGTGCTGAATTAACAATTCAACCCAATCGGCTGGTTCCTGAGATAGGATATTTTTTTTATTACTAATTGGTTGATATTTCTGTAAAGTGCATTCAAATGACTTTGTTATGAACTGGCGCTTTATAAATAAATAAACTTGAACTTAATTTTTCTGACTTTAATTCCATTTTTCAAGCTTTAAAAAGTTAAATGCTATAACCGGGGGTATAAGCCAGCTCTCTGTCTAACAGATCCAAACTTCTACTGCAACTGTTTCACCAGTATCACAGCAAAAATGATTTGAATGTCTTGCAGTGTCTTCAAAGTTCCCTGGAGGTTTATCAAACTGGCTCTGTTGGTGATGGATTTTCGGTTCAGGGCTTTAAAGTTGATCTCAGGCTTCCAGCCACCTCAAGTTGATGCTGTTTTTTTAAAGAGGCCATTTCATACAAATTTCAGGACTTTGTGGTTATTTCTTAAGTATTAACCTGTAATATGAAACATTTCATATCTAAAAAACATCAGGAAACACTGATTAACAGACCTTTCGATCTGTCTGCGTTAAAATTCGGGTGCTTCAGCAGCAGCTCGTTCATATTCATTATTCGAATTTGCTGGACTCTGATAGGCTAGTTTGTTAGCCAATGAGAGCAAGGTATACTGTTTCCTGCCCCGCTGCACATGGCAACATCAGACGTAGTCTCTTCCTGTTTGCTACGTCTTATGCTACAGCTTTTAGCCAGCAGCATGCTAGAGGTGGTTTCAACTGCGGGAGCTGCTGAATACTAACGAACAAAGGAGTTGTGACGAAACAGATACAGGCTGTTCGGACTCGGGTAGTTTGAGAGATAAAAACTGAAAGAGAAGTTGTTGACCTGTTTTCACACCCACTATGAAGGTAAGAACACCTGTGGAGCTAAAATATTCAACAGAAACCTCAGAAAAACTGTTTTTAATGGAAGGACCTCTTTGAATAACTTATTCAGAGCAGTGGGGATCTCACTCAGACATACACAAGACAATAATCAGCAACATCCTACTACAAATAAATGTAAAGTATTTCGATACAATGACAGAGAACAATAATAATATTATATATATATATATGACATTTTATTTTTAGAGAAAAAGGGAGGCATAAGTGAAGGAACGAATGAATGAATGATTTACATCAATCCAGTACAGAAATGCAGTTTCAGCACAGTTTAAATAGCAGAGATTGCTGAAATGTTACAGCTGTAACTGTTTGAGCCACAGATCAGTGCACAAATCAGAGCAGTGTAGGAGCCCACAACACCAACTAAAAACAAAGTAAAGCAAGTAATAAAAGAAAAAAGATAATGGAAAGGCAACCAGGGATTTCCTGGCCTCTTGATTTAATGATGATGTGCACAAAACGCTGCACATTCTGAGTCTTTATGAATTGTTTTTTTGGAAACAAGAGAAAAGGTCTGACAGTAATGCAGAAACAGCATTTATGTTATGACATTTATTGATGTTTTACCTTATTTGTTTTTGCAACAATGATGCATGTGGATAGAATAAGATAGAAAAACTGGTTTTGTCCATTGTATGTTGGACAGACAAGAAAAATAGAGCACATGAACTGAATGTCTTTTCTTTACACAATTTACATTTAGTCAAGTGCAAACAAATAAAAAATAACTAGATTATCAAATCTTTTAAATACATTTTTTATCAAACTAGGTAAAATTTCTAGCAGCAAGCATGTTATTTTACACATTAATGTTAGTTAAATTGGTGATAAATGCATCTCTTCTGTTGGAGCTCATTGTGCCAATGAGGAAGTCTCTGAAGCCTTTTTGCATTTGACCTTCACTATCTTTGTAGCTCCTCTCACAAAAGGATCAATTGCTTCCCCAGTTGAGCTTTTACTGCTGATGATGGGTCAGTGGGGTTGTTTGTTAATCAAAACTTTACCCCCCCCATGCTTACACCTCCCATTCATCCCCCCAGACATCAATATTCTCATGACCCTCTGAAAGAAAAAAAAAGCCTCTCGTCAGCTACACAACCCGAGCCAATTTAATCAAACTTTGCATGATCAATATTCAGAGTAAAGAAAAAAGGAAAATTCCTCATTCCAACCCCCCCCCCACCTGCCCCACACCGTAATGCCTCTTCACAGCTGCAGCTGTTTACACTGGAAGCAGCTCATTGAGAATCAATAGCAGAGCTTGCTGCTGCTCCAACGCTGAAAGGACAACAGACAAGGACATCTTGGCAGATGAAGATAATTCACTAGTCCCGTCTTATCTATTTGTTCCTGTCTCTTTATCTAATTTGGCCGTGAAGCAGCACACACAGAAAAGAACAAGACATAGGCCATCTGTCTGTTCTTATACCTGCATACAAGGTTTTTCTCAGGTTTTGTCTCTGCTTGATGTGAGATTTGAGGTTGGTCTCCCAGTGGTGACCTTTCCAGAAAATGATTTGTTTTTCTCCCCTTTCGTGATTTCTATTGGGACCAGGTAGGCAAAAAGCTTATAAGATGTTAGGCTTCACTTGGTTCAGCTAAGAGGATGGTCACCTGCACTTTGACTGGCAGATAGCAACAGCCCTTGGGGATGTGGGAGGCAGATGGGGAGAGAGATCTTTTCCCTCCCTCTTCTTATTTTTCTTTTCTATTGTGTTGTGTGTGAGTTACAGCTCCCCAGTAAGTGAGAAGGAATTTCAAAGGGCCTTTAAGGAAGTATGAGCTAAACAGATTAACAGTCCAGGAGAGAGAACTAATCCTGACTTTACGCCTCACAGGCACACAACACAACTGAGGTCAGGTGAGAGCAAAGGTGATCCTCTTGAGTTTCCCTTACCCGATCAACCAGGCCCTCACGTCTTTGACAGAATACTTTACAAAGACGTAAGGGCCTGGAGCTGAACCGCTGTCTCTCAATTTCGAAGGCGGGCTTAGCCAGTTGAGAGAGAACCAATCACAGAAACCTGGAAGTGACGCAACATATGTGACGCTAAAGCGGATACACACGAGGTGGAACGAAAACAAAAGGTTTAGCGAGAGGAGCCGTAATGGTAGCTACAGAGCCATGTGTAATGGAGGAGAGAAGACGAATATTAATGACAGTTGTCGCTTTTGTGTCAAAAACTTGTGAATACGAGGTGTAATTGCACACTCAGTTCAGGTATTTGACAGCCCCAAGCAAACACTGTGCAAACACAGAAGTAAACACTTCATCCACAGCCGAGTCCGCCATGTTGAATGTTGTACTCTGGGTGGAAAACGCTAGTTCCGTGTTTTCAGGATGATGCACAACAAAGGTGATATGTAATTGGTCCGTCGAAAAATTTGACGCGGAAATGATCGGGTGAAGTTCTGGTGTCAGACCCTTCTGCATTTGAACATAATGCAGGAGGATCTGATTGGTCAGGCTAGAGTTTCCCTGTTCTACCCTGACCACAGTGTTTCATTCCCAAGTAGTAACTAATAAAGTTGTCTTTTAACCTGTGAAAAAAAAAAAAACACTGACAACACGTCAACTTATTTTACATCTAGTATTTTTCAGAAGTGTCCGTCCGTCCATCCGTCCGTCCGTCCGTCCGTCCGTCCGTCCGTCCGTCCGTCCGTCCGTCCGTCCGTCCATCTTTTTCTGCTTATCCAGTATCAGTTTGAGGGGACAACATGTTGAGGAGAGAAACCCAGACATCCTTCAACACTTTCCATCTCTTCCTGGAGGATCTCCAGATGGTCCCAGGCTAGAAGATCTGCCCAGGGGAAAACCTATATAGGGAGGCATCATAGCCAGATGTCCAAACCACCTCAGCTGACTCCTTTTGATACTTCGAGCTCCTTCAAGATGATGGAGCTCCTCGCCTTATCTTCTCACAGAAAGGTGTTTGTGATGGAATTTCGTAATGTATAGCTCAAACACTTTCAGCATTAAAGCCTTTGTTTTGCACAACAGAGTCTGGCCTCATGTCTGCAGCAAAACACACCGTTTGTTATCACTTTGGCTCAGTCGAATTGTTCCGCTGTGCTGCGGAGAATAGTGGATGTTGCGCTGCGCATTTCTGTTGGATCATGTCACTGACACACCAGGATGATGTCACTTCACCGCACCTGTCCGTCATCACAGTATTTTATCCTAAATGCTCCCCCACACACCACCTGAACGGTGCAGATGGTTTTTTGAGCTTCTCTCATCCCCTGCTAGTCATGACTACTGATGCTGTTCTCTTTTGAACAGGTGGCGCATCTGTCCTTCCCGTGAACACAACTCTTTATTTGTTTTCATCAACTGATCCGCGGATGTGCGTACATAACCGTACACATGAATGTTAATCAATTGTAAACATATCTTCTGTCTGGGACTCCCTTGCTGCTTCTTCAGGCTGTCCCAGGTCCTGGAGGATGTGCTCTGCCATGTTGCTGCTGGTCTCTCGCGGGGTGAGGAAGGGGTCCAGAAACCCCATGATGGCGGAGAACTTCCATTACCTACTGCTGACCCACTCTTCTTCTCCTTCCCCATCGTCTTCTCCTTTGAGTACGTGTCCCTGAGGCTCTTCCACTTTCTCCTGCAGGAGTCCTCTGAATAAACATATTGTCTGGTTAGCTGAAAAGTATTTGTACATCAGCGGGACAATAATTGCGGGACGATAGGCGGGCTTGCTGGCTTTTTCTCTGGGTCAGGCAAAAATTTTGACTCAAAACTTCAAAAATTGAAATGAACTTACCAGGTTGCCCGATTTCTTCACTTATTTTCCTCCAAGCAAGGTCCTTTTTCTTCCTGTCCCTGTACAGACAACAGCTTGTGTCATACAGCTCCTGGTGATTTGCCACCAACGTGATGAGTTGTTCCTCCATTTTGAATGACGAACAGGTGGACATGCACCTGGGAACTGGGTCAGAGCATGAGGTCACCTGGCTCCTGATTGGTTGACGCAGCGCGACTTGACTTGACTTGAGTTGAGATTTCTCAAACTTCAGCATCTGACGAGATTCGCGCGTCAGCACAAAATGCACCACTTGAAATGCAGCGCGTGTTTTCGGACGCGCTTCAACTACTTAATTCGCACGAATCAGTCACGCAAATCAGGCAGAAAAGCGTTTTTGCGCCGCAAATCTGCTTCTGCAGCGTCGCGGGTGCCCCGGTCGCACATCGTCGCACTTCTACATTGACTTTACATGTGCACCTGACGCTCTAGTCGCTTTAAACGCATTTGGTGTGAACACAGCGTAAGACTGAGCACAGCCACCCATACGGAGGAAGCTCTTTCAAAAACTTGTATCAGTCAGACTCAGTTGACAGCTTTGTCCCTCTCTTTATCCGAGTGTCCAACAGGTAGGGTATCAGGTAAATGTCTTGTATTTGTATTGCATTTTTCTAGTCTTACTGACCACTCAAAGCACTTTTACACTACAAGTTTTGCATTCACCCAATCCAATATGCAAAACAGGGGGCTACATGGTTCAGTGTCTTGTCCAAGGACACTTTGACATGTGGCGGTGGAAGTCGGCATCAATCTGCCAACCTTCTGATTGGAAGATAACCGCTCTACCCACTGAGCCACAAGTCTGATGATACAATTATAACATTGATTGTCGACCTTCAGCCCAATGTGACTTGGTACCAGGTACACTTCTGGACCATTTGTTATGGACCAGTGCATTGGACAGACAACAGTCAGAACCTTCACTCCTGCAATTCAAAGCTGCAGAGAGACGACCGTCTCATTCACCAGAGAAAACTCCAACACAGATGTTCTCAGCTGGGGACTATCCCCACACTCATGCGACGCCTTACCCCCAGGGCCAAGTCAGAGCAGGAGAGGGTCCAGTCACTCTCCAAGAGGTGGATTGTGTGTGGGGGTGAGGCCAACTAGTTGGTACCACTCAGACTCACCAGGAACCAGTTTCTGTCGCTGGGATCAGCACACCTTTGCCTGCTACTATGCACCCACCTTTGATTTTCCTCCACACAGGTGGTTGGTCCACGTCGACTTCAAAAAGCAATAAAATCAAATCTATCGTTTGTGAGAAACCTGATAGCAAACGCTGAAACTAAAATTTGATATTGTATACATGGAGTCGATAAAGAGCACTCTGTGCCAGCTGTGTTGAACACACACAAAACCCCATTCTGAGTAACACAATACCAACCAGGGTAAAACTCACAGGAGTGGAGCATCTGCTGTGGGACTGTGGAAGCAGGACAACTGTGACTCTGTCACAGGCCATTATGAGTGATGGGCAACAAATCTGTGTGGCAAGAGATGATCGTCACTCTTGAATGGAGAAAAAAATGGAGACATTTATTCTTTTAACTGTTGACACAGTTAAAAATGAGAGACTAATATGGTTAGAGTGGCCATCTGGTATGTAGAAGTTTTCAGTCCATTGGGTCTAACTTTACAGCTTATCAGCATATTTTGAGAGGTTAATATAATTCCAGATTGTTACTGTATTATTAAATTGGTCCCGTTACTTATAATCCTGCAGCTTTTTCTGTCTCAGCCTCAGTTTTATCTCCGACTTTTACAACAGGAAAATCTGGAGAAGTCAATCAGCTCTTCTATTTAGTTGCTTGTCAAATCCACAACACAAACCTGGACCCCGCCTTCATCTGAAACAGGCTACACTTTCGCTTTGTGCCAGTTTGAGCTCCCATCTGCTGTCCTGGCAATGCATGTATACATGTAGATTACCTACCTCATGTCACTGCATGCTGCTTCTGGCCAAACAGAGCTGGCCCTCACACAAACAGCACAACATCCATGAATCTTTAAACCCAGTCTTAAGTGGAGTGGCCTGACGGAGAGGTCACACTGAAACCAAAATCTCCCAAAAGAGTCCAGAAGTTTTACAAAAAACATAGCAAACTGCAACTCTTTCACAGGTGAAACAATTACAGACAAAATATTTATCCAAAATCATCATGACATCATGCTGTACCTACAATATCGAGCAGCTGCACACCCATCAACCCTGAGAGCAGGATAAATTAGACCACACTTCAGCAGCTGGGCTGCAGCTTTATACAGGAAGTAGCAAACAAATTTAATTGTTTTTCTTGCTGCTTCCAAAAAGGCTTATGATTAATTATTCAGTGAGTCTTTTGCCATCCCTGCAGTAAAAGCAACATCTGTCATTTATTTAAAGCCCATCAACTTGCAGGGAATCAAGTCCCAAACACATTATGGTTTCATGTTTCAATTGGTAAGTTTTATCACACCTGCTGTTTACACAACAGAGGATAGAAAATCATTTTATCTTTGTTTTCTCCTGCAGGAAGTAGAAAAAAAATGTCCAAAATTTCCTGCGTGGAAATCAGGATTTTAAACGTTCCTGTTTGAGTTTCTGTTGCTTAAAAGAAAACCCAAAAGGATCATCCGTGTAAACAGTTTATCTGTTTTTTTTCAGTTTGTTTGCCGTTATTAATTTCTGCTGAATGAACATCTTCCAAGAAATGTTGATTCCATGATATGCAGCGGTTTGAAAACTCTCTGCAGTTTTCATGTTAAGCTGTTTAAAATATTATATAATAGATGTTATTCTTCATATTAAGATTTGTTTTTGCAGAATTACTTTTGCTTTAACATTAAAGATTATTTTGTTTTCCCTGAAAGATTTTCAGGAAGGATTATGAAGCTTTTTCCCATTTTCCTTTAACAGTATTTTGTACATACTGTATGTACATTAATATTTAACATT
>SSNP01000107.1:850254-889233 GCA_006937955.1 Pachypanchax playfairii
TCCGTCCGTCCGTCCGTCCGTCCGTCCGTCCGTCCGTCCGTCCGTCCATCTTTTTCTGCTTATCCAGTATCAGTTTGAGGGGACAACATGTTGAGGAGAGAAACCCAGACATCCTTCAACACTTTCCATCTCTTCCTGGAGGATCTCCAGATGGTCCCAGGCTAGAAGATCTGCCCAGGGGAAAACCTATATAGGGAGGCATCATAGCCAGATGTCCAAACCACCTCAGCTGACTCCTTTTGATACTTCGAGCTCCTTCAAGATGATGGAGCTCCTCGCCTTATCTTCTCACAGAAAGGTGTTTGTGATGGAATTTCGTAATGTATAGCTCAAACACTTTCAGCATTAAAGCCTTTGTTTTGCACAACAGAGTCTGGCCTCATGTCTGCAGCAAAACACACCGTTTGTTATCACTTTGGCTCAGTCGAATTGTTCCGCTGTGCTGCGGAGAATAGTGGATGTTGCGCTGCGCATTTCTGTTGGATCATGTCACTGACACACCAGGATGATGTCACTTCACCGCACCTGTCCGTCATCACAGTATTTTATCCTAAATGCTCCCCCACACACCACCTGAACGGTGCAGATGGTTTTTTGAGCTTCTCTCATCCCCTGCTAGTCATGACTACTGATGCTGTTCTCTTTTGAACAGGTGGCGCATCTGTCCTTCCCGTGAACACAACTCTTTATTTGTTTTCATCAACTGATCCGCGGATGTGCGTACATAACCGTACACATGAATGTTAATCAATTGTAAACATATCTTCTGTCTGGGACTCCCTTGCTGCTTCTTCAGGCTGTCCCAGGTCCTGGAGGATGTGCTCTGCCATGTTGCTGCTGGTCTCTCGCGGGGTGAGGAAGGGGTCCAGAAACCCCATGATGGCGGAGAACTTCCATTACCTACTGCTGACCCACTCTTCTTCTCCTTCCCCATCGTCTTCTCCTTTGAGTACGTGTCCCTGAGGCTCTTCCACTTTCTCCTGCAGGAGTCCTCTGAATAAACATATTGTCTGGTTAGCTGAAAAGTATTTGTACATCAGCGGGACAATAATTGCGGGACGATAGGCGGGCTTGCTGGCTTTTTCTCTGGGTCAGGCAAAAATTTTGACTCAAAACTTCAAAAATTGAAATGAACTTACCAGGTTGCCCGATTTCTTCACTTATTTTCCTCCAAGCAAGGTCCTTTTTCTTCCTGTCCCTGTACAGACAACAGCTTGTGTCATACAGCTCCTGGTGATTTGCCACCAACGTGATGAGTTGTTCCTCCATTTTGAATGACGAACAGGTGGACATGCACCTGGGAACTGGGTCAGAGCATGAGGTCACCTGGCTCCTGATTGGTTGACGCAGCGCGACTTGACTTGACTTGAGTTGAGATTTCTCAAACTTCAGCATCTGACGAGATTCGCGCGTCAGCACAAAATGCACCACTTGAAATGCAGCGCGTGTTTTCGGACGCGCTTCAACTACTTAATTCGCACGAATCAGTCACGCAAATCAGGCAGAAAAGCGTTTTTGCGCCGCAAATCTGCTTCTGCAGCGTCGCGGGTGCCCCGGTCGCACATCGTCGCACTTCTACATTGACTTTACATGTGCACCTGACGCTCTAGTCGCTTTAAACGCATTTGGTGTGAACACAGCGTAAGACTGAGCACAGCCACCCATACGGAGGAAGCTCTTTCAAAAACTTGTATCAGTCAGACTCAGTTGACAGCTTTGTCCCTCTCTTTATCCGAGTGTCCAACAGGTAGGGTATCAGGTAAATGTCTTGTATTTGTATTGCATTTTTCTAGTCTTACTGACCACTCAAAGCACTTTTACACTACAAGTTTTGCATTCACCCAATCCAATATGCAAAACAGGGGGCTACATGGTTCAGTGTCTTGTCCAAGGACACTTTGACATGTGGCGGTGGAAGTCGGCATCAATCTGCCAACCTTCTGATTGGAAGATAACCGCTCTACCCACTGAGCCACAAGTCTGATGATACAATTATAACATTGATTGTCGACCTTCAGCCCAATGTGACTTGGTACCAGGTACACTTCTGGACCATTTGTTATGGACCAGTGCATTGGACAGACAACAGTCAGAACCTTCACTCCTGCAATTCAAAGCTGCAGAGAGACGACCGTCTCATTCACCAGAGAAAACTCCAACACAGATGTTCTCAGCTGGGGACTATCCCCACACTCATGCGACGCCTTACCCCCAGGGCCAAGTCAGAGCAGGAGAGGGTCCAGTCACTCTCCAAGAGGTGGATTGTGTGTGGGGGTGAGGCCAACTAGTTGGTACCACTCAGACTCACCAGGAACCAGTTTCTGTCGCTGGGATCAGCACACCTTTGCCTGCTACTATGCACCCACCTTTGATTTTCCTCCACACAGGTGGTTGGTCCACGTCGACTTCAAAAAGCAATAAAATCAAATCTATCGTTTGTGAGAAACCTGATAGCAAACGCTGAAACTAAAATTTGATATTGTATACATGGAGTCGATAAAGAGCACTCTGTGCCAGCTGTGTTGAACACACACAAAACCCCATTCTGAGTAACACAATACCAACCAGGGTAAAACTCACAGGAGTGGAGCATCTGCTGTGGGACTGTGGAAGCAGGACAACTGTGACTCTGTCACAGGCCATTATGAGTGATGGGCAACAAATCTGTGTGGCAAGAGATGATCGTCACTCTTGAATGGAGAAAAAAATGGAGACATTTATTCTTTTAACTGTTGACACAGTTAAAAATGAGAGACTAATATGGTTAGAGTGGCCATCTGGTATGTAGAAGTTTTCAGTCCATTGGGTCTAACTTTACAGCTTATCAGCATATTTTGAGAGGTTAATATAATTCCAGATTGTTACTGTATTATTAAATTGGTCCCGTTACTTATAATCCTGCAGCTTTTTCTGTCTCAGCCTCAGTTTTATCTCCGACTTTTACAACAGGAAAATCTGGAGAAGTCAATCAGCTCTTCTATTTAGTTGCTTGTCAAATCCACAACACAAACCTGGACCCCGCCTTCATCTGAAACAGGCTACACTTTCGCTTTGTGCCAGTTTGAGCTCCCATCTGCTGTCCTGGCAATGCATGTATACATGTAGATTACCTACCTCATGTCACTGCATGCTGCTTCTGGCCAAACAGAGCTGGCCCTCACACAAACAGCACAACATCCATGAATCTTTAAACCCAGTCTTAAGTGGAGTGGCCTGACGGAGAGGTCACACTGAAACCAAAATCTCCCAAAAGAGTCCAGAAGTTTTACAAAAAACATAGCAAACTGCAACTCTTTCACAGGTGAAACAATTACAGACAAAATATTTATCCAAAATCATCATGACATCATGCTGTACCTACAATATCGAGCAGCTGCACACCCATCAACCCTGAGAGCAGGATAAATTAGACCACACTTCAGCAGCTGGGCTGCAGCTTTATACAGGAAGTAGCAAACAAATTTAATTGTTTTTCTTGCTGCTTCCAAAAAGGCTTATGATTAATTATTCAGTGAGTCTTTTGCCATCCCTGCAGTAAAAGCAACATCTGTCATTTATTTAAAGCCCATCAACTTGCAGGGAATCAAGTCCCAAACACATTATGGTTTCATGTTTCAATTGGTAAGTTTTATCACACCTGCTGTTTACACAACAGAGGATAGAAAATCATTTTATCTTTGTTTTCTCCTGCAGGAAGTAGAAAAAAAATGTCCAAAATTTCCTGCGTGGAAATCAGGATTTTAAACGTTCCTGTTTGAGTTTCTGTTGCTTAAAAGAAAACCCAAAAGGATCATCCGTGTAAACAGTTTATCTGTTTTTTTTCAGTTTGTTTGCCGTTATTAATTTCTGCTGAATGAACATCTTCCAAGAAATGTTGATTCCATGATATGCAGCGGTTTGAAAACTCTCTGCAGTTTTCATGTTAAGCTGTTTAAAATATTATATAATAGATGTTATTCTTCATATTAAGATTTGTTTTTGCAGAATTACTTTTGCTTTAACATTAAAGATTATTTTGTTTTCCCTGAAAGATTTTCAGGAAGGATTATGAAGCTTTTTCCCATTTTCCTTTAACAGTATTTTGTACATACTGTATGTACATTAATATTTAACATTTTTATTTAACTTTTTAAAAAAAGACCCCTCGTGCATTTTTAAAGAGGCCCTTTCATACACATTTCAGGACTTTGTGGTTATTTATTAAGTATTAACCTGTAATATGAAACATTTTATATCTAAAAGACGTCAGGAAACACTGATTAACGGACCTTTCAATCTGTCTGCGTTAAAATTCGGGTGGTTCCGGCTCCTTCCATCAGGCCTCAAATTTGCTGGACTCTGATTGGCTAACAAACTAGCCTATGAGAGCAAGGTATACTGTTTCCTGCCCCGCTGTGCATGGCAACAACAGACGTGTCTTCCTGTTTGTTACGTCTTATGCTAACAGCTTTTAGCCAGCAGCATGCTAGGTGTGGTTTCAACTGCTGGTGCTGCCGAATACTAACGAACAAAGGAGTTGTGACGAAACAGATACAGGCCGTTTGGACTCGGGTTTTATCGCCACCTGCGTAGTTTGAGAGATTAAAACTGAAAGAGAAGTTGTTGACCTGTTTTCACACCCACTATGAAGGTAAGAACACCTGTGGAGCTAAAATATTCAACAGAAACCTCAGAAAAACCGTTTTTAATGGAAGGGCCTCTTTAGAATAACAGTTTGAATTTTAAAATAGGTCAAACGATGCAACTGGAAAATTTCATAACCCTGCTTTCAGTTTTTTAACACAGACACTTCAAAAGCCACAAAAACACTCATTTTTACAGCTACATTTATTAGAAATAGAAAAACAAACAAATAATAAAACCAACAAAAAAAAGCATCCCACACTAGGGAGGAGACAGTTACAAGGGAGAGCAACTTTTTTTAAAAAAGCATACAAACCAGCAAACTGTTAATCTAGCAGCATCCAAATGTTGGAATTACCAAAATCATCATTTATATATTTAAATATATAACACGTTTTTTTTATTTGTTTTATTTGTGTGTTTTGTTTATTGCCCTGGCAAGCTACACACTTTAGAACATACACAGAGCTTTATTTCTCCTTAGTGCAGAAAAACAACAAAGAAAAAAAAAAATCTTAATAAAATTTAAAAAAAAAAACTTTAGGTTAAATAAGCTTAAATTATAGTGTTAAATACAAGACACTTTTGTGGCAGTTATGTACAGAAATAAACACATTTGGCATTGTAAGTGTGGTTCACTGGCGCTTGCTTCAATGCTCTAGAAACCACTGCGTTAAAACGTATTCTGCTGTTAAACTACACGCGCGCGCGCACGCACACACATACATTCAGACATGATTATATCTCAGTGAGCCACAGACAAGGCATGTGTTTATAAAAGACAACTAAAAGCAAAACAAAAAGGTCAATTTACAACCAGTTTTAGGCACAGTCTTTCCCAGCTTTATAAATACATGTTAAATCAAACAAAACTCAACACATCTGTGCTAATTTCCTGTTGTTTTTTTTTAACCCCACAGTTTTATAACTACCACGTTGTTATTGCTAGGACATTGTGACAGTGAATGAAAACTACTGACAAAAGTGTGTAGGGAAAAGCACCTTTAAACATCAAAATTACTGCCATATGACCCTACATTACAACACGGAGGAAAAGAAATGGCGATTAAAACCAAAAATCTCCAAAAACATGAAAGCGTCTCACTTCTGTGACTTTGGGAACCAGAATTTCAGACAGAATAAAAAGGATCTCAGTTGAGCTACATTCAACCCTCCCCACTCCAGTCTCCCCAAACAAGTATGCTTCAAGTCCACAACATGTGGATTCCTCTTGGTGCAAGCAGACAGTAAGTATCACTTCATTTTGTCTAGTACATTCCTCCCCTCCTTTCTCCCTTTAGCCTCACCTTCTCCGTTTTCCTGTCCAGAAACAGCTGTGTGACAGTGTGCGCAGTATGATACAGTACAGCTGAGTATACAGTACAGTAGACTGACGTGATTTACGTAGGTAGATTAAATGTTGACTACAGTGAATGAGCTTTACATTCCACCACTGTAAGAAGATCCCAGAACCCCTTAGTGGTTTCCTAAGAGTCGTGTTTGCCAGGATGGACAGACTGTTACCATGAGAAACAGTCCTCAACTTCAGACAGAGGTGGATGCCAAAACTATGATCCAGATATGGAGCTTTGTGTCTCTCACACAGTGCAGCACAGCAGTGAACCAAGCATAGAGCTTTTGAATGAGTCTTTAATACTCTTCGGGTTGGTGATAGGTTTTTTTTTTTCCAGAATCTTAAACAGGAGTTGAGTGGTTGCCCAGGAGGGGTGAAGGCCTTCATGCTTGGTCCTCCTGTTTTCCTCAGGTCTCCCATTTAGGGTTTCTTGTCAATAGTGTGAAAGAACCACTCTGTGAACTTCCTGAGCTGAGCTGCTGCTGTCTGGCTCTCCTCCTGCAGTCGCATGTTGTCCTGCCTCAGATGTTGCACCTCCTCCTGCAACATCGCCTTGTCCTCTTTCTCCTGAGCACAAAGAACAAACGATACCAAATTGAGCGTCTGAAGCAAAGAGTTGATAGAAGCTTCCAATTAGAAGAATATTTGTCTTTTATCACTGTAGTGTAAGTTAGCAGCATTAAAATGGAACTGCTCCCTTTCCTTTTGTTCTGTTAAGAGTACACTTCCTCATCCCCATTTAAAGCATCAGTCTGGGACACAATAAGGAAAGGAAGCAGGATATCAAATTAAGTGGATGAGTTTGTATTACGCAGACCTCAAGGCACCCATTACTCATGCTGAGTGACACAGACACGCACTGTTCGGAAAGAACAGAGGTGCCAAAAATATAATTGAGAAATTAGTGATACATGCAAACTTGCCTTTCTGAGGTCATGCTGCAGCTGCCTGAGGATCACTTCCAGCTGGTTGACTTTACCAGTTAGTGTCGACGGGGAACTACTGTTGGTTTATACAAAACAAAAAGACTGAGTGAGTTTAAGACAAAAGACTTATTGTGACATAAATAAAACCCAGATCCTGATTCTTGATAAATGAAAGGAGTAACAAAAATGTTCTATATGCAGAATTTATTCTTTTACACTTTAACTATAAGTGAAACTAACATTTCAATTAACTTTCATATGTTTCATCTAGAGCTGGGCGATAGAACGATAACGATATGTATCGCGAAATAACTTTGTCTCGATAGAAAAATGAAACTATTGCAATAGACGTCATCTCTTTCTCTTCCTCTCTTAAAAAAACATAAGAACAGCCAATCCACATTAAGTAGCGCAGAGATGATCCAATCCCAGCCGCAGTGTCACGTCACGTGACTTGTTACGTACAGCACAAGCACCAAGCCGCACATGTGTATTTGTTTGGGAAGCAGCCAGCGGCCGTGCTGTCCGGGTAATGGAGGAAATGAGTGTGCCGACCGAGAGTTTGGGTGACCAGGTTACCGAAGAGAACACAGATGACGGTTCTAATGACGGAGAGATTGTTGAAAGGAAGGGCAAGAGAAGTTTCGTAGTGTGGAGGTATTTCGGCTATTTGAAGTCTGACAAAAAACAGAGTAGCGCGCACTGTAAATTGTGCTGAAAGCATGTTCCCACAAAGTCTGGAAATACAACAAACCTTTTTTATCACCTGAAGCAGTGCCACCCACTGGAGCATGTTCAATCTTTGACTGAAAGCGCTAATTCGTTATCGAAAACAACCAGGGGAATCCCTGCGATGCAGCAACAGTCAATTGAGTCAGCTTTCTCCAGCATCTTACCATATGACAAAAAAGCTAAGAGACATAGCGACGTAGCGGCTACCTTTTGTGTAGTTTGCAATATTTGCCTTTTATTTATCTGAAACTGAAGTCTCATGTTCCTTAAGTACATCTGCCCTGTTGTACTTATTATGTGAAATAAATATCTAAATCAAAACAAGCTGCTGATTATTTCACATTTTACTTGTGACACATTTAAATCTCACAAATATAGTTATTTGGCTTATATCGTGATATATATCGTTATCGCCTGAAATGAAAAAAACATATCGTGATATAAAAAAATGTTATATCGCCCAGCTCTAGTTTCATCCACAGTTGATTAAAAAGATATACAGACGTAGATCATGTTATTTTTCACAGACATGTTTTAAAGACCCGCTCTGATCATTTTATGAGCTATTTTAAAGCGTCTCAGTGGTCTTTAAATTATGATTATGCCGTTTTTGCCCCAAAACCTGTGCCGTTTTCTGGGAAGTAGTTCTGTATAGCGGCAGTAGTTCATTAACAATTCACCTCTGTGCTGTGGGTGGAACCGTTGGCACGGAGGATCCCCTCGCCCCTCCCCGATACTGAGAGCTCTCTGTTTATGCTAGCACTACTGCTAGCTTACGGCTAGTGGAGTACGAGCTTGTGGCCCGCCCACTGCCTTTTCTATGTCACAAACGCACTCTTTTTTAAACCCCATTTTTGTGTCTGCTACTGATTCACAGCAATTTGAATGCAGAAATACTCACAAATGCAATTTTGAGCCTAATTTTCTTATGATACATCCTCTAGCATCAGAAAAATGACACAAGAACATGTTTACACAAAAAATACGAGTTATCTGTAGTTCATCAGAATAAACCATGGTTACATAACAATATGTGTTTCATTGTAGATAAATACTGACTGAGGCAACAGCTGACAAACCTAAACTAAAACTGGGCATTCACTGTCTGAGGTGAGGAGTTTTAGCCAACAATCTTAAAATTGTGAGTAAAGCCTACTCTGCATCCAGAGCCGCTCCCTCCGCCTCCACCACACGTCTGGTCAGCTCTTTAGAGATGTGCAGAGCCTCGACTCGCTGCATGTCTGTCATAGTGCAGAAAGAGGCCACGCGCTGGTCTGGCAACAGAACAGGTGACACAGCAATGTTATATTCTGGCTTTGACATTAGAACAGGAACAACATGATAACATGTGTGTATTCTTCAGAGGACAATCGAATCACTCATGACTTGAAATAATGGAACTGAGTTAATTGCTGCAAAAATAAGGAAAAAATGTGGTAAAGTGATATTTTAAGCATTATAAATCTGGTCAGTCCCTCGAGTATTACTCCAGTGCTCTCAACCCTCAAAGCTTCCTTTGACATCTGTTTGGCTCCAAATGGGTGGGATCACAGGGAAATGTACAACACCAGTCATGCTTGTTTTACCATATCAGGCCCTTAGGCTCTGTCAAAGCTGGATGGAAAATCCAAACTTGGCAAGGCATGCTTACAGACTGCTTAGTTTGAAAATGTAATGCTCTTTTCTTTAGAATTCCCCACCTTTCAAGCTCCTAGTCTGAAAATAAAGATAGGGGGACCTACATATTCATATATTAAGAAAGCCTTTCCATTAATTTAGCTCTCAAATGAAAGCTAATCCACTTCAAGTCATAAGCTGGTTGAGCACAGCGCTGGTTGTTCACATGAGGCAGGAAAGAGACCAGGGCTTCATTTACATATGAATAAACATCTTCGATGGCTGAATCAGACGGATTAGAGCCTTCCAGCGGAGCAGAGATGGGCGCAAAATACGGTTTGTCATTTTTTTGACGGGCTGATGTCCAGATTTCACGAGCAAATTAATGCAATTGAAAATAACACGTGCTACAGTGAAAAGGCAAACACCACAATATTGTGCGATCATAACAAAGGATGTTATATTAAATTATTTCCAAAAAGAATTAAGCACAAAAAGCCATTTTCTTCACCTGCTTTTACTCAAGGGAGCACAATTTATTTGAATAATTTGTAGGTGCTGAGATCCACTGCTTTTTTTTTTTTAATATCATGAAAAATTCAAAAGAGCAGTAGATTCACACAGTCAAGGTGGGAAATGCCCTGATATGACAGCGGCGTATGAAAGGCTTCACATCACAACCACCTTCTTTTTTCCTCTGAACAGAGCGGGTTGATCGTCCAGCTTCTGCTCAGCAACAAGGCTCCAGTTTACACAGGCTGCCGTGACAACAGCCTTACTGCTGTCAGTCACACTCTTCATCATGTTTGCTGATTCTGCTCTGGTTAAACGACGGACTCCGGGCTTTGCAGCGTAAAACGAGTCAAAGAAGAAGCGGAATTGACAATTAAACAAACACAAGCTACGTTGTCAGCTGACTGGCCGGGGTCAGATAGAGTTCAAGTGGAAAATTATTTTATGGGATGTTAAAAGTTTTCATGGCAGATGGGAAATGCACTGATATGAAAGTGATTGAGAAAAGACTTGATTTAATCAAACCAGCTAGAGATGAATGATGCTGCTGCTCATGATGTGGCTTCAATGTGTCAATGCTTCCTGAACTAAAACCAGACATTTTTAATTCAATTATATCATTAGAAATTACAGCAATTCTCTTTCTAAGTCCTCATAAATGTATTCGAATAGCTTCTTTCCTACACCAGTGTTTCATTAAAAGCTACCAAAATATTGACAAAAGAAAATAATCAAAATTAGTGGACAAAAAAAATCAAAAATAATTCTCTCAAACTAACAACTGAAGAGTTTAATAAAAAAAGGCACCGTTGTAAAAGTTTTGCCTTAATGCAGACTTGCTGGTTTTATGAAGTGAAAATCGGTTCCATCTCTGTCCTGTGAAATGATGACTCATTTTTCCAGATAACAGCGCCTGATGGGAACTACAAAGGGGGCTCAGAGCAGAGGTGCAAAAAGCAGAAAGAGTCCCGTAAGGCCCCTCCTGTGGCACTTAGGAGACAGTAGTAGAAACACAAACACACAGCTCACACAAACCTGCGCATGCAAGCCAGTGAGCACTTGCAGATTACAGACACACAAACACATACGCGCGAAGCAGCCAGGAGGTGGGACTAAAAGAGGTATATGGGGTGGGGGGTGGGAGGGGGTTACACTAGGTGCCAGCAGCTTTAGCCAAGCTGGTTACCTTCAAAGGCTCGTGCTGCGTCAACCAGGTGAGACCAGTCCAGACCCGAGGCAGTGTCTGGGAGGGGCATGAGGCCCGGGTCGCTGAACTTAGACCTGTCCGCCAAGGAGCCGTCAGAGAACCAAACCTCACCTGCAGAGACAGGCAGGCATTCCATTCAGTGTCTGAGTCCGGCCTGAGAACTGGACTAGTCCTTCAGGTCCTCAGAAGTGTGCAGCAGACAAAAGGAGTTGGGGGAGGAATGGAGGGGCATAGGAGGTGGAAAATCTGGAGGGGGATCATTTAAACTACTTGTTCCTATTAAAACTAACTTCTGTTCTGTATACATGTAAATCACCTGGTTGTATCAGTCTGTCCCAAATGAAGCAAGTCCAACACTAATCTGAACGTTTCACACAAATCCTCCAACAGGTTGTAAACACTCTCACTCAGAAGCAAAGTTTAGCATCTATGTGACAGCATGATGGACTCAAATCACATTAAACCAACTTCTGTGCGAAACACTTGAGAAGAACTGTCTAAGGGGCAATAAATGACTTGTCTAAGTGAATGTCTTCATGCTTCAATCAATAGCTCCCTTTTTTTTCCCCCTTTCCTCTGTCCCTCCCACCCTTCCTTCCTCTAAGGCCTCAAAGACCGCAACAATCAAGCTCCCATTCTGCAGAGAGGCGTTTAGAAAAGCATGAGCTGCGAGGCAGGGAAGAGACGGAGAGCTTGAGGTGATGCTGACATTCTCCTTTCAGTTTACTAAGCTTCTTGGAGCTTGAGTGATTCACTGTTTACCAAATTGGGCAGTTTCAGTGAGGGAAAAGACAGACTGTGTTCTCAGCTATCCTTCAAAACAATCAGGAACCCATCAGGCTGACAGCCAGAATAGGTTGAAAGGGGGAAAAAAGAAGTGCTTCCAAAACCCATTTTCTATCAAACTTCAGCAAGAGACAGGTGAGGAACGATATGAAAATGAGACAGGAGGGACAGAGAGGGCAGGCAGGCAGGGACTGATGAGTGAATGAAACATTATGTATGATAGAAACTGTGAAAAAAAAATGAAATCACATCATAGATCTTCAAGCCCATAAGTGGTGCAGGAAGGACACATCACACTTCTCATTTACCAGCATATATATATTCTCAGGATCGGGAGTGAAGAGTCGAGAGAAGGTGACAGGTGTCTGCTTAATGCAGATGGAGAGGAGGATAACTTGCAAGTAGCATAAAGCCTCACCCACTTTCGATTAGCTGGCGATACAGAGGAGTGTTGCTGAAGTGTGTTCAGTTGTGCTAATGATACCAGCAGGGCACAAGTGGCTCTTTAAACAAATACTATATCCTGCTTCTTATCTGGTGCCAGAGAAGTGGAACGATAATCCAAGAGCAACATGTGTTGTTAGCCTTCTGTCTCTTTGGGACATTCGGAGTTGTTTCTTTTTAACAGCTTCTCTTCGTTGTTTAATATTGTACAGCGTTTGTACAACACAGTAGGAGTTTATTTATCTGTACTTACTCCGAAGGTTGGACGTTCCCTGGTTGTGGATCATGCGAGGAGGCAGTGTGCTGTGGTAGGGTGGGGTGGTGCTGAATAGGATGTCGTTAGGCATGGCTTGATCCAACATAGAGCTGTGTGAGCTGGCATATGATGAGGCTTTACGGTTACTGCACACACTCTCGTCCGACAGAGTTCTGTACAGCGAGCGTCTTGGTGACAGAGCGCCTGCTGCGATCGCCTATAGGAGACGGATAAAAAGTTGTTAAGAAATAATCTAAACAAGGTAAAATACAAAGAATAGAGCGATTTGACAACAGCTAAGCGTCTCTGCTCTGACTTTGTGGAACACAGCAGGTTTATAGGAGCAGGCAGCAGGGTGGTTAAGACAGGGACATCATCGAGCTGTGTCAGGAATCAATTACAGTCTTTGCTCTCAGGAAAATGTAACTGATTGAGCACAGCTGGAGAGTGTCTGACAGAGTGGGAAAAACAGGGGACAGGGCTGGTGGAGGTGGTGACAGAGGTCACTTCCCCGTGGCAAGAAGTGGTCATTCAGCTTAATGCGAGAAGCTACAGACAACAGAGAAGTAGAGATGCTGTAAGTGAAGGAGAATGATACAATCTGAGGCAAAAGACAAGCTAGTTGTTTCCTGTAGAAATCTATAAAAGAATGTTACAGGCTGATTCTTCAGGTGGATCGACTCATAAAGTGTGTTCTTTTCAAATGAGTCATTATTTAACTAGGTAAAAGATAAAAAAGTCTATTTTACAGGAAAAGTAACATATTATTTGAAAGCATACAGTAGCCTCGTCCACTTTTCTGAATTAATTTATAATAAGAGAAATGTAGCTAAAGGTTCAGAGGGAGAAAGTCTCTTTTTTTTTTAACTTTTTTAAAAATGTGCAGGTCAAGTCAGTCCCAATTGGTCTATTGTAGTAAAACAAGACTTGCTTTATTAAAAATAAGTTAAAAGGAAACAAACCTGGTAAAAATATTGGAGTATATTCTATCCAAACATTTCCTGGTTTGTTTCACAAGCTTTCCTGTTCATATTATTTTTGTTTACTGGCACACATTTTGTTTTTCATGCTGTTAACCTAAAGTCATCCACTAATCACACATGATTGAATTCAGCTATAATAAGTAGATTTGCAAATGGAAAGGCCAAACAAACCAGATGAGCCGAATCTCGACCCGAGATCAGACCTGGACCTCTCAGGGACGTAAAGGGAAAACAAGCTTCCAGGCAAACTACAGATCATGTCTGAGTGTGAGCGAGGGTAAAACCAGAAGGTCGGCCTCTGGAGTAGCCATTATGACTCAGTGTATAGGGATCTACATCATGCTCAATTAAACAGTTGACCTGATTCTGCCATATTGATCTGTGCATGCCCTCTCATTTACATACATGTTTTTGCATTGGACTGACTTTTATCATCAGCTGATGAATCTTTGTGGAGGTACGTAAACATTTCCTGTAAAGCTACTTAGACTGATAATAGTCTACAGAAGCCAGATCATGTAACCCCCATCATTAAGCTTCATTCACAGGAAGATGGATTTTGCGTTCCATTCAGTCATGTTGGTGGAACGGCACAAGCATTTTGTTGTGAGATTAACCAGCAACATGTATCCGTGCAGAAATCGGGATGAAGATGCGAATTTCTTTCAGGGGATAGAAAATTAGCATCATTATGAATTACATGGCCTACCACTGAGATACCTGTGTTTCATGACTGTGGACAGAAACTGACAGAGATCTCCTGTTTAAAACCGTAAAACCACAAAAACCAGTCCCATCCATCCTTGTCCTTTTTAGCTTACATAAATATAGAGCAAGTGACATCAAAAGTAGCCACAAATGATACACAGAGCAGCTGCACAGATGCATAAATGTCTGCCTTTTACTTCCTAGCTGTGACCTACTCTACACCACTATCTCCCTCAGCCAACACCCAGCCATCTCAGTTTCAAAGACATATCCTCCACAAATCCCACAGTGAGAATTTAACAAACATCTACTCTGTCTTTAAAGCAGAGATACATAAACAGTCTCCTTTAACTTTACACTGCTGTCCCTCATTTTGTGTTTTCCAACACAACTTTATAAGATTAGACCTCATAAGATTCTTTCTCGTCAGAACAACTTCAAAGTTCGTCTGACATGTGATTTTTAGAAGTTATTTTACTACTTCATATTAATCAATGTCACATTTGTGCCCTGTGGACACTTTTCCACATAAATCAGGATGAGTAGATTTTCAGTAATAATGTTGAAAATGTGCATATTTATGATATATAGTAGCACAATTGTGAGGAAGGCGCATTTAGTGATGAAATGCAGGAACGGGAGATGTAAACGAAGTGATTTACTATGACAGAAAATGAAGAATCGGATCAAAGATCTGTTGTTTTTCCAAGGTTTGTCCTTTTCTGAACAAGAAACAATGTGAAGAAAACCAGTTTTGATGCTCAAAGCTGAACATGTTTGAGCCAAAATTGATTCTACAGGTTACAAGTTCTGCTGATCAAACACAGTCAGTCTCAGTGTCATTGTGGATGTAAACAAACGTTACATATAAACAACCAGATCAGAGCAGAAGAAGGAGAAAAAGGAAAAAGACCAAAATCCACCATGTAAATTTCTCAGAGTTCCTAATGTCAGATCTGACATGTGTGGAGTGGAACTGAGTATTTCTCTCTCTGATTATCTGTGCTTTTACAGGCTGTAATTATTATGACTAAGTCGAATTGAAGGCATGTGCAAGTGTGTGTATATTTTTGTGGTTACAGCTGTTAAAGGGACTGTATCATGCTATTTTACAGTTTTCAACATCTGGGATCGGCATATATATGATAAAACCTTACTGTTTGAGTTATATTCACTTCATTTGTCCTGAAATATAACTTATATTCTCGAGTTATTCTGTGACCAGGAAGTAAAAACGCTCGGTTTACCTAAAACCCCGCCTCCCAAATGTGAGTGCGATTTTTTTTTCTGTTTAGAAACACTAAATAAACTTCTGTAACTCTCGCAGCCAAATGCACATTTTCGACGAGAAATTTTTAGAATGAAATACAACGAAATGGAGGTGCTAATTTGTCAGAGGACGCTCGGTGGTGAGGAGCGTCTGGAGGGAAGGACGGTCCACTCGCGACTGGATCAGCTTCGTACCTACTACAGGGGCAGCAGGGATTGGTCAGGAACTTCCTGATACGACACTGTGACGTAAAGGGGCTCAATTCAGCCGTTTTACATGAGAGAGTAAAGCAGCTGCTCAGAGCGCAGGTTTCAGCAGGATTACTCGGGGATGCACGAATTAAGCCAAAAACCACTCAGGAGGTCTTTTAAATAAAGAAATAGCATCACAACATGGTTAAAAGCTCCAAAAAGTTGATCCTGTTGATCTTTCTGTCATTCATTTCAAACTCCAGTCGCTTTTTACATTCACATGTTTCTCAGCTCAGAACTCTGAGTGTTGAGTGAGACGTTCAGAAAAGAGGATTTCTGTCCTGTTTCATGTTCATATTGCTGCTTTTTTTCTGCTCAGTATTCGATCTAAACACAGTCCGTCTTAGTGTTTTGTTTCTAAGAATTATATTTTATGTGTAACACGTGGTTCTGCTGCATGACAATGGGTTTGACTTGAACGTGGCTGTGCAGATAAATTCTTTCCACTGAGTCAGAACATCTCCGTTTGGTCCACATGAAGTTTTTATTTTTGCAGGAGTGATTTCATCATTCTCTGGGTCTGATTTATGGAAATAAGTCAAGGAAGCAGTGTTACTACGACCACCTGCTGTACAGAGTTTCACCATTTTATCAATGAAAACACAAACTCATAAATGTTTTTCAATGTTTATGTAAGATGTAAGTAAAAAGCTACGTTCCTGTTTTTCAAGCTCATAAAAACATTCATACTTGTGACACAAATCTGCACCATGATTCGTTAAACACAGTTATAATACTTCTAAGTGTTTTATTGAGACCTGAACGTGTCACAAACACTTTACAGGGAATTTTCTGCTTTCTTATTTATAAAAACGACCTTGTACATGTTCTCTGAACACATCTTTGCTAAACTAAACAGAGAAAATATATTAAAACGTATTTCTGAATCCACTTCAGCTGGCAGCAGTCTGGGTCTAGTTTGTTAGAGCTTTAAATTCCTTTGTACAACAGAAACTTTCTTATCAGTTGTGCCAGCGCTGACACATTCACCTAGAGGTTCTTGCTTCTTTTTTGCTCATTTCCCTGACATTCCTTCTTGTAGTTCAAAGTGAACAAAGACAGCAACCAGCACGGGACCCCTTTGACGTGCCACTTGGAAGGATGTGTTGGACAACCACCTATTCAGAAGCTTTTATTCTTTCCCTCACAAAGTTCAAAAGAGGAATGTTGTGGGAGACGAAGCTGTGAGCGGTCTTTACTTTGTGTCAGCCACACAATGGTCTGTCTGTCTGTCCGTAGAAGGTGCGTCCAAAAGGACGCAGTGGCTGGCAAGGAAACCGCGTGCACCTGCTCACCCAAACAAAAACTGCCAACGGAAAGAAAATTAACCTTCACTGTATCCTCCGTTTAATCACTTAGAAGATTAAACGTGATATTATGTGAATATGGAACGAATGAACGCTGCTTCCGAAGCCGTCATTATTGTAATTTCATTATTTCATGTGCCAGACAGTTTAAATAAGTCTCCTCCCAAAGACAAGACAACATGTGTCCTTTAAAGTGTCTCTGACACACTCGGGTCTCAATAAAACATTTAAAAACATTATACATTTGTTTAACCAAGACTGGTGCAAATTTGTGTTGTTTGACACTTTTAAGTTTTTTATGGGGCTACGGTTGAGTCTCAATTTTAAAGGCTAATGACACCAGAAGTGATAAAACCCAGGAACGCAGCTCTTTGTTTACATCTTGTACAGTCACTGAAAAGCATTTGAGAGCTCGTGTTTTTGGTTGATAAAATGGTGAAAAGTCATAGTATAGCAGGTGGTTGTAGTAATAGTAGCAGTAGTAGAGGTGGGAAAAATGATCGATTCTAAGATGCATCACGATTCGGCCGTGCACGATTCTGCATCGATGCAGCATGTGACATAATCGTGATTCCCACTCAATCCAGGTTCTCAAGTGTCCTTGTCTTTAAGCTGCTAAAAATGTTTTATCCAGCACACTTAGAATGAAAAACAAGGAATTGTTTTATTTGAATATTTGCACTTTTAAATAGACAGGCTAAGCCTATGCTATTTGTTTTGGTATACTACATGTGAAATGTAGAATCCTGTCTTATAGCTGCTGTACTGAAAATTTTATTTTTTATACATACATTTTTTTTATTTAAGTAATAGGCAGCACACTTTAAAAATGGTCGTTCACTTCAGTGGAAAAATTTATGTTTTGTCAGGTATATAATAAAAAAGAATTCAAAACAATATCCGACTGCTTGTAGTAAGTTATTGAAAAATTGAGTGCGAAGAATCGTGATGTATTGCAGAATTAAATCGAATCTTTAGGCAGATAATCGGAATCGGATCGAATCGTGAGGCAGGTAGAGATGCACACCTCTAAGTAGTAGTAGTAAATCCAAACCAAGAAAATGATGAAATCCCTGCTGTGAACATAAAAGACTTCACAAGGACCAAATGTAAACGTTCTGACTCACGCTGGATTTTGATTGGTGGAAAGAATGAGTCTGCGCAGCCAGACTCAGAACCCAGAACCAAAAGTTAAACATCAAACATAATTTCTATGAACAACACGACCCGTAATTGAATACTGTACAAAAAAGGCAGCGAGATGCACAAAGAACAGGGCATGTCACACACTCTACACGGAGGTCTGACCGGAGAAACTTGTGAATGTTATAAATAAAAATTGAATGGAGTTTGAAATGAACACTTCGTCTCTCAATTCAACAGGATCTTTCTGTGCACTCTGCAACTAGCTGCTGTCATGAACATTACTTTTTCACAGCTGTAACCACACATATACACACACTTATGATTTGACTTGTTCATATTAATTACAACCTGTAGAAACACAGACAATCATAGGGAGAAATACTCACAGTGTCAGTGCACACACATTGGGATCTGACATCAATAACTCCATGAGAGATTTTCTTTCTCTTTCTCTTCTTCTTCTGCTCTGAACTGACTGTTCATTCATAATGTTCATTTGCATCCACAATGACACTGAGACTGACTATGTTTGATCAGTAGAACTTGAAGTCTGTGGAACCAATTTCAGCTCAAACAAATTCAGCTTCAAAACTGGTTTTCTTCACACAGTCGATGATTTCTAGTTCGGAAAGTGACAAACCCTCAGAAACATCAGATTGTTGATCTAATTCTTCGTTTTCTGCCTAGTTTGTTTAAACTTTGTTTACATCTCCCATTCTAGCTTTTTGTTACTTCTGGTTAATGAGCATTTCTCAGAATTGTGTTGTGATATTCCATAAATCTGCATATTTGGAATTTTATTACTGAAAATTTGTGCATCCCGATTCATGTGGAAAATTAGCTACTGGGCACAAATATAATATTTATTGATATGAAGTAGTAAAACAACATAAATGTCATGTTAGAGACACTTGAATATCCTGTGTGTGTCCAGTTAAAATCCTTGGCACTGTGTCCTCCCTTGTGCACCTCTTCCCTAGACAGATCCATGCTTTATACAATCAAACAACAAACATTCTAAATCAAACTACCAACAAAAGACTCTCTTGTCCATGTCAGTCTTTTTCTCTGTGGGAAACAAAATACAGCCAAATGGAGGAATGTGTCTTCGAGAGGTCTAAATAGTCCTTTGGTCACTTCAAAGTGCCACATTTTATCGAGCTGCAAGCCAATAAAGAAATCAGTGCACTGAGCTGATTCATGTAAGAGACGAGGTTGGCCTGTGCCAGAGGACACTGCTGGCTTCTCTAAGGGAGTGAAGTGCATTTGTATTAGCAGCATCCAAAAATAACCCATTTGTCTGTCTCCAGGGTCCTTCCTGGTAGATAATGGATGGGGGGTGGGGCAGGGAACTGGAAATGCAATAAATAGTGTGCAAGTCCGAAGAACGTCTAACACCAATGTACTCTCCGCAACTTCCTGTCTAACTGAGTAGACTGATTTAATAAAATTATTAATCTAAATAAGCAAAAATGTTGATAGTGGGTTAGATATTTGGCAAAGGGAATTCTATAAACGGGAGAACTCAGAAGATGACAGTAAGCAGATACTCTTTTTTTCTGTATCTTGTAGAAGTCATGTGTTCTGGTTTAAACCCTCATTGGATCAATAATTATTAATCAGAGTGAAAAATCAACCTGGCAGTTTGCTGTAGAAAATAAAAATGTAAAATCAGTCACCACTCTGCAGTTTGAAGAGGTTTCGCTGTGTGTTATACAGATTATTATACTTATGCAACTTATTTGCTGAGTGCCATCAATCAGTGACTACACCACAGTGACCTCACCTTCCGATTCCTATCTTCTCTCGGCGGGCTGTCGGGCAGCATCATCTTGCGAAATTCTTCCTTTGAGAGTCGCTGCAGTGACTCTCCATCTCGATCAGCACCCTGGAGTCGGCAGGCGGCCTCTTGCGCATACAGCTGTCTGTGAAGAACATGAAGGACACAGAAAACCACAGTTCATCACTAGGGTCACATGAACCACATACTGAAAGGGAGGCCCCAGTTACTTTAAGATATTTTGTCAGAATAATGCGGAGGATCCGTCTTAGCATGCCAACATCAGGCATGCTCAGTTACATGTGTGCAGCTCAATTTCAAATCCACCTTGTTTCCATATCACTACGCCAAAACCATGACTAGAGACTGCAACCAAGCACTGTGAGGGGTAGGAAGAAAAAACAAGCACTTTAAACAGAAACAACTCCAAACCGACGGAGTGCTCACACATAAAAACATGTAAGCAGTTCAACAGGGATTAGAGGAAGGTCCACAAGAGGTGACATGTTTCCTTGCACTGGTTGTCAGCAGGTTTTGTTTGAAAACATTTAAATGATTGGAAGAGTGTTGAGTGTTCAGGGCACAGGGCACAGACGATATGACTGACCTGGCTGGTGAAACTGTGTGGCTGTGAAACCTCTGCTTTAAGTGAGCAGCCTGTGCACAGCATTCTGAGTGCTGATGTCAGGGTGTTACATGGCCGCAGGGACGTTGGTTATACGGTTAGACGATGGGACAGCAGGGCTGTCATGGTTTACTAAAAACACCGTCACTGAGCGCTGCAGTGTTTTAGGCTTTTGACACCATAGTAACCAAGCCTCAACTGTTAAAAATGTCTACAAAACATAGGGAAAAAAAACAATACCATTTTTGCACATATTAAATAAATGCTGATTTTTTTTTTGTACAAATTTTTAAAGTTAATTTATGATCAAATTAAGAAAACAAATCTATAGATTTGGAGCAGGAGTTTGGTTGCACAGCACTGCAGCAAGGCTCTTTAAAAGATACAGCAGAAATGTCACAGCTATGCACAGTTGGTTGGCCCTTGAGATGTGCAACATGTTGCCAGGAATAACACTTGACATGACATTTGAGAGGGGTGTTGGTCAAGGACAACAGAGGTGGGGCAGTGTGTGGAGAAGCAGGCTGGGTCAGATTAGGACCGTGGGGTTGACTTTTACTGTGTACCTGGAACGCTCAGACAGCATTTTGAGCAGGAAGGCTAACAAGCTCTCCGCTCCTCTGCAACAAGAAGCAGAAGCAAGAAAAACAGCCTGGGGTTAGAAACACTGTTACACATCCAAAATTATATGCAGTGTTAGATCAAGTCAGGAAAGTGCTGGGGTTTTTTTTAAACGGGAAGAGAAACTTCATTATGTTAGAACAATATCTGTGAGTAATATTAAGCCATTTATCATGAGGCACTCTTATGCAAGATGAAATAAAACGGGAGGAAATTATAAACAAACGATGGGAAGCATAAATAAATTACGCAGGAGATGATTTCAGTGCATGCCATCAATCACACAGCAATTTCCGACCAACTTAAATCAAGTTTTTTGGGAAGCTAAAGCTTCCAAAGGCGTGTTCCTACAGCTAATCTCACATTCTCATGTCCAAAACTTACTCAGCGCATAAAATACCTTCGAACATAAACTTCTCTACAGCAAGACGTTTAGTTACCAGAGAGACACTGTCTGCCACCAGCGCTCATATAACATGAGTAGAATAGATTTCTTAACTTTGCTAAGAGACGGCATATTGTCGTCCTCCTGGGTAAATTATCTGGTGGCTGCTTTCTGCATGGTGTGACAGCGGCGTGCTTCACTGTGGATCGTTGTTTTGCTCCCAGCAGAGATGCTGATCCGTCAGAGGCTCAGCACAGTGATCCACGGGGACCTGACTTCAGATGAACGATCAATAACCACATGCGACATGTGTCAAGTGTATTATGTCAGCGGCTTCATTGAGCTTATTTATTTTGTGGTTGTCGGGTTTAATCAAGGCCAGTTTATAAACTCCTGGTGGGTTAGACAATAGGTCTGAGGAGTGTTAGCATGCAACACGGCAGCAATAATCACAGGTGTCCAACTTTAGATACAGCTGTTTACATCTGGCAGTTGAAGGCATAAAAACCTCAAATGACCACGATTGGTTTCTTTTTAAGAAATATTTACCAATGAAGACGTTTGCCTTTTAATTTTAGATACTAGATTAATCAGCAACAAAGCTAACAGCGAACACTAAAAATCTAAATGTGAACTGGAACCCAAGTGAACTAAATATTCTACGTTTTTGAGGATTATTTGGGGAACTGATCTCATTCATGCTCTTGCTCAGTTTCTCACACACACTCACCCACACTGTGAAATGTTCGGAGGTTCCTCAGTGTTGTGGGCATCGTCACCATCGTCTTCCGTCTTCATGCCCACTTGGAATTTGCAACTGGATTGTGAGTGTGTCAGTCCACAGGCTTCTGAGCTGGGCCCTGGCCCCGGCCCCTGCTCTGGACCTGAGCTGCTGGTCTGGGGGATGGTGTACACTTTGGATGAGTCAGCAGACACACAGTATCTGGCACCACGGGCCAGGGGACTGCCAGAATGGTGTGAGCCGCTGATTAAAAATAAAGCATCAAATGAATGAATGAATGAATGAATGAATGAATGAAAATTTAAACTGGAGAAACAAAAATAAAAATGATATAATAATAGTGATAATCAACATAAACAAACATTAGCTAGCAAAATAAAAGCATGACTGTAAGCAACATGACTAGACCAGATGGGTAGAAGCTAATTGGATGATTTATTTTGAATGCAAAGTGGTTCATGAATGATCAGCATTGTTATTGGTTTTGGCAGGATGACATCATCCCTCTATGTAAAACATGTTCCAGTGACGTCACCTTTAACCTGCTTTGGTAGATGACTCAGTTTATCATGCAAACATTCCTGCTGAACTTTGTCATTTCAATATTTTGTCAAATATCAAATGACAAACTAGATTTATGCTTCAACGCATCCGAACCACAAAAAGGCATTTTCCCCACCTCGTCTCGTCTCTTTGCAGAGGTTCGTAGACATCTGCTGTTCTGACCCCTGCTGATTTATGGCTCTCCAAGTATAATACGTTTAGGAATGGCATTCCTCTTAAGATAGGAGCAAATGTTTTTAATTTTCTTATCAGTGTGAACTCAGCTTTGAAATTAGGATGAAGAGATAAGGGAATAAATCATCTGTTGATAAGCAGATAAATGGGTTTTAGATTGTTTCTTTAATAAGTGAAAAACCTCTCTGTTGTATTTTGTTCAATTATTTAATCACTACTATAACAGTGGAGTATTTGAGAGAGGAGTACTAAGGAGTTCTTCCCTCCATGTTTCTTCAGGCTGAACGCAGGTTCATCCAGTAGTTGCAGCACAGCTGGATGAACTGGGTGGTGGGTCGGCAAACAGTGAGCATGAGCAGGTGAGAAGGTCAGTAAACAGGCACAGAACTTCCATCTGAGCACATAATACTGTGTGTGTGTGTGTGTGAGTGAGTTTGACAGAACAGATAATAAACTGAAGAGTTGGGCAGCGGTGGTGTTTGTGTATTCATGTGCAGTACAGAACACTGGATTCTGCTACACGCGTGTACCAGGATAAAGGGTGTGAATTTTCAAGGCAGGTTAATTAGTTCAGTGACCCAAAACACTTTAAGCTGAAAAGGAAGAAAGTTATTAACTTTCAAGCAACATGGACACTGTTTATTAATTATATTACATCGAGTTTTGAGGTCACCATGCTGCGGGGTGGGGGGTGTCATAGGTCTGATGTTTACGGCTTTTGCAAGGGTCAGGGAGCGTCTGACCACTGGTATGGGGCAGGACCCTGGGGGGTTACGGGTTGGGGGACCTGGGTTATGGTGTGTTGGAGAGTGGCCTGGTTGCCCCTGGTTGGGTAGCTGTGTCTGCTGGGGAGGGGGGCTGGCTGCCCTTTTCCTTTGCTGGGGGTGGATTTGAGAGTCTGTAGTCGTGTCCTGGTACTGTGGGTCTGAGTGGAGGGAGTCACTTCCTGGGTGGGGAGGGCCACTAGGGTGAGAGTCAGGGTGGTTAACCCTAGTGGTGTTGGACTACCCCCCTAGGGTTTGGATTGATCTGGGCTGTCTGGTCCAGGGTCGGTGGCTGGGGGGTTGTGGTGTACACTGTACTGGGCTCCACCGATCTGTCCTGGCTGCTCCCCTGCTGGGGGGCTTTGGGGCTTGTGGCGCATCGCCTGGTCCCTGTCGGATCATATAGCACTAGGGATTTTGGGGATAGGTCTTGGTGGTGGGGGAGGGTGTGTACTCAAACAGTCTTAGATACATTGGTGCACACAGAGACTCAGATCTAGATACACTGATACATACAGAGCCCCCCCCCAAAAAAAAAATAAAATACACCAAGACACACACAAGCACTCCCACATGCACGCTTACGCACGAGCAAACAAACCTCTGTGTGAATAGTTTTGTATCAAAAACTCTTGAGAGTTTTAAATAACATCCTTATTATTTATTTATGTTGTTTTCTCCGTGTTGTGTCCTGATATAAGACCCCAGACCCACAATTCTGTCTACCAAACAAATCAGGACAGGCAAAAACAATAAGTATTTACCTGGTGAGATAAAAACAGGATTAACATCATTCTTCATCTTCTTTAGACATTTTCAGAGAAGGTTTGAAGAACACTAACATAAACATATACATCCAAAACCTATTTATAAATCTGTCGTGTAGGAGAAAGTTCTTTCCTGTTACTTTACCTTGAATGGGATGAAATCTCGCTCAGGTCTCCGATGCTGCCCTCCGTCACATGACTAGACATAATGGCTGAAGGGAAGCTTTGCTGCAAATACAGTTTCCCACGATCGTCCTCCGTCACTCCGTCCTCATGATGCTCCGAAACCCAGGGGTGTCCCTGCTCTCCCATCCGACCCTGCAGCAACACCCGAGCTCCAGGGGGCACGCAGGGATTAGTGTCTATGCCACTGTCTGTGGAGGCCCCTTTGATGTATGTGAGGCCCAGAATCTCCGGGTCCATCAAGTCTCCAGAGCCAAAGTGCTTATCATCACTGTTGCTGGAGGCGTTGCTTGAAAGCGTATTGCTACTTGAGTGGCTTGAGTTTTTATCACCCAACTGGTACAAACAGAGAGCAAGAAGGAGAAAGACAGAAACTAAATGAGGTCAAACAGCAGCTGCTAATATTTCTTATAGTCATTTAAACATGATTGTTGTACCAGATGAGAAGAGGTTTACCCACCGGACTATATTATGTTTATGTGTCTCTGATGTACGGAGCAGCTTGTTTTTCTAAAACCCATCACACTCATAAAAAACAACAAGCTGGATGTTCCACCTTTAACCGATCACATCCTGGTTCGTACTTCAAAAAAGTTTAAAATGGGAATTATTCCTTTAGAAGCTAATTCTCAGTTCTGATCAGGGAAATTCACCTTAAAGCAGAAACATCTCAGTCCGAGCTGCATCCAAACTTAGTGTTCTGATATCAAACAGACTCAGAAAGTAACTTGAAACTTAATCTGAGAAAATGAAACAGTGAATTACGAAGGATTGACCTGCTTATTTCATCATGCTATTTTCAACATGGCTAAATCATGTATGCAATTTATATCACATCACAACAAAACATCATGAAAAACAAGCTGTGTGCATTAGGGACAGTTTAATCTTTTATTCCTGGGCCTGGACCAACGCTGGCTTTACAGTGGTTACCAAAACCAGTTAAAGTAAGTGAAGGTTATAAATAAGTGACTCAAAGAGGCTTAAACTGATAAAGAAGTCTGGTTCTGTTCTGGATCTGGAGTCTCTTGAGTTGATTGTCCAAAGGAGGATGAAGAACATGATGAAAAACCCTCATCATCCTCTTCACAGCACAGTAACTCAACAACAGAGTGTCTTCAGATCTGCTACAGGAGATCCTTCCTGTCCACAGCTAGAACCCTCTAATGACTCTCTGAAGAAAAACTGAGTTACTACAACATCTAATTTCTCCTGAGTGGTTAATAAAGTCTGAATTGGAATGTAATGTGAAATAAGTAAGAAGGGGTAAAAAAAATAAGCCAAATATTAAATTGTTTAGTGAAATATCCTCTAGAAAAGTGTCAGACAACCAGAAATTTGTGCCGCTCATCAACATGAGGACAAAGAGAAAACATCTCAACCGTTCCTGTTTGCAGTAAACAAGCCGAGTCTTAGTTACTTCTAAATCAGACACAAATAAAAGACAACGGAGGCTGTGCAACCTTAAACTGGGAAGATAAAACACTCCACTGTAACTCAGACGTCTGCAGCAAACAGGCTTTAATTTTTGAGAATTTTGCAAAAACTTTGATTAAATCTAATGATAACAGCTTGAGTCCACTGAAACGACTTTTACCCTGGAAAGCTTGTTTGGTGAGTCTTTTCCTCCTTCTCTTTGCTTCAGAGGGTTAAGGATCTTGGTAGAGGGGATGTGCCATTTGGCCTCTGCAGAGAACCAAGAGAACCAAGAGCTGAATGTTCAGAAGAAGCAAGTAATTTCTACTGTTTTAGAGTTATATATGGGATATGTATGTGACTCACCTGCAGATCTTGTCCTCTCCAGAGTAGGTTCTCGTTCTCTGCGGATCTCTCCATCACCCCCCTGCATGTCCCCTGTTCGCTCATGTAGGACAGGGGACGGACACCTAGTGGAAAAAAACATAAAAACTGGTTGTAAATTATTTTCTTTCTGTAGTGCTTCATTCTACTTTAAAAAAAAACCCTATTAGATTTCTATGGAGCCCCTAAAAGAACATGGGTGGAAAAAATACTTTCTTGTGCACACAGACCTCTGATAAGAGGAAAAAAGCAGCAACAGGAAGCTAATGGGCCTGTCAGTGTCTCTAACTAATAATACACAGAAGTAGATCTTATATGGAACCTGTTCTGTTTGTCACGTTTTGCCTGCACAGTCTGCAAACTCTGTCATGCAGTCCTTTTGTGTGTGTGTGTGTGTGTGTGTGTGTGTGTGTGTGTGGGTTTGTATTTCTGACCTCCTGGGGACCCGTTTCCTGATTTTTACTATCTTTCTGGGGTCCGAGGGTTCTTGTGGGGACCGAAGCCTGGTCCCCATGAGGGGGACTCCCCTTTTTAGGGTTAGGGGTTAGGTTTATAGGTATGGTGTGAATAGAGTTTTAGTTAGTCTTAGGGTTAGTTATAGATCAGTAATGGTTAAGGTTAGTAAAAGGGTTTGGGTTAGGTATAAATCAAGTTACTAAAATCAATGGAAGTCAATGGACGGTCCCCATAAGGATAACAAAACAAACATGTGTGTGTGTGTGTGTGTGAAAAATATATATATAGAGAAGAGAGTCAAATTTACTGAAAAAGGTGTGATAAAAACATTCATGTTAACAGATGCCACAAAATCTCTGAACTTCCAAAAACTGATCTTTTGAAGAAATTTTGCAATTAAAACCTGATGTTTGTGAAAGCTTAAGGTTTTATTTACACAATAATATTTGAAGACAACGTTATGTTTTCCTGAAGAAAATGTTGAAACCAAAAAGTTAAAAAATGAGAGTAAACTGTTAAAACAAGAACTACTGCTAAAAATAAAAACTAGGGATTTTATAGCATTCGTGTTTTTATACCAGCAAATCATAGTGGTCAAATCTGATTATGTAAAATTACTCCCCCCCCCAAAAAAAAAGGTGTATCACAACAAAAGTGCACTAATGTGGTGGTGGTTTCATACACAAAAAATTGCTGTCATTTTGTAAAATTGCAAGGTCTGAGAAACAGTGTAGGGGCTGAATAGCTGCATTTATTCTAAAAACACCCCCCAAATAACAAAAAGACGTTAATAAAAAGAAAAGTAACTTATTTAGTTACTTCCATACCCGTCATATCCAGGCTGCTGTGACCAGTTGCTGCTGCCACACGGTCCGGGGTCGCTGGAGGAGGATTGGTTACTCGGGGAGCTGCGGTAGTGCTGGTCCCCCTTGTTACACATAGTGACCTGAGGATTTTCCATGTCCTGCATCGTTCTGGAGAAACACATAAAGTTAGTAAAAACTGTCTATTTAATTGATAATCATTCCCAAACATAAGCTCACAGCCTTGTTCATTTTACCTGTCAAAACCCAAAGAGTTGTATTTAACACAGAGTCCGAGAGCAGATGTTCAATACTTTTCTTAGCATATTTAACATCTGTCACTTTTGGTTCAGCTTAAGCAATTAAAAAAAAATGTAATCAAGATTTGTGACACATTTTTGGTGGAGTTTTTAATGGCTTTCAGATAATATTGATTTGCTGTATTTTAATTTTTTGTGCCTGACTCAAAGTTTTCATTTGTCTAATAAATACCCCTTTTCCACTAGACTAGGGTCTGTACGGTACGGGTAGGTTCAGACCCGTTCTGGTGCGTTTCCATTACCTTCTGGGCTGACCCAACCTCTTTTTTTGGACTACCTCGGTCCGAAGTGTACCCAACATGCCCACCTATAGGCTGATTGGTCCAGTAGTGTCAGTCACATGCCTACCTATGTAATGGTAGCTGCTGATTGGCCTGGTGGTGTGCACGTGAAGTGATGTCACAGAATCGCGCTTGATTGACCTCAAATACAACATAGAAAGAGCCACAGTCTTAATACGAAGTACAACAATAACTCAACGCATTAGCGGAACAAAACAGAGCAGGGCGGGGGGGCGGGGGGGGGGGGGGGGAGCAAATAACCGGGCCCTTAGATGACAACTTTTACCCACAATGCCCTTGGATGCAATATCGGTGATTAACTTGTAAATTTGCGCGTCATAAAGCTCAATGTGAGAGTGAAAATAAAGCCAGTGATGCAGGACAACGTTTTATTCAATATTTTACACCTACATCACTAAAGTCTTTCTTTTAAAGCTTTTAGCAACATGACTCAAACCTGACTGGGCAACACATATAAACCCTGCATGAATCGGTATTTTACGCGGCTCTGTAATCGGAACCCAAGTCCATCCTCCGCTGAGTGGGAATTATAAAAGGGCCCGTCTTCTCGCCTGTCTTCACCAGTTTTTTTCAGATGTGGAAGAGGCCCATCTCTCACATCATACTTCTAAGCCGGGCCCCTCTGATGTCCGGACCGGGGGGCGTACTGTCCTCCCAGCCCCTCCTGAAGCCCCGCCCCTGACTCAATGTCCTCCATTATTGTTTCCCACTCTCAATGCACATGTCCACGTTTGTTTACTACTTTTGTGTCGATTACAAATGACACGGACCTTTCGCACCACTTGCTAAACTGAACACGCCCATGTCCACATTCCCGAGATGGTAATGGAAACACAACCATCCCTTTCCATACCATACTGACCCTAGTGGGAAAGGAGTATTAGGCCCCTCCTACTTTTTGTTACCAGATTATAAGAAGTCTGGCAACACAAATTAGAAGTGGTTACAAAGTTTTGCACAGTCCATCAGTAGAATTTGAGTTTTACATCCTTCAACACGTCATTATACAACCAGTTTTACAAAACCTGGCTGAGTGCAATGTTTCACTGTAGAGGCTGAACTTTCTGAAGCTTGAAAAGCACATTACCCACAAATTAACAACACTATTACTGAGTGTCACACCAGAAAATAGTCCCTTGCATTTGAGCTCCGTGGATAATCTCCATTGTAAATGTAATCTTCTAGAGAAGCAGAAGGCATCTTGTTCTCCAAAGACAAACAGAAAAGAGATTAGTTCTGGTTCTGAGTTGCAGCGAGTAATCCAGATGGTGACGCCATGTTTATGCAGCTTTTTAAAAAAGGTTGAAATTACTGATAAACAATATCCACATGTTTATAGACAACTAGTAAAGTTCAATCACTTTGTTTTACCTTAAAATAACAATCCCTGAACGTACCTCCATTACTGAAAGATGTATAAATAAAATTTGCTAAATGGAAACAAATTTAAATACAAACTAATATCACTAAAACTGGAAAATTTTCAGATTTGTTTAAGAAAATGCGTTCAGCTTCATTATGAGTAACTCTGTTTCAACCCCAACAGGAAACAAAGCTGTCAAAACCAAATCTCTGTACACATCATCGAATGCATGGCGATATTACGACATTTCCACTTTTCAGCCATGTCCAGGAACTTTAATGTGAAACAGCAGCATCTGCTTTAAGTTCTTTCTTTTCCTTGAAAACATAAAGTTCTGAGAGGGATATCAAATGCAATATTTCACTTGTGCTGCAGCTGCATGAGTCGGTCTCAATTTGGTGCATATAAGACATTATTTACAGCCCAGGGGTCTCATATACGCACAAAACGGGGTCGGAAAACTGCGTAAGCAACTTTCCACGCAAACTTTGGGATTTATAAAAAAAAACGAAGCGGAAAAATGTGCACAACTTTAAGTTGACTAAGAACCTGGCCTACGCACATTTTGGACATGGAGAGCACCTGCGGTGCTGCTGCTGAGAAGGATAAAATGATTAATTCAGGCAGCATTATCGATTGTACCAATTCGTGCGCAAACACTCCCCCCCCCCCACACACNGGGGGGACACACACACAGCCCCCTCCCCGAGATGCAGAATATCAGCTGGGGGGCAGATTGGGACAGAATGTCATGTGTCGTTTATAGAACCAACACAGAAGGCATGATTTTTTATTTATTTACTGATTCTTTAAGTGTGCCTGAAATTTCAGTCAGGACATCACATATTTAGTGAAGTTCTTCTCAAACTTCATTTACCGCACTAATCATGTCCCTCTCTGCCTGCATGACAGCGTCAGTTAGCACCCGGCCACTTCCAGGTGCGCCATGCGCCTGAGGCGCACCGGTGGTGCATGCCGACCCTGCAGTCACATCTTCGATCGCCGCCCGGGATGCCGCGTTTAATACTGAATCTTTTGAAATCATTAAGACTTCTTCTACCTTTTATACCTGCCTGTAAAAGCCCAGTAACATAAACTCTGTGTTAAATTAACAAGAAATCTAAATTTGTTTGACTAATTGATACAAAAATGTCTTAGTCAAAGAAATATTTACATAATTTATGTTTTTTAGGCCTGTAAAATATGTGTACACACTTTGTCTCTCCCTTGACTCCTTCAACTCCGTCTTCAAAAAATCCCCCCCCAGGTTGTTATTGCTATGCATCGTGGTCTTGGTAAGAGAACTGTCTTTGTGTCTGGGGTAATTGGATGAGATGAGCTGAGCCGTGTCAGTGTCCCTATCACCTCCTCCTCCTCAGCAGGGTGCAAAAAGAGGAAGAGAGAGGAGTGATACAAAAGGAGTACGAAAATTAGCAGGAGAGAATGGAGTCCTCCTACTTCCAGAGGCTCTGATTAGACAGAGAGTGCGGCCATTATCTGAGAACAGGCATCACCGGGAGGGAGGGAGACGACGACACTGGAAAGGTTATCATGACTGTAGGGGTTTCATTAGAATGAACAAATCACCACTTTACATGGCTCAATGGAGATGTCCAAAAGAGACACAGACTGGGGTGAGAACAAAGTCTGAGTCTGGCCTTATCATCCAACGGGAGATGAAAGCAAAGCTTTGAATTTATTTGACTAAAATGATCCATTTATATGTATGCAAATAACCAAACACAATAACAGTTCCTCAAAGTGTTCCTGTGTCTCTTTTCTACACAGTTAAAAATGAAAGTTCAAAGATTTAATCCCAACTGGATCTTCAGAGCTTCATGATGTTGAATCACGACTATCAGAAAAGACCTTTACCACTAGATTTTAGAACTAAGCACAGTTTTTAAAGCTTTTTAATTAATTAGCTTAGCTTTACTCTCCTGTTAATGCTTCTCTGATTTTATCATGATGTGACATTTTTATTATTATTATTTTACACCCAAAGAGACAGAGACACTGTAGACTGGTGTAATAATCAATAATCTGTCAACAGCAGGTAAAAAAGTCAAAGGATTTCTCAAAGCAAATAAAACAGGATACAAAAGCAAACAATATCCCACAGAGATGTGTTTCTCAAATTATCAAATGATTACAGAGTCCTTTCAAAAGAAAAAAAAAACACAGCATCCAGACAACTGAAGGATCAAATCATGATCAATGACGGTATCAATACCGGTGTGAATCTGGTGAACTGCAAGACTCGAGTGTTTATTGATGACGAGACAGAAGACAGAAATAACTACATTAATTTTATATTTAAACTGAAACAACCCAGACTCAGTCAAATATAGCAGATTTAATAATCAGGAGATTTACAGCACAAATGGAAAAAAAGAAGAATTAAATATGATTTTTGAAAGATAAACAATTTGACCACTTTTCAGTGTTTAATCATTTACTTTCTTCTCCTATTCAGTATTTTATTTTTGACTCTAAAAGTGTAAGAAAAGAAGAGGAAGTTTACCTGGAGCCATCTGGCAACTTCCTGTCAAAGGAGGTGCTTCGTGGGATAGCTGCCTGGTGCTGCTGGAGGATCTGCTGGCACTGCAGACGGTCGGGACCCTGTGTGGGCGAGCCTCGGGACAGAGGTGCACCAGCAGCTGTGGGCACCCGATGCCAAGTGGTGTTTCTCCTGAAGGGCGTCTTATACTCGCAGGGTGTCCCCTCACTATCGACCTTGTACTCCACCATTGGTATCCGGTACAGCTCAGAACAACCCCTGAGACGGAGAATCGAGAAGGACATAAAGGTTAAAGAGTTTAATGGAGATACAACTAAATATCCCAGCACAAGTATTATTATTTTATTTTCAACCTAAAAATGATTCTGTCTTTATAAAATTCACAAAAATACAGTATATTTTATTTTTATCAGTCTTGTCAATTTGTTATTAAATGTATTATATTTTTGCTTTTGTTTTATAGTGACGCCTCTTTATTTCTGCATTGTGTGCGTTTTTAATCTCTTTGAGTTGAGAGACACTTTTTATTTTGGACCTTTGCATATTGATGGAATCTAACACATAGTATTCAACAAAATCAATGTTAATAAACAAAATAAAAATCAAATGTAAATAAATTCTGTTTAAAATGGGAAGAATTGTAAAAACAAAACAGGTCAGCTAACTTTATTTTTTTAAGAAAAATGATGAAATCATAGTAAAATAATATTATAATGTAATTAACAGTTATTGTTTGTGGATATGATCTTTTTTATATTATATTACATGTTTTTTCCTTTCAAACTGATTAAATTGGTCATCTAGATACAACAATAACAATAAATGTCAAACATGGAAAACTGTGTTTGTTTGCACACTTCACGTATATTAAAATATAATGGAAAAGCGTTTAGAAGATTACAATATGAGCTGAAAATCACAGATTTCTCCTGACTTTCTCCTCCCAAGTGGATTTTTGTCCCTCTATCTCCACATTATTTCTGCTAGCAACACTGAAGACATCTCAGAAGACAAAGCCTGTCTGCCATTTCATGGAACATTAATTATCAGGCGCCGAGGCAAAGGCTTGGCGAGTATGTTTGAAAGAAAGGTGGGTTGACTGGGTGGTGGCTCAGGGTTAAACAGCTCTGCTAGCCCTCCAGTATCATCTCAAGCATGACCCAAATGATTACACCCCCCCCACACCCCAACAGGTCAATTTAATCCACTAGAGGATGGAACGCTCTGTATACTTTGCTGTGGTTAAACATATACACACAGCAGTGCTTGGGGAGGATGCACTGATTGCAAAGTCAGAGGTGACGTGGGCGAGAAATTCCTCTCAGAGGGACCCTTTCATCGAACCGGGCTATGGGTGGCTGGATTGTTTACAACTGGTCTCCCACTGGAGCTGTGGGTGCTATTGGATGCAAGTGGAAGCTCATCCTTCACTTCCTTTGAAGTCGTCTCTCTCACATGTGCTCAGCATCACAGCTGGTTTCAACCGTGATAAAAGAGATCGATAACTTACAATGATCATAAGTTGCACATACCACTTGACTTATCTATGAGACGGTGGTTTGAAAGCATAACAAGTGAATAATGAAAGCATTGGGTTGGATGGAGGTGCTGTTTGTGTACAGAGGGTGGTGATTCAATAGAATAATTATCCCATTACTTCCATTCTGTAACTTGAGGTCTTTCAATCACTTTTTATTCAGGATGCTAACAAGAGCGTTAAATTCTCCAGACTGCCAGTCAATTGTTTTTAAACAGGGATTCTAATCCGCTCATTACCTTGATTAACTGTGTGTGTGTGGTCAGGCTTGGTAGCCACACATCATTACTCTCAGAAAAGGCTAAGCTAAGGTAACAGCTTGTCAACAGCTAAAGTCTCGGCCACAGTCTCTTGCTGTGCTCTCTGCACCAGAATGACTAAGAAGTGACACCACAAATTTCTCTTGGGAACCTTGTATTCTCCATCTGCACCACAGCGGCCTTAGCTGGAAGCAGCAACAGACTTTGTACTGATATGATGTGAGTGGAATGTGCTTGTTTGTAATGTATAGGGGGGGTCTCACTCGGTCTGTAAATCATTCGGAAACAGCAGGAAATCAGTGTTTGGTCACTTCAGGACAACCTGGAGGCTTGTGGCAGAGGAGATGGTGTTACTCCCACAAGTCAGACATAAGAAGAGGAGGAAGCAAATGTGATATCCACTTCCTCTAGAGTTTAACAAAAAGTGATGCTAGATGAAACCATGCCACAGTTCTAAGCTTTTTGCACCAGAAACAAAGAAATAAAGAAATAGATTTCAGTTAGCAGGGAGTTGACTCTGCAAATAGCTCCTTCCACTGCTGGGTCTTAACAAAACACAATAAAACAACAGGACTTGGTATCCTGGTCAGAACTGTCAGTTCAATGTTAAGCTAGTGAATGAGAGATAAGCTAATCCATTCCCACAGTCAGGGTTTATGTCACAGCATGGAGTCACATAGGCTGGGACTTTGACCAGCGAGTGCACAGCTAGATCATCAACAAAATCCTCACTGAATAAGATGTGCTAAAAAAATGTATAAAGAGCTCAAATCAAATAAGAGGGAGCGACAGAAATGAGCTAAGATTTTTTTTTGAAGTGTAGCTTTAGAAAAAATGAACCTGATTCTGTAAAAGGATGTGATGGGATTAAGCAGAGCACTTTGCGGTGCAGGTTCTTTGGGTTTTGGTTTAACTGTGCTGTTTTCAGCTGGGTGTTGGCATGGGAAGGGAGAAATCTGGCTTTACTTGAGTCCAGAGGATAATCCACAATGACAAGTCTGATGGCACTTCAAAGTAAAGGTCATAAATGGCCATTTGAATGTCACAAGCAGGACTCATTATGAGAAGGGTGCTGGTGCTGGTTGGCTTAATCAACACTTAGAATAGAAAAAAATGACATTAGAATCAGAATTTTAAATACATTTTTTTTTTAATCAGTCTGGGAATTTGTGAGTATTTCCAAACACAATTAAAATCCTGTTTGTTTTTGTTTGTAACATTTTTCTATTTTAGTTCATATTGTATTAATCTTCAATTAATCATCGAGAGCATTATCACATATCACTAGGGTAAAGCGTTCCCTCCAGCTGGGCCCAGGAGATGTGATTTCATCAGTACACACAACAAAAAGCAGGTAGAAAGACGACAACATGAATCCAGAAGGACTTTACACCACCTACGGACTTCAAACCCGTCACAGGTTATGTATTTTTTCGTAGTCTTGCAGACGGAAATCCGCATATGTCCTTTTATTTTGAAACTTTCGGGTATGAACGCCTGATTTCCTGTCTGCTCCAAACTAAACTGCTGAGCTTGATGCGCTGTAGAAGTGTAGTGAGTAAAAGATAGAACTGCTGCGTAAAGGCTGTGGCACTACGCTTCACGCGTCTGATTCACGCTGACCGGTGGAAACAGTTCCACTGACTTTAATGGCGGCGTTATGTGTCTGTTACATGTCCGATGGAAAGGAGGGGTAAGAGCTAAACTTCTGTTTTTCCCATTCTGGTGATCAATGGACAACATGCTGAACTCGTTTGAAGCTTTTCAGAGTGATGATGGAAAAGTCTTTGGTATTTAACCTTATTAAATCCACATCCTGCTTTCAGTGTAAATTCAATACAAAGTCTAATATTAATAATTAATCCATAAACAGACTAAAGTCTGTGTGGTTAAAATAATCATCCAAAAACAGATGGCAGCATCAGTCTGTTGAGAAAGTGACTAAATGACTAAATTAGAAGATCTAAACCCCGAGTTTCTATATGCGCTTATAAAAACATGTTTCCCTGTCATGGTGGCCCTGTGGAGGCAGGGTACCTTCTCTGGAGGTCATGAGACTCTTGTCCATTGTTGCTGGACTAACTCCCTCTCTCTGGTCTCAGGGGACTGACTGGGGCCTTCAGGCCCCCACTGAATTCCTTTCCTTTGAGATAATAGTGGAGAAAGTGGAGCACTTATTGTTGACTACAACATTTTAGCAACTCAAAGGCAAAGAACCAAAAACAACTGTGGGTACTCAAGATTCTTTGCCTGACCTCTCACCTCCCGATTCATTGGGAGTTTTGGGAGAAAATTCACCGGATCTGGGACAAAGTTTTCCGGCTGTCAGGATACAAATGTAAAAAAATCTGCCTCATAATAAAATAAAGAAGTCTTTCTACAAAGACTCACTAGCTTGGTCTTTACAATTCCTCCTAATGTGCCAGTAAATGCAATATATAGGGCACAATTAGCTCATTCTGACTCATATTCCTAAATACAAACATATAAAACATGACTGCAACTTTTATAAATCCATCTCTTTCTCCATGTCCAACAACCTTCAGTGATGTCCACGGTATAAGTCACACCAAGACAAAAGCTACCGACTGGCACAGACGGCATGTCAGCAGCCTCTTGCACCAAATCCTTCGCTCTGTAACCACATCTTCCAGTGAGTTGGACAGGCGTTTGGCAATAAAGAACCGGTTTTGGATGATGTTTGTTTTCGCCTGCTTCTTCTTCTCTGAACTGCGATTATGACTGTATCATCCTGTATCATTGCTAAATGTGGTAAGAAGATTAGATGGCGGCTCTGCCAGAGATGCTTTTCTGTTAGATTTACAGACCAGGGGCTGTTAGTCCACCATCTGGAGGAGAAAATATGTTACGTCTTTGTTGCCAGGCAAGAATGTAAAGTTGACACATGTGCTGACTATGAAGTCTTTTACATACAACTGATTAAACACACATTTGCTGATTAAACGCACGTTTGCTTAGAGTTTCGAGCAACGTTCTCATTATATAGGTTTCTCCCTATGTTTTACACATGGATGTGACCTAAAGTCACTCATCCATCAGGTTGTTTGAAAAAAAAATCTTCTTTGAAAATCCTCATTGACAAATATCCTTTCATTTCAGCACATTTTCATGTTATTCTTAGAAATTTGTTTCATGTGTGACAAAAGTAGTTTTCTGGTACACAAATCTTGTCAGCCTGAAGCAGACGCAAAACAAAGATGTCGAAAATGTGAGTGTGAAAGAGAGGCGGATGTGATTTCACAGCACAGTCTGTCTCTCGAGGACAAAGCAAGCAGATGTGCTCGGAACAAGCGTTTTACACAAACCTTTAAATCCCCTCATCACAAAAGGTTGTTGGAAATATGCTTCTCTCGTTTTAGTATGGGAGCAACAGACTCTAACTCCCATGGGTGTCCCTAAAAACGGCGAACACTCGAGTCCTAATTGCTGAATAAACACTATGAGGTAGAAAAAACAAACACATTCTACAAACGTGAGCTGTCAAACAACTGCTGCGAGATTTGAGCCATTAATCAAATGGCTCATCTCATTATCATTAGTAAGAAATGCTGACTGTCCATGTCTGTGTCTCTGTGTCTCACAAAGACAGTTCGCTCTCTGGAGAAATTAAACACTAGTATGTACTGTAAGCATTTCTTTAAGCTAATTGACGTCAACATTGAAGAAAATGTCAAGTGAATTTCCCCAAGTGCAAAGAAAAGAAGAAAAACTACTGGTTGAGCTTTTTGAGGTGCCCCAGTTTCTGTTTCACTGGCTAAAGTGTCAATCAAAAACTTGATGTTTTGTTAATCACTTTTATTTAGTGATGAAGTAAGAAAAGTTGGAGTTTACCTTCGAGGGGTGCCGTCTTCATGAGGCTGGATTATCACCACTTTGACAGTGACAGATGTGCGCAGTAGGTCAATCATCTGCTCGTGAGTGAGAGTGGCGACGGCCACCTTGCAGATCTCCACCAGCCGGCTCCCCTGTCTGAGCCCTGCCTTCCAGGCGAAGCCGAAGGGCTCCACGTCAGCCACAATGCCCTCGAAATTGACGTGGAAACCGAGCTGGCCGAGGCTGTTCCTGCGTAACGTCATCTCAGTCGTCTCACAACCTCTGGTGGCGATCTGGAATCAGAACCAATAGGATCTGTTTACTCATCTACCAGACGTTACTAATCCAGAAACATTAAGGTAAGTTAGCTAAAAACACATCACATAATAATGGAGGTCAAAATATTAAAAAAAGTTTAATTCCACATGTGTTTTTTTGGCTGATACAAAGACAATTTTATAAGAGGAGATTTGTGATCTGGTCAGGTGAAACCACCACAGATACAACTCCAAAAAAAAAAAAAAACTAACTACATAAACACACACCTGCCTGTCTGGGAAAAGAAAAGAAAATCTCCGTGGATGCTAAATGACAAGCTAATTGGCCCACAAGACATTGACATGTCCACAGAGTTGTGTTTATTAGCCAGAGTGCATGTTTAGCTGTAGAACACGTATACACAAACGCATGATCATATAATCTGCATCAACTGTATTAACTCAACCCTTAAACCATAAATGTTTGATGGACCGACTGTCCAAATGTGTGCAAGAATAAAATTTAATTCTATTCATGTTCAGTCGCGTAAATCAAGTTGCACTTTATACTCGGAGCTGCTTCTGCATTAACCTTTACTGTAATGTGGTTCAGGTTCAAATAAAGTTCAGACAACCGGGTTTCTAATGAGAAAATGTTCTCATCCAAAAAATTACTATAAAAGCAACATGAGCAGAATGAATTTAAGCACCGATTTAAACACTGAATTCATCTAATGCCTATACAATATTTAAACTAGGACTAGACATTTTTCCCGTACTTTTTTTTTTGGGGGGGGG
>SSNP01000107.1:889394-992855 GCA_006937955.1 Pachypanchax playfairii
GGGGGGGGGCGGGATTTGTTGCAAGAACTGCAAGTCTAACAGTATGAGCTGCAATCAGCCATCAGATTAGTTTTGGTTCAGTTGTGGGTGAGTGCTTCCATTTGCTTCAGAGTGGCAGCTGGCTGCAGTGACACATTAACACACACTATAGATTGTCAACACGCCACCAAGACTCTTTAATATGACTGAAAACTGACCCTGCTGTATGAAAGGAGACCCCGAGACAAATATGATCCTCCATCATGGTATAACTGAGTGCTTGTAGTGATCGGCAACCTGACACTTAGATTAGGAAAGTTAGGTGAGAGTTTCCTTCTATTTTTCTAGTCAACACACACGCAGATACTCTCCTCATCTTAAAACTTAAAATGCTCAGATTATGCTTTATATCCATATAATTCTTATTTACAAATATATTTGGATTAAAACAGTAACGTGAGCACATGTGAGAGAGGAGTTTACCTTCAAACCAAATAATGAGCTTTAATTTCTGACATCATAAAACTTTAATACTGTCAAAGAGAAGCAAACATAAAGAAATGAAATCTGCCATCAAGTCATTTTGGCTCTTATCCACACTGAGAGGTGACAGAGGCAGCTTGGATAGAGACGAGCCCATCTGTAGAAGCATATTTCAATCACATAACTAAAAACTTGTCAATCTTTGAAGAAAGAAATAAATAAATCTGAACCGCGTCTATCAGGACGGGTCGATCAAAAGCCACTCACTTCCTCATCTTCTTCATATTGATTACATTAACTCAAGTGATAAAGCGGGCTTGTGTTTGATGGGGCAGGAGTGGCTCTGGCAAGACATTAAGGTTTGCAGTGACTCATAAAACCCCCAGATGGTGCTGATTAATACTGATTACTTGGTTCAATGATTGACAGAGGCTTAATTAACAAATATGATAACTTGTGACTCATTTGAAATGCCAAACATGAAACATGTCTCTGATCACACGGCCACTAAAAGGTACTTCCTTTACTGCTTTAAAGGGAAACTTAAACAGAAAAACAGACATCTTTAAAAAAAACAGCAATTGTGTATTAAACTGTATTTGCCTCCTCAGCGACTCTAGCTGATGTACCGCTAATTGCTTTTATCTGGAGTGTTAAAGCACATAAAGAAAACGGGGCCTTCGCTTCAGTCTAGAGAGCAAAAGACAACAGACTGAGCTTCCTGTGCCAAGAGAACTTGCGACCACCCAGTTCAGAAACACCCCAGACAGCGGGAAGTTTTCACAAAGCTTTTAGTTACGTCTCACACTGGGATCCTCCGCGTTACGGTGGGCAATCTGTTCGCTCCGGTTCACATTACATCATAAGTCCAGTAGCTTGTAAATCCTCCTTTCAGTGAAACATGATTCGAGTCAACCTCTGGGACATTCACAGACACTCTGCATGTCAGCTCAGAACCAAATGTGTCTACGATATTGCCTGTATTTAAAACTTACTCAGAGCTTTTACTGTGAAATATATTTTACAGACTCAGTGGATAAATGGGAAAAAAATACTGAAGGGAAATTAGCATAGTAAACGAGAAAGTGATTTCCTTTGGCTAATCATAAATGCTAATATATACTTTTCTATTCTTTTGATGGGTTGAACAGACACTGAAAGGCATCTGTATCCTTTCAAGATTAATCATGGAAAATACGTCTTTAGGTTCTTTTGGGTTTTTCCTTTTCTTTTATGACACGGTTAAGCTGCGTAAAATTGTTGAGCACATTTACTTCCACTCTGTTTAATTTCTAAACTGAGATTGTGACTTCATTTCAAAATGTGATAAAAAAATAATAAAATCTCCACCTACTGAGAGCTCATGTGCACTCTAAGTCTCAATTGGGTATTAAACAGGAAATTGATTTTTACTCCTGCGTTGTTCGATGTGGTTTGATGACAATTTCAAAGCTATTGATGAGAGAAGCCAAAAACAAGCTATGAAGAAAAAGTCTGAGGGGAACATGAAATAGATTCAGTTTTTGAAATTCAACCTCAGTGTAAAAAAAACAAAAAAAAACAGGTGATTTGATTGCTGAAAAAAAAATCACTTCACATGTGCCAAGAATTTGTGCTTGAAAAAAAAAAAGGAATTAACGATAATTGTACTTTGACAGATGAAGAACAAGGACATACAGTATAATGGAAAATTAAAAATCGTGTCCAAGGCAGAACTTTAAAAATGGGGATAAGAAGACATAGTGAGGAGTTCTCAAAAGGAGTGAGAGTATCAGGTCAAATGTTCACTATTTTTAGTCCATCAGACCCAAAAATGTATCTGTGTTTCCACTTCTTCCCTGGAAAACTGGGTTGGTGTTCTGTTTAAATGTTCTAGTCCTTTAACATGCACTCAGATATCCTCTAGTTCCACAATGGTCCAAAATCACATTACTGTTAATCTTTCATTCCATTAAATGAACTGCCGGATGCAGGAAGTGGATGCGGCTTTAGTTTGTTGATGATGAAAATGAAGTAATTTTCCTAAAGGGTTTATCCTCATATACCTGTGACCTGAAAGGCTGACTGTTCTCTTCTATGGGTTCTGAGTAACAAATAACAACAACAACAACAACAACAACAACAACAACAACAACAACAACAACAACAACAACAATAATAATAATAATAATAATAAATAGCATCAAGGTTTGTAAAATCCTTTCTGCAGATCTCAAAGACTAAATCCTTCGTATACCGTGCATGGGCTAAAACAGCAGGTATAAAACTGCAACATGAGCCTAGATAGGAGACTTGAAGGTTAAGCAATAATCCTGCTAACCTGATGCTAAAAATCAAAGCAACAAAGTGTGTGATAATGAGAAAAACTATAATGGCCAGAATAATATTTAATATTTACTATATTTCACCAATTCTCACAATTATTCTATAGTAAAATCACTTGAAATGAAGGATTTTTTTACCAGATGATTATATAGAAAAGATTTATTGGTTTATTCAGATGATATTCTCCTCCATCTTTCTTGAGAGAAAGTCTTTTGTATCTTCCTCTTTACTAGTTAGTTGGATTAAATTTAACACAGTTTCTTCTATTATTAGGAAAAGTCTATCTATAACTATAGTGACGTTACTGGACTGTGAAGTGAAGAAAAGACTGAAACAAATGTTATTTTTTAAGGATCAAAGTGAATAAAACATACCTAAAGACAAGCTAAGATTATATTTTATACATATCCAAAAAAATTCTGTTTCAGAAAAAGGTTGTTTGAATCAGTTTGTTGCTGGGAAACCAAGGTGCTCTAAGCTGCTTATTGCAGTAATCTTGATGTTTTGTTATTTTTTAATACTGAGACAACCTGGACTGCATCTTAATTAATCCATCAACACAGTTTGAACACTAGTGGTAAATGGTTTATTGTTTTTACTCCTTGCAGCTCATTATTTTCTTTATAACTTTAAAGCCAAACGTATATGAAACTAACTACCGGTACTAGTCTCTGTGAGAAGGGTTGCTAAATAATACCAGCCTGCACTGCCTGAAATGTTTGCATTGTACTTTGTGAAACTTGTTTTAAAGGCGCTGGATTAAAACATGCTACGGGAGGTTATTTACCCCCAGACTCTAATCCAGCAATTATTAAAACCTCTTAGATACAGAGATTATTGAAGTTGAGTCTTTAAGGGTTTTACCTCCAGTCGCTGCACCATCTCTCTGATGTCTTCCCCGCAGTTGTCATGGGCTGACAGCATGATACACTCTCCACGCTCGTAAAAGATTTTAATGCTCATAATCCCTGAGGTCCATCCGATTACATCACGGCATGAACAGTTGAACACTACATTTTTGGACTCCTCTTCAATAAGCACAATGAACTCGTTGGATATACCGAGCAAGCAGTCCACATCCATCGACTGGCCGAAGTCCCGTGCACAGATACTCCAGGTGATGGCTCCCACGCTGAGCAGATGTGCATCCTTCCTGGGTTTAACTTTCTCCTTCTTCTTGGCTCCAAGTGTAATGAAGCTGAATTTGACAGCTGAGTCTACGGTTGCCGTGCTAACAAAGTTCTCGGCCAAGTCTTTCAGGTACTCCTGCCGTGTACGAGTCGCCATGGCTCGGAACTTCTCAGATTTGTGAGCAGCGTTCTCGCCATTGATGACCTTGGCAAGCAGGAAGTCTCTGAAAACAGCTGATTTTGGGAAGGTTACAGACTTGGGAATAGGGGGTCCAAAGGGAGGCACGTCTTTGGATCTGGATACAGCAACGCTAAAAAGGAAACAAACAAACACGTTTGTCAAATGTGGAATTGACTGTTAAAGAGTGATATGCAAAGATGAGCAGCTTCTTTAATACTGAACCAAGACAGAATTCAGGAAACATCTTTTTCAGGACAGGAAATCAGAATAATCTGCTCTGTTCAACAAAACTGTGTTATTAGCAAAAATTGCCTTGAGTTAAAAAAACTACCTGACAGTTTTTTATGTCACAACTTCAAGGTGTCTGTGAAGATAATTACCGTATCATCAGTGAACAGATAAAAAGAGCTCTGTAATTTGTGAATATTACTATAAAGTCATGACAGGAACCATAGAAGGATTACAGCAAGCTGTTATTATTACTCTTTTAATTTAAAAACTCTAAAAGTTCATAAGGAGCCACATTGTCTTGGAGACATTTAGGCACATTAGTTTGCTTCTTATTGCAGGGTTTAATTCTGTGCAATACCTTTTTTTTCTCCAAGACTTCTTATCTTTAACTAAACAGAGCAGATAGTTTGAGACAGCCTTGCAGGCGAGGTGCAAGCTTGTTCTATTTACCTGTAGCAGACGTTATCAGTGCAGGGGTTGTGGACTTTGACGATAACAAACACATGTTGGAAATGAGAGCGGATGTTTTTGGGGGTAAAAGGAAGGGCCCCGGGCTCCTGGAACACTATGGTGACGATATCATTGCCAATGTGTCTCTTCCTTAGTAACTGAAAAAAAGAAAAAGCAAGTTAAAAACTGAAAAAAGCAACATTTAAAAGGTAGATGGAGTCAGAAAAATGTTCAATGTTCATAATAAACAACATATTTAAGAAAAGCAAATTGGGCAATTATACAACAATATTTAACATTTTTATACTTTTATTTATAATGTAGTTTTTGATGTTTGGAAAGATTTTTTTTTTTAGAATCTCCATTTAATGTCTAACCGTGTTGACCAAAACAACCTAATTATGTTCATTTGTAGATTTATTACTTGGTGGAATCATTCATAAGAGGAAACTGGAGAATAAAAGGGATCAAGGGCTTTTAAAGTAAGAGAGATATTATCACTTAACCTAATTTACGATTTTTAGAAAGGATGAGAAGTATTCACCTCCACACAATTTATACCACTTTTATTTACTTAACCTCAATCTGTCTGGAATGAGGTTGTTAGTGAGGGTCAGAAAGAATCCAAAACAAGCAGGATTAGATGTTACAAAGGTGAACTGGAAAGGATGAAGAAATGAATCAAGCCTGCTGGAAGATTATAATCACGGATTAAATTTAGTAACCATCCTTCAATACAATACAAAAGAAAAGAAAAGAAAAGAAAAGAAAAGAAAAGAAAAGAAAAGAAAAGAAAAGAAAAGAAAAGAAAAGAAAAGAAAAGAAAAGAAAAGAAAAAGACCCTCCTTAGGAGTGGGCGGTATAAACAGCATATGGTAGAAACGATATAAACTTAGCCAGCGGTAGATAATTTGATTCTACTGCCCTACCGCAATTGAGCATAGTGAGGTCACGAAGCTGCGCTGATACTGGTAAACAGAACGGCAGCGACTGCGAGCATGGAGCAGAAGGAGGAGGGGCTTACTTGCAAAAAAAGGGTTGGGGTAACATCGGTTATATGGACCTGGTTTGGTTTTAAGGAGTAAAGGACAGAAATAAGAATGTACACACAGGCAGACTGACATTTTACAAGCATTTTCCAAAGCCAGTCTGTATGACATAAAGAATCAGCGGTGGATTGATAGTACTTTAGCCAAAATGAAATGCCCAAAATGTACAACAAAGTCCGCCAGCAAATGGAGAAAGATTTCGGGAGCATAAACACGACACCACTACTACAAACTTGTGGTCAAATTGCACTATTTGTCCTTCTGACATATAGGGAAAAAAAATATTGCAATATATACCGCTACCGCACATTCTTCAAATTATATCGCAAAATAAATTTGAGGCCATATCACTCAGCCCGAACCCTCCTTTAACCCTCCTTTACCTAAAATGCTCCCAAGCACATGTTTAAGGTGCAGTTCACAGATAGATCAGGCCCTGATCCACCCCATTATTTACTCATTCTCCTTCTTAATCACATACAAAGTGCGTAGTTGTTTTCACAGGTTTTAAAAAAGAATACATGCAAGCAGTGCAGAGACCAATATGCTGAAACTCTAAGTCCTGCATCATTGACCGCTGCTTGCCTATCATCTATTACCTTCACTTAAATCTACTTGTACATGCAGACAAACACCAGGGCAGGTCCATCCCATGGGGACGTGCTTATTAAAACCCTGCTACAGGCCACAATCACCATGGCAGTGTTCACGCTATCAAATAATAGGTTATTGCCATGGCAAACTGAATCTCTAGAGAAGACTTGCACAAGTCCTTATTGGAAATATCCTAAAAGGAAGCTGCTCGGGGATTTATTACATCCATTAAATAGTGATCCACTGAATGGAAGAGCAAACACGGTGGACTGCTGGTGGAGGGAGGGTCAATGTCATGAAGAGCACAGCTTACCTGCTGTCGGTTATTAGGTGTGTAGGGGAGCATGGTGGACACATGAAACATCAGCTCGTAATCCTTATAGGTAGTGTAAAGAGAGTGTGTGCCTGTAGAGTCAGCTGTGAGAGAGAGAAAAGGCCATTAAGGTTGTGACCTCTGAAAAAAGGTCATCATGAAATAACCTGATGGATTAATCAGACATAAAAGCAGATTAACAAAACACAGGCTTATAAAAACATTATAACCGCCTAAAAGTCATATGAAGCACAGCAGATCATTTGCTTCAAGCAGGATTACAGGTGTGTGTGTGTGTGTGTGTGTGTGGGCTTGTATTTCTGACCTCCTGAGGACCAGTTTCCAGACATTTACTATCTTTCTGGGGTCCAAGGGTTCTTGTGGGGACCGAAGCCTGGTCCCCATGAGGGGGACTCCCCTTTTTAGGGTTAGGGGTTAGGTTTATAGGTATGGTGTGAATAGAGTTTTAGTTAGTCTTAGGGTTAGTTATAGATCAGTAATGGTTAAGGTTAGGAAAAGGGTTTGGCTTAGGTATAAATCCAGTTACTAAAATCAATGGAAGTCAATGGACGGTCCCCATATGGATACCAAAACAAACTTGTGTGTGTGTGTGTGTGTGTGTGTGTGTTTGTATTTCTGACCTCCTGGGGACCCGTTTCCTGACTTTTACTATCTTTCTGGGGTCCGAGGGTTCTTGTGGGGACCGAAGCCTGGTCCCCATGAGGGGGACTCCCCTTTTTAGGGTTAGGGGTTAGGTTTATAGGTATGGTGTGAATAGAGTTTTAGTTAGTCTTAGGGTTAGTTATAGATCAGTAATGGTTAAGGTTAGTAAAAGGGTTTGGGTTAGGTATAAATCTAGTTACTAAAATCAATGGAAGTCAATGGACGGTCCCCATAAGGATACCAAAACACACTTGTGTGTGTGTGTGTGTGTGTGTGTGTTTGTATTTCTGACCTCCTGGGGACCCGTTTCCTGACTTTTACTATCTTTCTGGGGTCCGAGGGTTCTTGTGGGGACCGGAGCCTGGTCCCCATGGGGGGGACTCCCCTTTTTAGGGTTAGGGGTTAGGTTTATAGGTATGGTGTGAATAGAGTTTTAGTTAGTCTTAGGGTTAGTTATAGATCAGTAATGGTTAAGGTTAGTAAAAGGGTTTGGGTTAGGTATAAATCTGTTACTAAAATCAATGGAAGTCAATGGACGGTCCCCATAAGGATACCAAAACACACTTGTGTGTGTGTGTGTGTGTGTGTGTGTGTGTGTGTGTGTGTGTGTGTGTGTGTGTGTGTGTGTGTGTGTGTGTGTGTGTGTGTGTGTGTGTGTGTGTGTTTGTATTTCTGACCTCCTGGGGACCCGTTTCCTGACTTTTACTATCTTTCTGGGGTCCGAGGGTTCTTGTGGGGACCGAAGCCTGGTCCCCATGAGGGGGACTCCCCTTTTTAGGGTTAGGGGTTAGGTTTATAGGTATGGTGTGAATAGAGTTTTAGTTAGTCTTAGGGTTAGTTATAGATCAGTAATGGTTAAGGTTAGTAAAAGGGTTTGGGTTAGGTATAAATCTAGTTACTAAAATCAATGGAAGTCAATGGACGGTCCCCATAAGGATACCAAAACACACTTGTGGGTGTGTGTGTGTGTGTGTGTGTGTGTGTGTTTGTATTTCTGACCTCCTGGGGACCCGTTTCCTGACTTTTACTATCTTTCTGGGGTCCGAGGGTTCTTGTGGGGACCGAAGCCTGGTCCCCATGGGGGGGACTCCCCTTTTTAGGGTTAGGGGTTAGGTTTATAGGTATGGTGTGAATAGAGTTTTAGTTAGTCTTAGGGTTAGTTATAGATCAGTAATGGTTAAGGTTAGTAAAAGGGTTTGGGTTAGGTATAAATCTAGTTACTAAAATCAATGGAAGTCAATGGACGGTCCCCATAAGGATAACAAAACAAGCGTGTGAAGAAAGAGGTGCTTCATTTTACTCTTGTTATCCAGCTGAGCTCTGTATTTGGTGAATCCTTTGAGGCGCACTCTCTGGCCGAGCAGATCCAAGAACTCCTCCAGCGCAGGTCCAGCGCTCTCATTGTTGTACATCTCCTCCTCTGTACTCTGGCCTGCTTTGCAGTAAAGAACTCCCACTTTGTGCTGGAAGCTTAGCTGGAATGAGACACACATACAGACACTCAGTATTATTTCTTGTATTCTACACCACACTCTTACATTTTGAATGTTATGAACTGTAAGCTAGTGTCTACTTTTCTTCATGTTACAGCTAAAGTTAATATCTTCATAACCTCTCCAGGAGAGGCCTGAAATCCCTTTTCATGAAGCCATGTTAGGATCTCTCTGAGAAGTGCATAAATCAGGCCAAACTATTACTTGCTACTTAAGTGGAGCATCAAGGGATTGAATTAAGAGTCATACTGCAGTATAACGTTGGTTTAGAGTACAAAACAAAACCAACTGCATGACATTACCAGCTTTAGAAGTTTAATTTCTTTAAAACATCTAATTCTTGAGCAAAACTGTTTACCTTGCAAATAAATCCAATCTGTAGCAGTAAAAGAGTAACAACAAAACCAAAGTAAAAGGAACAAAGTTGGTCAAAAATACATGCAACTATAGCCACTTATGTTTGGTGCCTGTTCCAGATATTTGCAGCTATGATAGGGGTGAAATGTCAACCTTCAAGACAGAAAGGTTTCCCCATTGATGGTTTATAAACTGAAACAAATTTGAACTGTCCTTTTCCCTGTTGCAGGTTATCGGTTCTTGGTGTGCTCTCGACACTGTTGTCATGGTGACTCCTCTATCATACGGTGTGCTCTTCACTGAAGCTCCTGGGGTGATGGAAAGCTATTACACCGTCAAGCCGATGGAATCGGCATGATGTGCAATGATGTGGTCCTCTATTTTTTTTTATCCACAATTATATGGACTTACTTAACCTCCTGCTCCTCTTAACAGACCGGCCAATGGCAAGGACCATTGCCCTGTGGAGCAAATTGGTCACTGTTTGAAAAGTGCAAACACAGGGCACCTACTCACCCACAGATTATTGGTAAGGGTCACAGTTTGAGAGGTTTTTAATGCCTCCTTTTTGCAGTGAAATTACTTCTAAAAAAGTGGAATAAAACCACAGTGTCTTCACATTAAAAGTAGTAATTTAGTCCATCTATATGTGATTCTTGATTATTCAGCACTGACCTTTTCATTTTTCCCACATTGTATTCTGTTTTAGACTCAGCTCAGACAAATTCAGCAAACTGCAAAAGCCTCTCAATAAATGAAAGTGAAAAAACAAGATACCCACAAGCACTAGATACTTAATGAATGGACAAATGAATGAGGGCAACAATGCCCCTGGAGAGCTTTACGACCAGTGTCCTTACACAACATGCAACACCAATGTGACATCTGCATATACTGCAATGTCCTGATGTGGCACAGTGCTGTGGATGTGTTCTCAAAACAGTGCAGTCAAATGAAGGTTAAAGGGTGAATATGGAACAATTTCATTAAAAAACTACATTTAAAAAACATAATACCTCCACATGGCGTTTAGAGGGGTGCAGAATGGAAGTACAGTATTTCCTTTAAAATTATATTTGAATTAAAATATAGTAAAGGCCGTGGCTCAGGCGGTAGAGCGGGTCGTCTGGTAATCAGAGAGTCACCAGCACATGTCAACCTTGAGAACTCAGAATTAGTGAGACAGTTAGGGAGAATTAGGGAGACCGTGGTTGAGGTGCAGCTGGACATGTCGGAGTGGGGCGTTTGCAGCATGTAATCTGTGCTTGTAAGAAGGTCTTGTCAGGTGTTATCCCTATAAATGTCCGGTCGGAAACAACGCATAGTGGAAGGTGTTGGAAATTGGGAGAAATTCGGGCGAAAGGTGGCTCTGGGAGATTTTCGGGAGGGGCACTGAAATTCGGGAGTCTTCTGGGATAATCGGGAGAGTTGACATGTGTGGTCACCGGTTCGAATCCCAGCTTCGCTCGAAAAAAAGATCACCTGGCCGTTGTGTCCTTGAGCAAGACACTTGACCTACTTTGCCTGTTTGGTGGTGGTAGGAGAGTACGGTGGCGCTTGTGTCTGGCAGTGTGTTCCAGGACAGCTGTGGCTACAACATGTGTAGTGTATCACCACCAAACATGTGAGTGTGTGTGTGTGAAAGGGTGAATGACAAACTGTAGTGTGAAGTGCTTTGGGCACTGTAGGACTTGAGTAAAAGCGTTATACAAGTACACGCCATTTACCATTTTTTGTTAAATACTTATTTTGACAACATGACATTGGCATTACGTTTACATTTAACAGCCAATAGCGGCACCACTGCGGGTTGCCTAATACGGTAAATAGTCTGAGGCTGGTACTGTGGAAAATGGCAGAGTCGGTAAGTCAAGCAGCTGCTTCAGAGCCCCGGAGATTTCATTGTCCTTCTCAGAAGACGAGCGACCAGAGAAGATCAAACACCAGAGTGAGTTTAGGTGAAGCTACAATAGATGAACCCACACGTGGAAATGTCGAACCTGCATTCTGACGGCTAGAAACCGTGTTCTGTTGTTGCAACTACAACATACACACACTAGATGTCACTATGGTGTTTGTGTTCCATAAAACTGTTTTTAAACCCTTTTCTTTCTCTCTTCAGTGGTGTTGAGATTTGGGTAGTGATTCAAAGGTAGTTTGTGTAAATGATAAGAAAATCATCAATAAGAGAATCATCAAAGGAGTGACTGAGAAAAAGTCAGGCACAAAAAGCTGAGAGGAAACCCTGGAGTTTACTTAAAATCCACATGAGGGATCATATTTCTCATTAGTCTTCAGTATCTCTGGAAAAAAACAAAAATCATCCCTCTTTCTACAGAACAGAGTTTGGAAGACCCTACGTGTTGCTGTACAACCCAACCTCTGAATGATAAGACTGAAGAAACAGGAAGGATAAATTGCAGATACTAAATTAAATTGTTCATAAGAAGCAGTATCATTATTAAAAAACATAATGGTTACTAATCCCTAATTTTCCATTTTAACATATGAGAGGCATTTTTTAGCTCTGCAGTAACCGCCTCAGTGGGTGGTAGATTACTCTCTTGATTTGATTTGATTTTTGTTATTACCATTAGATCTACACTCATGCAGTTAGACTGAACAAAGGCACTTCCAGGTGTTGCATTAAATTAGTGGAAACTGCCTTTTTTCTTTAAAATGATGAATGTTTTACATTTTAAAAATGTCAAGACATCCCTTCAGAGTTCAAAGGGTCAAATGTACACATCAGATAAACATACATTTAATATCAATGACTCTGAGAAATAAATAACAGGTGATAATCCTAATCCTTTTTTCCAGGCCATCTGTGCATATGTTAGATTCTCTTATTAAATACAGCAGATTCAGCCAGCAAGGTTTTAAAGGATATATTTTTTCTGCAATACTGACCAAGAATATAGTGTAAAAGCTGTCTCGCTGCAGGATTAACAAACTCACTGGCTTTCTGTTTACAACTAGAGAGGCCCTTTTACAGATCGACACACTCAAGCACAAAAGAAAAATGAACATCTCTGAAGTGTTGCAAGCAATCACAAAAAAGATTAGGCTTTCCACACGTTTTTTGTAGCAAATCTTACATTCAAAGAGAGAATAAAACCATCAGGTGTAATCACTGCATATGCAGCTCTTGATGTGCAGCTTCCTCGCATAAACACATTAGAGCAGCAGTCCAATTTCAGCTGGGTTTAAACAGCAGTTATTGAAGAACTTCTTGGCATCTAAACAGTTTTGGAGCAAGTAAAACATCAATGAAAAAAGCAGCAGCGCAGAAAAAGCTTCCACTTGATGTTTGGTGTAAGGAGAAGAATTTGAGCTAAGCTAGTATTCTTCCTCCTCTGAGTACTTTCATATGTCATCTTGCTGCCTTCTTCTCCCTCCTGCAGTAGGTTAACGTTGATCTATATTGTTAAAGAATGCAGGTCTTATATTTCAAAAGTCTGTGGAGTAAATATGCATGCACACATCTGTAAATGTATGCAATATTTAGGCTACACTACAAAAAAAACAAAAGACACAAACTCGTATGATGCATGTACACACATTACAGAGCTGTGAAAAAGGTGTAAAGGCTAATCATACTAACCTGACATTTTGTGAAAAAGTAATTTACCCCTAAATCTAATAACTGGTTCTGCCATCATTTTACACAACTTTTATTTGCAGAATTGTTTTAATTCACCCACTTGAGAAGCTTTCCAAGAAGTTTAAGTTGCACTGTTTGAGTGCTTCAGACCATTGTCCTGCTATATAAATGAAATGTTAGTCAGTCATTATCTATACCCACTTGTTCTTATTCAGGGTCACAGGGAGCTGGTGTCTCCAGCGGTCACTACGTGAGGGGCGGGGTTACACCTGAACAGGTCTCCAGTCCATCACAGATAACTGAAATGTGCTTGAGTTTAAGGTCAAAAACATGACCAGACAAGCTCCTCTACAAATTTCTGCTTGGGGGCAGAATTCATGGTTCCATCCATTAGGGCAAGTCGTCCAAGTCCTGAAGCAGCAAAGCAGCCCCAGACCATTACGTAACCGCTTACTGACACGAATAAATCGGAGAGCATCTTAGTCCAGTGTTGAGGTCCTTGCACTGGGTTCCTGTATTTCATACAATCCAGTTCAAGCTATTGTTGTTTGTTTTTAAGTCCTTGAATGGTCTTGCTCCACTTTATTTATCTGTGCTTTTAACACTTTATGCCCCTACTAGAGCCAAAAGATCTAGCAATCAGAACCGTTTTGTGATCTCTAGAACAAAGCTGAAGTCTCGGGGAGATCGGGACTTTTCAGTAGCAGGCCCCAGGCTATGGAACAGTCTTCCTAAGATAAGATCTTACCACTTTCAGACAAAGTTACAAATACATTTCTTTAGTTAAATGCCAAATATTTGGTCCTAATGATTCCTGGGATTGTGAGATTTCCATTGACTTTAGAAAACGCTTGCATTGTGCTCTTGCAATAAATCTCTTTGAAACAGGCAAACTCGCTAAAATGTCAAAATATAATTTGAAGACTTAGAATTAGCATCAAGGTACTTGACCTCAGATTGCTGGTAATATCCTGAGTGTGCATTAGCACTGAAGTGCCTGGCTACAACAAGAAATCAGTGCACTCACCCCTTGCTCATCCAGTTTGAGGAGCTGCTCAGGGACTTTAGGAGAGTTGATGGCCAGTCTCAGACATTGGATATTCAGCTCAGGGATGACGTATTCGAGCACCTCCTTCAGCGGCAGGCCACGAGCAGTTCCATGTCTTGCAGTAGATGGAATGGCATCTTCCAGGATGGCTCCACGAAGAGTGGTTAACTAACAGAAAATTAAGTAGTCAAGATTTTTTAGTTAAATGCAGTGTGTCATATACAGTTCTACATTTACACTTTGTCTTGTTTAGGTATGCTCTTAGATGTGCTGTCTGTTTTTCCTCAGGCAAACTCCTACATTACGATGCCTCTAGACCACATTAGGAGCTCAAATTTTTAAAGAAGCCCTTCCATTAAAAACGGTTTTTCTGAGGTTTCTGTTGAATATTTTAGCTCCACAGGTGTTCTTACCTTCATAGTGGGTGTAAAAACAGGTCAACAAATTCACTTTCAGAGTTAATCTCTCAAACTATGCAGGTGCTGATAAAACCCGAGTTAGAATGGCCTGTATCTGTTTCGTCACAATTCCTTGGTTCGTTAGTATTCGGCAGCTCCCGCAGTTGAACCACTCCTAGCATGCTGCTTGCTAAAAGCTGTAGCATAACGTAGCAAACAGGAAGAGAGTACGTGTGACGTTGCAATGCTCAGCGGGGTAGGAAACAGTATACCTTGCTCTCATAGGCTAGTTTGTTAGCCAATCCGAGTCAAGCAAATCCGGATAATGAATATGAACGAGCTACTGCTTGAGGCCTGTTGCAACGAGCCGAAATCACCCGAATTTTATTGCAGACAGATTGAAAGATCTGTTATCAGTGTTTCCTAATGTTTTTTAGATATAAAATTTTTTACATTACAGGTAAATAATTAAAAAATAACCACAAAGTCCTGAAATTTGTATGAAATGGCCTCTTCAAATAATTAACACAGGCTAACTGAACAGTAAGTTTTTGTGCTAATAAACCCATGAATGTGTCAGGAAAATTGCCCCAAGGCATGTACTCCTTCAACTCATGCTGTTGTTTGGAACATCAAAGACATGTTTACACTCATAAATCTCATTTCCATTTACACGGCACTATGGACATAAGTGTTAGCAGTCAATGACCATCTGACAGAGAGGCTTTCTGAAAGCAGATTACTTAACAGACTTAGTGAGAAAGGGAGTGTGAGAGAGGCAATGGGACAGAGAGACTAGAGGGGGCACTGAGGCTAAGTGATAGGAATTAACACAAATATACACCCCAGCGGTTGGGAAGTTAAAACACTGTCTGCATGCGACTTACATGGTTACCATGACCCAAATACATTGTTTTACCATGGGAGTGGTGCTTCAAACCAAGAATGGTGCTGGATATCAGTCAGTGACATTTCCCTGCCTGAAGCATCTGTTGCGCCTGAATTATTCAGTGAATGAGACCAACCAGCATCAATCAAGAAAAGCTTTCAGTACGCTGGGGAAACTCCGGCTTTGCATCTTTGTTTTTGGATTAATCATGTTGTGAGTGCATATGTGCATGAGCCTAGGGTATGTGCATGTGAAAGCGAGCAAGTGAGGATGATCACACCAACTCTGATAGACAGCTTCAGTGTTTGCATGACTGGCCAGAACAGCTGGATATGTTCGGGTGCTCAGACCAGGTTTACTTATGGCGCTTTTCCACTGGCATTTTCTAGCCCCACACAACTCACCCCGAAATGACACGGCGCAGACCGGTTGTGTTTCCAGTGTGTTCACAGAAGTGAGGGCAAAGGCGTGGACGAGGGCGGGGTTTTACTCCGGCTGTCTTTCACAGCATGGTAGTCTGCATTCATCTTCGTCACCTGCTTCAAAGTCCCCTGAAAGCCATGAGCGGCCATGGAGTCCGAGAGCTCAATAGACTTTTTCTTCAGCCATCAAAGACAGAAAAGTTTTCACCTCAACATTGTTCCATCGACTCGCCATTTTTAATTGTAACACAAGCAATAAAACAACAAAAGTTTTCAAAGGTTTATCTGTGCCGCTATTTATTGACATAACTTCGGGCTCTTTTTGCCACACCAATCAGAGGTCAACAGTGAAGAAGTGTGCGAGCTAGCATCATCATCTATCACAGCCAATCACTGCACAACGGGTGCTACGGTTTGATTCCTGTACGATTACTGATCATACCACCTTCTGAGGTGGAACTGAAAATCCACGGCTTAGCCCCAAAAATGGATTGTGGAAATACTCTCAAACTGAGCTGTGCGGTGATGTGCGGGGCTGAGTAGGAACCAGTGGAAAAGCGCCATTAGAGTACTTGACTGGGTCCTAACCTGAATAATCTCAAATTACTGAATACACTATGTGAATAATGGAATATCAATGCTCTAGCTTGTAAAAAATATTTGAAGAGATAAAGGTTTTTCCTACCATGTCTAGAGTAATTTATAAAGGAAGAAAATTGTTGCGACCAAAAGTTTGACATTTCCATCAAGCAGCAGTTACTAACTTGTAGCATGTTAGATTGGTAGTGTACGTAGCACCTCCTGTCCTGCCTGCTCTCTCCTGCAAAACACAACCCTTGTTCTGGTGTTTTAAAGCCTTTTTAAACAAACTTCATGCTTATGTTGTCAGCCTCAACCAATCACACTGAACAAACAGAGACTGTGTAGCAGCATCCCGACTTGTTTGCTTTTTCTCTTTACACATGTACTCACATCCGTTTGGTTTTATGACCACCGTTGTGTCTGACTCTACAGGTGTATCAATATTAAACAAGTTGTGGTAAAAGAGTTTACCTGACTGGTTCTGAAGGTGATCCGATAGTTGTACTGCATTCCCTCTTTGTCCTTTCCATCATCCAGCTTCTCTCTGCGGACGCTCACTGCTACAGGTCCCAGATTGTCATCTACCCCAAAATAGTTTTGGTGCTCTAGAGGGAAAGCGAGAAAAAAGATGCATTCCAGGAACTGTTGTGATTATTTTGAAAATTCATTAAAATTAAATGCATAGGATTTCTTGAAGTAATGTAACTTAATACAGTATTGTTGTTTGTTGAGAAATGATGGAGTTACATTCAAATCTTTTGGTCAATTTGGTCAAATCTAAAAAAAATGTTGTGCAAGATATTGCAGTAATGTGTGAAATCCTAGTATCTGTTAGCACTCGGAGTGTGAATGGCTCTCAGCTGCTGCTACTTCCACATGACGTTGTAACTCAAAATCTGCAAAAATGACTGAGTTATAGTCATTTTGTATTCGCTAAAGTGAGCTTGCTGTGACAAATAGAACTGACTTGACACCAAAGTTTTAAAGTGATAATTTAAAGGAATAATTCACAGCTATAATTACATACAATTTAAACTGACTAAGGTACAGCTAGTTTTGTGTTTACTAATGTCAATTATCTGTGGCAGCCATTTTGAATCAAGTTGACCACAAAAGTTAATTAGCTGTATATGTACATTCGGTGATCACTTTCTGTGCATTTCATTAAAATTCATCCAGCTGTTCATGAGTTATTTTACTAAAACACACAAACGTGCACGCACACACAACCACATACAGGTAGAAAGATTATTATCCATCTACTATTTTTCAATGGCAAATTATAAAACAAAGAAAATGTTTTATTTAGATTATCTTTATGATAAATTTATAAGCTTAATTATTCTTCAGAACAACAACAGTAATTAGAAGCTCTTTGAAGATTAGAACAATCCTGAGTTTATGAAGCAGAGAAAGTGAAACAGTGATGTGGGCAAAAAACAGTCTATGCAATATTGGGAAACAGATATCTATTGATCATCCCTCATACCATTGACAATCAAAGCCCCAGTTAAATGCACTCTGTGCTCCTCTTAAACATGCTCATAACATTCAAAGTTTACTGAAACAAAGTTTAGAATCCTCTAATTATGAAAGTACAGGCGTAATGCTTGTTACACCCTTTTAACTTAAGAGACAGCTAATCAATTATTCTGAGTATTAACAGTGATGTCTAGTTGGGCGGCTGTGGCTCAGTGGTTAGATCTGAAGATTGGTGGATCGATCCCGGCTTCCGCTACCACATGTCGAAGTGTCCTTGGGCAAGAGACTGAACCCTGTGTTGCCCCCCGATCTTCATATCGGGTTGTGTGAATGGGTAAATGTAAAACTTGTAGTGTGAAAGCGACTGACTAGAAAAGTGCTATACAAATACAGGACATTTACCATGTCTAGTGAATTAGTTTAGCTGTGCCCTGAAGTCAACCTGCTATCAATTTAACACATAGTAGAGAAGATCATTGGTTTTAAAGAGTGTAAAGAGGTCCAAGGGCTATGAGGGGAAAATTAAATACTTGTGAACGACTGTCGAATGTAGACTCTGACTCAGACTGGTGCCAAAACTAGCCATTCAAAAAAGCATTTTTTAAATGTATTTATGTGAAATACACACATTATTGCATTTATCACTACTACTACTACTGTCATTTAGCAGACGCTTTTATCCAAAGCGACTTACATTGAGAGAACATACAAGCAAGAATTCAAAAAGAAGGAAAAAAATATAAGGAGGCGGACAGTTTGGAGTCCAGTTTAATTCCGACGCTGATACATCAAGTGTATCAATTTTTTTTTTTTTTTTTTTATCAAGGTTATTATCAAATAATTTGATCTGAATGCAGAACTGGTGAAATTATTATTGCACTGGTAATCTTTCTAAGTTCATTTCTACCCCTGACAGAATATCAATTTTTATTATCGAGTCTATTTATATATACTTATTCACACGAAATGCTGTGAGGACTGATGATGAACGAACAGTGACACTCATCACTGTGAGCTGTGGGGCACCATAAAACCTTTCCAAATGACTCACCTGAATTAGAACATGAGAAGTCAGACTCATGGTTGAAGTACTGGAATATAAAAAGTACAGAAATAACTCAAGCCTGAACATTTTGACTGACTATGACCCAGAAATTCACACAAACCTCCAGTTTTTTTTGAAAGCCAGTAACACAGCTGATTCTTGAACAATGCTTTCTATTGTATAGCACAAAATAAATTCATATTTTGAATAGAACATTTGATCAAAGCTTGTCATGTTTCTGAAGTTGTACATTTATTAACTTGGGATGCAGACAGGAAATACCACCCACAAAATCTGCGAGCTAGGAAACCTAACAGGTTTGATAGGTTAAAGCAAGAGAAAGTGGATTCTTTGTACCTTTACTACACTGCTCACAGAAGGTCTTGTTTTGTGTAGATTTAGGTACTTTTTTGTGAAAAATGTGTCTTTTCTTGTTGTGTCTGTGTGCTTTTAGTGTTCCAGTTTGATTGTGCATACATCTCAGCTTTAGATTGACCATAACCACAAGTGTGTATGGTTCTCTAGCTCACGATCACGGCTCTGTAATACACAGATGGCATTTCCAGAATGTGACCTGCCTCTCAGTCAAAATCAGCCAGACTAGGCTTAACTGTCCCATGACCCTGGGAAAGATTAAGCAGGTATAGCTGGATTATTTGATGAACTTGCCAAGCAATTTTTATGAGCTGTTGATAAAAGGAGATTTGTATAAAATTTAAATTAAGTATCAGGCCTCGGGAGATTATAGACCAAACATACATTAGTTCAATGACAGGTTATCTGAACAGTGGCAGGCCAGACAGGCATAAAATCTAGCACATTTGGTGATGTGTACAATCTCTGAATAATTATTTTGAGCTATGAGCAAACTGTGCATGTATATAGGTGTGTTTAAAACACAAGAAAGGAGTGGAGCTTTGTACATTTCATGCAGAGTCTTGAGCAAACATTCTCTAATCCATGCATAAGGCGAGGAAAGAACCTGGATTTAACTACAAAACACAAACTTCGAAAGATGCCTATAGCGCTAACATTTGCAAAGAGAGTTTGACTGAAATTTGAATTTTCCATCTATGTTTTACAACATTTAGGAGTGTAAAAAAGTTCATTCTTGTCACTGCAGAACAAGTTTGACAAGAATCTGCATGAATAATAAATTAACTGCATGGCGATAAAGCCGTGTTAACCGAAAAATGCATGACCTGTCAGGGAAATTGAACTGAAGGCAAATGCACAAGTTCAGATGGTGTTAGCAGGGTGTTTGTGGTGTAGGAGGGCCAATATGCATCCAGACAGCAACAGCATAGTAAATGAGAAAGCAACGACTGTAGAGGAAAATTTTGGTCAACACATCGTTTTATATGTCAGTTGTGATCCTCTATTTCTCCTGACTATTAGGAAGAAGCTACTAAATGGATTACTTTGACAATCATGTCAAAAAGGAATTATTTGGGCTTAATTTCCTGTCCTCCTGACCTCAAACAGGACAGAGATGTCTTTAAAAATCTTTTTTTAATCCCCAACATAATTTCAATGATTTTTACATATTATGTTCTTTACTTTTCTCTTTTGGTTGTACATTTTTTGACCACCCAGTTATGTGACCGTACATATAGGAAGTGAAATACAAAGACGCTTTTAATCCACGGAGAATGACCGAGGTCCAGGCAGTCAATAAGATCAAAGTTAATTTTAGGCTGGTTGTAAAGCGGTGACACATTGTCAAGTTTGCATGAATGTGCATTTGTGGTAAAGTGCAGGTGATGACAAGCTTGTCTATTCAATAAAACACCTCATTAAAAAAGGGCAAGGGCTATTTTAATTTACTGTGTAAACAAGGCTTCTTTAGGTAAACTTAGACATCATATTTAAAAAAGCAGATGACTTCCCAATAATTCATGTTTCCCAAAAAGAAATATTTAAAATGTCTAATCCAATGTCTTTTAAAGTGTGTCTGACGTTCAGGTCTCAATAAAACATTTAGAAGCGTTCTCACTTTGTTTAATAAATTATGGTGCAAATTTGTGTTGTTTGACACTCATAAGGCAAGTGTGAATGTTTTTTATGTGCTTCATACAAGTCTCAGTTTCGAAGGCTAATGAAACCAGAACTTACAAAATACATAAAAACGTAACTCTTTGTTTACATCTTACATAAATGTTGAAAAGCATGTGTGAGCTTGTGTTTTTCTTGATAAAATGGTGAAACGCTGTATAGCAGGTGGTTGTAGCAACACTGCTTCTTCATCTACATATTTCCCTAAATCAAAGCCAGAGAATGAGGAAATCACTCACACGGAAATAAAAGAGTTCAAGAGGACCAAATGTAGATGTTCTCACTCAAGATGCAGAAATCCTCTTTTCTGAATGTCACACTCTCAACATTCTCAGTTCGTGAATGTTATGAATACAAAACGACTGGAGTTTGAAATGAGCTGCGGCTGCCAGATCAACAGGATCTTTCTGTGCACTCTGAAACAAACTGCTATCGTGAGGACGCATCAAGAATGTTACTTTTTTCTTCTTAAGCCGTTTTCAGACAGAAATTTGGGAATAATTGCTGCCAATCTGATCCGGTCGTTAATCGTAGTTGTCTTTTTAGACACACCACTGTTTTGAACGCAAACACCGTCCACCAGAACGTTCGCTCTTATTATGCACGATAAGTCCTGGACCAGATTATGCGGGCCGACACCGCAACGGAGCTTTCAGACAGAAAAGCGCAACGGACGAAGCTGGGAACATTCCCTTTTTTCATGGCATGTCTGAAAGGGGCTTTACAGTAGTCACAACACAAACACACACACACAGATAACCAAAGAGAGAAAAACTCTTAGTGCCATGCTCATGTCAGGATCTGACATTAGTAACTTAGTGAGAGATTTGTTGGTGGATTTTGGTCTCTTTTCTTTCTCTTTCTCTCCTTCTTCTGCTCTGATCTGACTGTTTATCCATAACATTCATTTGCATCCATAATGACACTGAGACTGACTGTGTTTGATCGGCAGAACTTGAAGCCGGTGGAATGGATTTCGGCTCAAACATATACAGCTGTGTGCATCAAAACCGGTTCTCTTCATTTTCTCTTCTCATTCAGAAAGAGACAAACACTCAAAAACGACAGATTCTTGATCTGATTCTCCATTTTCTGCCACAGTAATCACTTTGTTTACAGCTATCGTTTCTGCCTTTCATCACTTCTTGTAAATGCGCCTGTCTCAAAATTGTGCAGAGATATTCCATAAATATGCATATTGGAGACTTTATCAATAAAAATCTGCACTGGAAGTGTCCACAGGGCACAAATGTAACATTGATTGATATGAAGAAGTAAAATAACATCAAAATTGCATGTCAGAGACACTTTAAAATGAGCAATGAAGCAGGATGTTCCTATAGTTGCTCATCAGAGTAAAATCAAAGGTACATTTAATCACATCATACAGACTCAAGCATATGAGTCTGAAAGGTAAAGCAGCTGTTTTCTGGAGGGATTAAGAATGGGTAATTTAATCTGCTGAGAGCAGCAAGCACAGTGAGTAAAACAGATGTATAATGTGGTGATTGGTCTGGGTCACTATGGTATCCTCAGTGTCAGCCACATAGATGTTTTAATGAGGAGAGTGAGGACCTCAGCGTAGTTCTGCTGACCCTTACACTTCGTATGAGGAGTCTTCACACCCCAATGGTCTCCGTCGGGAACAGCTGCAACACGCCCTTTCATTCACCCCTCTCTTTGTATGCGACTAATCATAGTTTTGTTGGAGGGGTCCGGGGTGGGATAAAACCTCAGGATGACATAGCCACATTATCGTAGAAGTGCAAGAGCAACTTCTTTCACACAAGTTTTAATTATTTATAGTCACAGTTTATAGTTATAAACATTTAATTTGTTTTGTCCTACAAAATACTTGGGCTAGTAAAATATTTGAACCTATGAGCATTAAACCGTGTGGAACATAGTTTCACAAGATATTTTGTTGAGATCTGTTTCAACAAAATTATTTTGGTTCAAAGAAGTTAATAAGTAACACAGAACCATCCAAATCCTGCTAAGGCAATACTGTGAACTTAAAAAAACAAAACAAAACAAAACAAAAAAACCATTAAAAAATTAGTAGCATAACTTACCTTTCCCATAGAAATATTTGTGGTAGTAGTATGCTCCAAGATCAATGTGCTCAATGATGTAGCGTTTGACCTTCTCCCTGTGGATTGCTTGGTTTTCTCGAGGCACCTCCAGCACAGAGACGCCTGCATTGGTACAGTGGGAACTTAGCGATGACTCAAATGAGCAACTCTCTGATATTCCACTGTAGTTGGCACTGTTGACTCTGGAAAGGGAGATCCTTCTCTCACCCTCACCACCAATCTCATTACGAAAGTGCGGACAGCTCAGCACCAGGTTGTTGCTCTTTCCATCCCCCTCATCTGCATCCAGGTTCTCCTTGGGGTTCAAGTCCTCTCTGCTTCCAAGCGGAGACTCAAACATAGGAGTTCCACTGCTACAACCTGTTGCTCCACCATCTGCTCCAGATCCAGATACAACCCCTATTCCACCTATTGATACTCCAATGCCCCCGACTCCCCCTCCTACCGAGGCAGCTGAAGCCCCAGTGGTAGTGTTCTTTCTCTGGCTCAGGTTAGCTCTGCTTGCAACTGCTTCACTAATGTTAAAAATCACGCTCTGAACGTCATAGTGTGCAAAACATTTTTGAAAGCTCAGTGGTCGACGGTCATCCTCTATGGAAAGTCGCAGGGCATCACTCTCACTCTTAATGGTCCGCAGCTTCCTGAACAGAGAAGTTTCACTTGATTCTGACTTAAGACGCCTCATAAAAGATTTCTCCTGTTCCCGACTGTAGAGGACAGAACTATCTATGTAATCATAACCTGGAATGTGAACAAACTCTCCCCTGGCAATTTGTGCTGCTGTCTGCAAGCTTGGAGATAAGGAGGCATCACAGCGTAACAACTCTGGAAAACCCAGAGGTGGAATGCTACGATGGTCCAGGTTCTCCACTCTGTAGCCCCTTAGCATGGTGAAGAAGCCCTCTCCAGTAAGGCCTTGACGATCGATGGAAGATGTGCTGCCATATTCGCGGTGAAGAGATGCTCCTGTGTTTGGATTGACAGCATTCTGGTCCATTATGTCCTCAGAGTCAATGTCACTTATAGTGACATCACTGTTGCTACGTTGACGGATTGGGTGAAGACCCTTCAGTGGGGATTGGCTGAGAATGTCACCCCATGTGTATTTGTCAGTGTAGTCCACTTCCACACAGACTGCTTCACCTTGTTCTAGCAATTCCACAGTATGTTCCTGTTGTCCATTCTGAAAAACTGGTATCACACTCTGGTAGTTTGGTGAAGGTCGTCCATCCCATCCATCTTTCCTTGGCGGCCATTCTGTCACTCTGGCCCTAACACCCATTTTAGGCATTGCTGGGGTACCATTTGTTTTACCTGCACCATCAGATTTCACCTGTATGCTTGAGACTGGTGGTCCCATGTTTCCATTCAAGGCCTTAAGTTTCCTGCTAAATAGCTCCTCTGACTGCATGACTCTGGAGTATTCTTCAGTGGTACCCACAATTCCCACAAGGGTTGGTTTGTTATCTGTCAGAGGGCTCAGAATACTCATATCCTGCCGGCGGATTCTTTGAACAGCAGATTTTCAGGAAGCATCTTCATCACATCATGTGATTTGCTCACTTGTAAGTGGAGAAGGATCCTTTTTCCAGAATCAAACAAACAGCCGTCGTCATAATTCATAGAGGACAGGTGACATCACAAACACCATTTGGATGTCAAGGACAAGGGTCTGAAGAGAAGTGTGGCACAGCGGTCTTTTCTCACAGCATGTCAGCGATTTAGAAAGACAGCTGGAAGAGATAAATCTGCAGAACAGAAACAAAAACAAAAGAAACTGTTCAGTACACAGCAAGTTCTGAAACACTGCAACCCTACAATTGAAAAATAAAAGCAGTGCATGAATGGTACATTTGAATCAGCTACAAAAATGACTTTACTACCAACTCAAACAGTTACCTTGAGATAAAAGTGTCATGATGAAGTGCATTTGAGCTGTATTAGTTTATGAACTATAACTTTATCACCTAATATGTAATATGTAAATTAGTCGGGAATGATAAAAGCAGATGCAATGATGGATTTAATATCAGATAGAATATATTGTTCCTAGTGTTTCCAGTTGATACCTAACAGACGGCAGTGAAGCAAATTGCAGTAACAAGAGACAGATGTTCAATTAAATGTTTGCATGTATCAGTATCTGCAAATTCTTATGACTGAGCTGTTATTTCTTATTCAATGCCAATTTCCCTTTACCTCTTTTGTTTGATAAAGTTGGTTGAAAGAAATACTAATAAAAACTTGATAAAAGACTGTGCCAAAGAAACGGACATTGCACTTAAATGCACTGACGGGTGGGGCTTTACTTTACTTTACTTTACTTTACTACTTCAACTTCATTTCAGTTGTTGGCCCTTATCAGTGTAATCAGAAATATTATGAAACAAAAGAAATGAACAGACAAAAAGCTGATATCAACAGTTTTATTCATCATCAGTATCTCTGAGGGTGGAAATGTCAAATTTCAGATGCAGCACTGCAAACTTCCATGTTATTATTATCTTCTATAAGTATGTTCCCTACGCAATGTAAATATGAGCTGCACTATTGTTAAACACTGTGATGGGCTGGTGACCTGGCCAGGTGTTACCCCGCCTTTCGCTCTGGACCACTGGAGAAAGACACCAGCCCCCACGACCCTGAACAGGAACAAGTGGGTATAGATTATGACTGACTGATTGACCAACATTAACCAAAGCACAAGACAGGTCACAGGTAATTTTTCTTCATCAATTAAATGTAAAAAAATCAAATTTTTGTAAAGATAATGTATTTACTGGATATAAACATTAAAAAAAAAAGGTAAAGAAGCACATTTTTGGAAAACAAGCAGTTTCCTTTTATTGATCTCATTCCATGCTATTAGCTGTGTTGTAATGCAGATCCATAATGATTACTTAAGTGAGATGTTACACTGCTTTCATCTCTTCAAACAGACTTCTGCATGGTAGATCACACCCCACTATTCTGCAGCAGACTGACAGACTGGGAATCTTCTACACTGACCTAAATGCTTTTTTCTTGTTCTTTAGGACTAATGGTGAGCCTTGTTTCTTCTACAACTGCATTTATTCAAAAACCTCATGAGTTAACATGGTAATAAAGCTCTAGTATTTGCTATACAGATGACAAAAAGTACCATTAAAGCTACTTTTCTCTACGGTTTTGCTGTGAGTAGGACAGATAACTGTGGGCCTGGTGTCTCAATCTTTTTCCTTGCTCCATTCACATGCCTTTTTAATGAGATAGCATAAATTCCCAGACAATTGTTTACATTTCTCTATGTTGTTTACTGTCAAGGAGTAGGATAAACTATATTTAGGAAGAAAAACTGGGCCACATTAAGATCAGCTGCCAGCCAGACTAGAGCAAACACACATGGGACAATTTGGAAACATCTGAATAATAAAGTATCCACTTCTGCCTGCATGGATGAAATACAGGTTAATGCATGCATGACCTAAATCTGTTGGAACAGAATGGTTTTAGCAACTTTTTAGATGCATGTTGGGAAATTCATTCACGATCTTCCTTTTCTCATTCTGAACAGTTTGTGATTTAAAGACGAGCAGCATAATCCTAGTAATGTTTCTTTATAGAATCAGATTAGCGTCAAAATATCTGCGTGCAAGAAATTAAACCCTTGTAGAGTTTCAACCATCCGAGCACTCACATTTCCTCTCGGGTGTGCAAGAAATTCAAGACTTGTACACTTTCAACCATTTGTGTGAGTATATATATATATATATATATATATACATACACACACACACATATTCCGGAATAGCGCTACAACTGGTGGTAGCTTGTTGGAGTAGCTCTGTGACTTAGCTAGCATTTGCTAGCATTTTTTGTTCTTTTTGAGTATTTCTTGCTAGTTTTTTCTTCTGGAAATATTTTCTAAATAATTTTCTTCTGATTTTGCTGCTGTGCTGATTGAGTTTTTTGCTTGATTAGTCACTTTTTTGCCACTTGTTTTGATGCGTAACCATGGCAACAAGAGACTTGTTTACAAGAAAGAGCAACTAACTGACATTTCTAAGGCTTAAATAATCCTCAAATTGTAACTCTGGATCACTGGTGAGCTCAAAAGAAGAAGACATGGATGCAGAACAGGAGCAAAGCAAAGAGAGAGAAAGAGGTTTAATTTTAAACCTTCACTTCCATCAGTCATATTGACAAACGTGAGATCTCTCGCTAACAAAATGTATGAACTTGAAACTCTGTTGAAGACCCAGCCAGAGTGTCAGGAATGCAGCATCATGTGTTTTACTGAGACATGGCTAAAGGAACATATCCTGGACTCCAGCATTGCTCTACCTGGCTTTCAAACAATACGAGCATCAGAGCAAGTAACATGAAGAGGCTGAACAGATGGATAAGGAGGACTGATTCTGTCCTGGAGACTGAACTGGAGTCTCTTGAGTTGATTGTCCAAAGGAGGATGAAGAACATGATGGAAAACCCTCATCATCCTCTTCAGAACACAGTAACTCAACAACAGAGTGTCTCAGTCAGAAGATTCTTCATAATCCGCTGCAGCACAGAACGTTACAGGAGATCCTTCCTGTCCACAGCTAGAACCTTCTACAGGAAATCCTTCCTGTCCACAGCTAGAACCCTCTACAGGAGATTCTTACTGTCCACAGCTAGAACCCTCTAGAGGAGATCCTTCCTGTCCACAGCTAGAACCCTCTACAGGAGATTCTTACTGTCCACAGCTAGAACCCTCTACAGGAGATTCTTACTGTCCACAGCTAGAACCCTCTACAGGAGATCCTTCCTGTCCACAGCTAGAACCCTCTACAGGAGATTCTTACTGTCCACAGCTAGAACCCTCTACAGGAGATTCTTACTGTCCACAGCTAGAACCCTCTACAGGAGATCCTTCCTGTCCACCACTAGAACCCTCTACAGGAGATCCTTCCTGTCCACAGCTAGAACCCTCTACAGGAAATCCTTCCTGTCCACAGCTAGAACCCTCTACAGGAGATTCTTACTGTCCACAGCTAGAACCCTCTACAGGAGATCCTTACTGTCCACGTCTAGAACCCTCTACAGGAGATCCTTCCTGTCCACCACTAGATCCCTCTACAGGAGATCCTTCCTGTCCACAGCTAGAACCCTCTACAGGAGATCCTTCCTGTCCACAGCTAGAACCCTCTACAGGAGATTCTTACTGTCCACAGCTAGAACCCTCTACAGGAGATCCTTCCTGTCCACAGCTAGAACCCTCTACAGGAGATTCTTACTGTCCAAAGCTAGAACCCTCTACAGGAGCTCCTTCCTGTCCACAGCTAGAACCCTCTACAGGAAATCCTTCCTGTCCACAGCTAGAACCCTCTACAGGAGATTCTTACTGTCCACAGCTAGAACCCTCTACAGGAGATTCTTCCTGTCCACCACTAGAACCCTCTACAGGAGCTCCTTCCTGTCCACAGCTAGAACCCTCTACAGGAGATCCTTCCTGTCCACAGCTAGAACCCTCTACAGGAGATTCTTACTGTCCACAGCTAGAACCCTCTACAGGAGATTCTTACTGTCCACAGCTAGAACCCTCTACAGGAGATCCTTCCTGTCCACCACTAGAACCCTCTACAGGAGATCCTTCCTGTCCACAGCTAGAACCCTCTACAGGAGATCCTTCCTGTCCACAGCTAGAACCCTCTACAGGAAATCCTTCCTGTCCACAGCTAGAACCCTCTACAGGAGATTCTTACTGTCCACAGCTAGAACCCTCTACAGGAGATCCTTCCTGTCCACCACTAGAACCCTCTACAGGAGATCCTTCCTGTCCACAGCTAGAACCCTCTACAGGAGATCCTTCCTGTCCACAGCTAGAACCCTCTACAGGAGATTCTTACTGTCCACAGCTAGAACCCTCTACAGGAGATCCTTCCTGTCCACCACTAGAACCCTCTACAGGAGATCCTTCCTGTCCACAGCTAGAACCCTCTACAGGAGATCCTTCCTGTCCACAGCTAGAACCCTCTACAGGAGATTCTTACTGTCCACAGCTAGAACCCTCTACAGGAGATCCTTCATGTCCACCACTAGAACCCTCTACAGGAGATCCTTCCTGTCCACAGCTAGAACCCTCTACAGGAGATCCTTCCTGTCCACAGCTAGAACCCTCTACAGGAAATCCTTCCTGTCCACAGCTAGAACCCTCTACAGGAGATTCTTACTGTCCACAGCTAGAACCCTCTACAGGAGATCCTTCCTGTCCACCACTAGAACCCTCTACAGGAGATCCTTCCTGTCCACAGCTAGAACCCTCTACAGGAAATCCTTCCTGTCCACAGCTAGAACCCTCTACAGGAGATTCTTACTGTCCACAGCTAGAACCCTCTACAGGAGATCCTTCCTGTCCACCACTAGAACCCTCTACAGGAGATCCTTCCTGTCCACAGCTAGAACCCTCTACAGGAAATCCTTCCTGTCCACAGCTAGAACCCTCTACATCAGATCCTTACTGTCCACAGCTAGAACCCTCTACAGGAGATCCTTCCTGTCCACCACTAGAACCCTCTACAGGAGATTCTTACTGTCCACAGCTAGAACCCTCTACAGGAGATCCTTCCTGTCCACAGCTAGAACCCTCTACAGGAGATTCTTACTGTCCACAGCTAGAACCCTCTACAGGAGATCCTTCCTGTCCACAGCTAGAACCCTCTACAATGACTCCCTGAAGAACTTAGCTACAACAACACTTAATTTCCCTTCGAAGATTAATTAAGTATTTTTGATTTGATTTGATATAAAATAAATATGTCCGTATGATCTATTTGACCAATCCCCCCCCCCCCCCCCCCCCCCCACAATTAACAGTAATACAATATCTCAATGGGGCAACAAGGATTTTGAACAGTATATCACAAGAACTTACAGGCCAAACAAAGTCAATAGTACAAAGATGGACCCCCCCCCCAAAAAAAGAGTTTGACAAATTAACTATAATACAAGAACTTTTTTGCAACTTCTCTCAGTTGGAAGTAATTCAACATAAAACAATAAGCAACACAGATTTATAATCCTTACAGTTATTTTTAAATTCAGCCCATCTTGGACATTTTTCCAAACTCCTTTCATTACAGGGCAGAAAAAAGTATAATTTCACTGTCACCACAAAAACCACAAGGATCAACCTGAATCTATTTGACCAACTGCCTTAATATCCTCTGGTTCTCTGCATCGCTTCAGCGAGGGAATCATCAGCTTCAAACAGAAAATCTTCCCCCTCTGAATTGTCATCAGCAAACACGTGACAGGTGTGATACCTGTTCTGCTGTGCAACTAGGGTTGGGCACCGACATTCGATTCAGGAACCATTAAGATGATGTTTGAAATTTGATTCTTTTTTCGGTTCCTAAATGCCCGCACTGTGAGCAAACAAAGTAGTGCGGACCCCGCAATTACAATTATTAACATTTTTCTTGACCGGCAGGAGAGTTTATGGGAAAAAAACGGGCATCTTCAAGACTTTGTTCCATCGCTCATGCAGAGCTGCGCTGTGATGGGAGAGATCAGCTGATTGGCAGCCGGATCAGAAACCTCAGCCGCGGAACCGCGGCTCAGGCTGAGAAACCTATCAGTCAAACAAAATAAGTCAGCGGGACTCTTCAATGATTTGATAATGAACCTGCCTCTGATTAACGGAAAAATTCACACAGCTCAGCCAAACCATTATTAAGTATGCAAACTTGCAGTGCAAATTTCGTTTCATCTTGTACGCCTTTTATATTTTGAGTCCACATGCGTACCTGCGTAGCGCGTGTGTGGAGTATGTGGTAAAAAAGCTGCATCCCCTTAGTGATGTAGAGTCGTCCACATTTAGGTAACCAAATTAAACTGTCAAGTCACCTGGCAATGTGAACAAATAAAAATGTCCTGTGTAAAGGCTTTTTCAAATGAAAAAATGATTGTTTTTTTTCACTCCTGCACCTCAAAAAATTGGAATTGAGAACCGTGTAGAACAGGAATCAATAGTGAGAATCGGAATCGTTAAAGTGCAAACGATGCCCAACTCTACGTGTAACACTTTGACGTCATGTTGACAATTTTCTTTAAAACATCCCAAAACACTCTCTTTCAAATCTACATGGATAAATCCAATGATCATCACTGAATCAGATTTTTATGTCCTTGTTTTAGGTGTTACTGCACTTAACTGTTGTGTTGAAATCAAAGATACACATCACTACCAACTGGTGGTGGCAAGTCAAAATACCAATGACATGTTTAAAGATTTCTTAATTATATTTCAATTCAGAGGATGAAGCGGTCACAATTCTACAACTTTTGTGGCTAAAAGTTATTGTTAAAGAGAAAATAGAATCACAAGGCACTGAAAATGCATTTTTGATTGACTTATAAACTCATACTATGTAGAACTGTGCTCACAGCTGTTGAGCTGTGCCTGTTTAATGAAGGTTGGATTTTGTGGTTCTTTTGATGTGATACCTTTTCTTTAAAAACTGTTTTGATTTGAATTCCCTTTATAAAAATACAGATTAAAACAACTAGGATAAAAATGTGCTTTTAATTCACAAACTCTGGATTTTCCACTTTAAGACAATATGTTTTGTAGCAACATAAGAACTGTTTTTGAATATTTTTTGTTATTTTCCTGGTCAATCAAAGTGCTAGTCAGATTTCCTTCCAGGGCATGACGAGGAGCAGAAGTGACAGCAGCATTCTGCTGACTGAATGCCAAACGTCAACTGCTGATCGACTGCTGTTGCTTTACACACAATTAAAGCTGGAAACAGGAACATGTGTCACTTCTGCAGGTAGTTTTATCAACAATGACACATAAGGAGAGATTTGTATGGATAACTGACAAGAGAAAGAATGGGAAATATAAAACTAACAAGCTCTCATTCTAATTTCAAGTACATTCTTGTTAAAAGAAAATAAAACAGAAACAGGAGACAAGACTGTTTGTGTGCACACAGTCCAGTCTGTCTGTGTTTCTGTTGCTGCATGGGGTCAAAACAGGGTCAGATGGTCTTTATTTCATGTCAGGAAAGTATTAGCCACTGGGCATGGTTGTGTTTTCCTTTCCTTTCATTTATTTGCTATCTTCCTCACAAAAATGATAAATGAACACAACTGCATCATGTCCAATTCCTTATTCAGTGCCCAGACCACAACACAAGCTACTTGGTCAGCAACATTTTGTTGTCGGCATGAGCTTAAGGAGGCTGTTTTTTTTCTGTTTTGTAGCCGTCTGCACTTTAAAGCAAACAGATGGAGAATGGGAGGTCTGCTTTGCTAACAGCTCTTTGCTAACTGCAGTAATGAACAGCCATTAAGGGTGTTTAACCTACAAGGCCTGGTGTACAAGGAGAAGGGATGGAAAAGACGAGAGATGGGAGAGACAGGGAGACCTAATTACAGTAATGAACTCATTATCAGTATTTGATGTTGGATGGTCTGTCTTTCATCTTGGTTCATCCAGAGAGGAGTTGCCTGGCATTTCCAATAATATACAGCTGATGACTCTGATGCCCCACCCCACCCTGCCGGCCTTAGTCCTTTTGTTGGTCTATGTTTTACGCATTTGCAAAAAGTTTACAATTTCTCATCTTCGGCTTCTTGCTTGTCTGTTTTTCAACCAAATAAATGTGTTAAAATTATTTAATTGAAGAAAAATTTCAGAGAAACCAGTAAAAAATAATAAAATAAAAAAGAAATGGAAAAAATCTTCCGAGTTCAGGTTGGATTGTTTACTGTAGAAAATATATGCAAACGTCAGGTCTGATTGTTCACTTTAATCTACATTTGACAGCTTGATGTTGAAATAAAGCAGCCAGCTGTTAAACTCCTCCACTCTTCTTTGAGGTGTAAGTTTAATTTTCTCTTGCTTTCTTGATTTTGGTCAGCTTGCCATGTTGATGTAACTGCTTTCCATTTTGAAATGATGAGGATGTTTGTAATGTGATGCTATCAGAGGAGAGGGGTGTACTGTGTGTGTGTGTGTTCTTGTTTTTCTACCCTAATGAGGACCATTTTTTAGATATTTACTATCCTTCTGGGGACTCATACAGGGACTCCCCTTTTTAGGTTTAGGGTTCAGCTTTAGAGGTATGGTGTGAATAGAGGTTTAGTTAGTCTTAGGGTTAGGTATAGATCAGTAATGGTTAAGGTTAGGAAAAGGGTTTGGTTTAGGTTATTGGTGCCACTATTGGGATTGAATAGGGCTTTACGTGCATTCAAAATGGTGATCACTTTAAAGACCCACTTTGATCACCTTTAGAGCTGTTTCAAAATGTCTCAGTGGTCTTTAAATTATGATTATAGCATTTTTACCAAAAGTCACAAAATCTGCGCTGTTTTCTAGGAAGTAGTGTTTGCATAGCATCAGTAGCTTATTAGCAATTCACCTTTGTGCTGTGGGCAGAACCGTTTATGCTAGCACTGCCATTAGCTAACGGAGCTTTTGGCCTGCCCAATGCCTTTTCTATATCACAAACTGTTCCTTTTTTAGATGCATTTTTTTCATCTACTACTGAAAATGCAATTTTGAGCTTAATTTTCTTAAGATATGTCCTCTAACATCAGAAAAATGCCACAAGAACATGTTAACAACACAAAAACACGATTTTCATTGGAGTGAGTCTTTAAGACATATCTACTGACCACATATTCTTGACTTTTGTTTAAAAAACTGAGGATTTCTGCATTTTATAGTACAAAAACGTTGGATTCCACACTGGTCAATTTGTCTTAATTTACAAATTTTTCAGTTTTTACTGCGATGAGGAAGAAAGGAAAATCACATTGTTACTGCATTTCCTTTGATAACACTATAAAACACTAACACTATAAAAACAAGGGTAATCATAAATACAATGAGATCCAGGAGATGAAAACTCTCTCAGATTGCTTTAAAATGCTTTTTATTCTGTTTGTTTAATAAAACAAAATTCATTCTTAAAGAGGCCCTTCCATTAAAAAGGGTTTTTCTGAGGTTTCTGTTGAATATTTTTAGGGTTAGGGTTAGGGTTAGTGGGTGTTAAAACAGGTCAACAACTTCTCTTTCAGTTTTTATCTCTCAAACTACGCAGGTGGTGATAAAATGCGAGTTCGAACGACCTGTATTTGTTCCGTCACAACTCCTTTGTTTGTTAGTATTCATCAGCTCCTGCAGTTGAAACCACGCCTAGCATGCTGCTGGCTAAAAGCTGTTAGCATAAACATGGACCAACAGGAAGAGAGAAAGTCTGCTGTGCTGTTGCCATGTGCAACGGGGAAGAAAACAGTATGTCTTGCTCTCATAGGCTAGTTTGTTAGCCAATCTGAGTCCAGCAAATTAGAATAATGAATATTAATGAGTTGCAGCCCGAAGCCAGACAAATCTTGAAGCAGATAGATTGAAAGATCTGTTAGTCAGTGTTTCCTAACGATTTTTTTTATAAAATGTTTCATATTACAGGTTAATATTTAGGAAATATCACAAAGTCAAGAACCAAATTGTGGTGAAATGCAGGGTTGTTAAAGAGGCACAATGAACTAGGACCCGACTGATATGGATTTTTCAATATCGATACCGATATAAAGACTTTAGAGCAGGCCGATAGCCAATATAATGGCCGATAAATCCATCCACCAGAAAAAATGTCAAAAATATTACTGAAAGCTAAAACACTGCATTCTAAGCTCATTCTTAAGCTCATGTCTACACGTTAGACACCATGAACTATCTGAATTATTCACTGATTCCAAAAAATGTAAATAATAGACAAGTTTATCTATTTTATGAACATTTATTTAGCACACACACACACTATAACATCAGAACATGTAAAAAACAGTAGAACAATAGATCACAATAACCTAAAAAAAGCTTACAATAAAATAAATATTTTCCAATAGTAAAATAGTTGTTTCTTTAATAAGTCCAACGGGGGCAAATCCTAACGCAGAAAACTGCAGTAAACAATAATAATGTATTATATTCAACTTTTACAACGGAGCCTGTAAATAACAGTAGAACACCTCACAAATTATCACAATAACTTAAAGTAAATATTATTTTTTTAATTACAAAGACTTGGTATAAAAACTGGGAAATAAAATCAATTACTTGTACTCCTATTGAAACTTGTTTAATGGAGATTCAGAAACACATAGTATGACAAAAATAAATCAATAAAAAATATCGGAAAATATCGGCAATTTTTTACCGATAGCCGATATCACCCTGGACCCCCATATCGGCCGATATATCGGTCGGGCCCTACAATGAACACCTTAACTGGAATGTGTAATTTAATATAAACCAAGTCCAGTTATTACTATTACACTAATATGAGACAAGAGAAAACTCTACCAAACGTTTCATCTTATCTTATGTTCTTATCAACGGTGAGAAGATTACTTTCTGAGTAGAATATTTTATAAGAAGAACTGTAATTAAAAGGGATTTAGGAGGTGTTTCAAAACATGAAAAAAGCCAAACTGTATGTTTTTAGGAAAACATTGCTCCAAATATACAAAGCAAGAAAGTTCAATTTAAAAAAATTCTAGTTAATTATTTATGAAATACAGTCAGTTTTTGAAAAATACACCTTCCAAAAATAATGAAACTAACACATTTTTCTCCTTGGCCATGTTGAACAATTTTGTTTGATTTTACTTGAGAGCAGTAAAGCAAGATCATATTGATATTTTGCGCAATCGTAATGAGATTCAATGTTTCTGCGAATGCGTTGAAGAGACGAGGCATGAGAGAATGTTGCCTGCAGCCAGACCGCTCTCTGCAGTTCTGCCGGGTCTTAAAATAATCCCCTGACATTGATTAAAGGCCCTGCAGATATTAATTCAATGTCAAAAAAGTGAACACGTTCTGCACACCACCATAAGATTAATTCTGTTCTTTCACTAAAACCCTGTCACGCCAGACCAGGACACAAAGTAGGACGTCAGACAACCATGTTAGTTTTACTAAACTGATTGACATTGCAAGATAAACTTGTACAGCTTGTTCAACTGTCACTGTAAAGATACACATGTTCAGTCGATTGCACATCACATTGAAGTCTTTGACCTAGCTAAAACTGTTGGGCCACACCAAGCCCGCAGGTGAACACAGTGACTGCCTGCGATTACAAGCAATTATTTTTAATGAAGCCTTGTGTAACTGAGTCATTGTAATGCTGCTCTGCTCGCTGCAGTTCAGAAGTTATCATTGGCCTTGACCCCAAGATACTTTGACCTTAGGAGCCAAGACCAAACCATGATGGCGTCATCTCTCCTCCTACAGCAAAATGAGGATACAATGTAGGTTAGAGCCCAGACGGATTCTAGAAGATTTCCAGCTTCTTCCAGTGAATTTATAAACCCATTTACCTGACTTCAACGTTACCTGCCTTCTGTTGTTTTTAAATCAGAAGCTTTCAGATACCGGATGCGTCACACTGTGTTCATCATTAACAAAGCGGAAGAAAAAGAATTTGAGCAGAAAGCAAACAAACCCGAAGGCGCACGTCTTGCAACTCGCTGCTCGACTTTTGATTTCTCAATAAACTTGCAGTAAAAACAATCAATCACATTTCGTGTCACTCCACACTTAAACATGATCAAGCCTGCACTGCACATCAAAATCAACTAGTATTTTCTATTAAATTGTTAAATATCTCAATTTCAACATCATATATTTTGTCTATATTCTATTGGGTATAAAATATGAGTCTATGAACTTTGCAAACCACTTTTTCAAAATTTGGGTTGTAGATTTATAAATATATTGGAGCTCTGTTTTAATCCTTTATCACCATAAATGTCTCAATACTGTGGTGAAAAGTGGAGGTGATTTTAAGGAGAATATATACGGAATTTATCACAGTAAGAGAGATGAGATGTCTACAAGCAGACGCAGGCATTTTTAGGCTGATGAAAAAAACACTTTTGTTTTGCTTCGCTGTAGAAATTCTTTAACTTAACTGGGTGTCAGGGTCTGGGGTTTTGTGTTTGGGGATTGATGTTGGTGATGGTTTTTTCACTGTAAGTTGTGTGTTTCACTGGTGACTATGGGGATCTCTGCAGCTGGTGAGTGTGGTGCTTGTGACACTAATTGTCAGTTCCAGGGCGTGGCAGTCATCAGTGGTTGCAGGTGTGGATCGTTACCCAGCTCAGGAGAGCTGGGTATTTAAACAGAGGAAGAACCACAGACAGGCGCCAGTTCGTACTCTCTTACACAACCTTAACGTGGTACAGAGTGGCCAGGGAATAATTATGACAGTTGTTTTGTTAGTGCTGCTAACCTGCCTTCTCTCCCTTCATCTCGTAGTCATATATGCTGGAGCGCTCCTCCAGTTCTGAGTGCCTCACCGGTCACCGCGCTGCTGTCAATCCTGCCACAGTAACGACTGTGTAGACAGCCCCTGGAGCCGGATAGAGGACTCATTTCCGACGGGGTTTTAGCGGTCGTGAGCTATCCGACCCGCTCTCCTTTCCCCCCGTTCCCGGACCCGTGTCCTGGAGCATCATCCAGAGCCAGTGCCTCTGCGTGGTGAGTTACCCGCTTATCGTGAGCACTAGCTTGGACACGGAAGAGTTAGAGCTCAGTTGCGGAGGTACGCGACTGGCTCTTTCCCTCTGGCTCCTGTCTGTCCCTGGTCGCCTCTGGATCCACACCTCTCCGGTGAGCGCGCTGCTGCCTCCCCTGCTGGACCCACGCAGGCATCGACAGCACCGCGCCCCGGACCTCACCGCACTGCCTCGACTCCTGGAGCACCACCCCCGCTGCAGTGTCCCTTGGATCTCACCACACGCAGCTTCAGTCACCGCGTCACTGTGAGTATCCAAGCACTATCCCCGCACACTGCAGCGGGCTGTTTTCATATGTCAATAACGAGCCTCTCCTCCAGGATCGAGTCTCCACCCCACTGCCGTTCCAGTCCTGTGTTTTTCATCGTGCACATTTCATATTCTCTGCATTGTTGTCTTGTGCATATAGTACAATAAACTCACTTTTACTGATCCCTGGTTCTCGTGTGTGTGTCTTGGAGTTGGGTCGCTTTGGAGTTCAGTTCAACCCCCCCCTACCTGGTAACTGAACCTGACAGAACGAACTGGCCAAATGAACTCCCTGACCCAGCTCCAGACCACACCTAACCCCGAGATCCAGGTCCCCATGGAGAGACTGGACCGGGTGCTGGCAGCAGTTTTTAAGTCCACAGACTTAAAATATATTCATTTCGCTCTTGGACTGGCACAGGACATTTTTTCACAGCACCCACAGTTTCGGCAGCTTCCCCAGGTCTCGGACCTGGCCGTTCACATTGCCATAGCCCGGGGAAGCTGCATCTGCTACAAACAGGTTAAAACTCATGCCTGTTCTTCATCCGCTGCTGCCAGCCCCCCAGCACCCACCGTTCCACCCGGTGTCAGAGATGCTTTGTCCGCTCTCCACTCCTCTGCTGCCCGGACCCGCTCCTGGCTGAACATGGGTTCCAGAGTTCCAGAGGGTCCCGGTTCCAGAGTTCCAGAGGGTCCCGGTTCCAGAGTTCCAGAGGGTCCCGGTTCCAGTTCTCGCGAGGGTCCCGGTTCCAGTTCTCGCGAGGGTCCAGGTTCCAGTTCTCGCGAGGGTCCAGGTTCCAGGTCTCGCGAGGGTCCAGGTTCCAGGTCTCGCGAGGGTCCCGACGCCTCCAGGTCTCACGAGGGTCCCGACGCCTCCAGGTCTCACGAGGGTCCCGACGCCTCCAGGTCTCACGAGGGTCCCGACGCCTCCAGGTCTCACGAGGGTCCCGACGCCTCCTGTTCGCCCGAGGGTCCCGACGCCTCCTGTTCGCCCGAGGGTCCCGACGCCTCCTGTTCGCCCGAGGGTCTCGACGCCTCCTGTTCGCCCGAGGGTCTCGACGCCTCCTGTTCGCCCGAGGGTCTCGGCGCCTCCTGTTCGCCCGAGGGTCTCGGCGCCTCCTGTTCGCCCGAGGGTCTCGGCGCCTCCTGTTCGCCCGAGGGTCTCGGCGCCTCCTGTTCGCCAGAGGGTCTCGACGCCAGCTGTTCGCCAGAGGGTCTCGACGCCAGCTGTCCGCCCGAGGGACCCGCCGACCGCTGTCCGCCCGAGGGTCCCGCCGACCGCTGTCCGCCCGAGGGTCCCGTCGATCGCTGTCCGCCCGAGGGACCCGTCGATCGCTGTCCGCCTTCTCCTGGGTTCGAGGGCGTTGCAGTCCGCAACGCGCCTCCAACGCCAGGGGCCGAGGGCGTCGCCGTCCGCGACGGTCCTCCAACGCCAGGGACCGAGGACGTCGCCGTCCGCGACGGTCCTCCAACGCCTGGGTCCGCGGGCGTCGCCGTCCGCGACGCGCCTCCAACGCCTGGGTCCGAGGACGTCGCCGTCCGCGACGGTCCTCCAACGCCTGGGTCCGAGGGCGTCGCCGTCCGCGACGGTCCTCCAACGCCTGGGTCCGAGGGCGTCGCCGTCCGCGACGCGCCTCCAACGCCAGGGTTCGAGGACGTCGCCGTCCGCGACGGTCCTCCAACGCCTGGGTCCGAGGACGTCGCCGTCCGCGACGGTCCTCCAGCACATCCTCCTGGGTTCGAGGACGTCGCCGTCCGCGACGCTCCTCCAACGCCAGGGTCCGAGGACGTCGCCGTCCGCGACGCTCCTCCAACGCCAGGGTCCGAGGACGTCGCCGTCCGCGACGCTCCTCCAACGCCAGGGTCCGAGGACGTCGCCGTCCGCGACGGTCCTCCAACGCCTGGGTCCGAGGGCGTCGCCGTCCGCGACGGCCCTCCAGCGCTTCCTCCCGGGTCCGAGGACGTCGCCGTCCGCGACGGTCCTCCAACGCCTGGGTCCGAGGGCGTCGCCGTCCGCGACGCGCCTCCAACGCCTGGGTTCGAGGACGTCGCCGTCCGCGACGGTCCTCCAACGCCTGGGTTCGAGGACGTCGCCGTCCGCGACGGTCCTCCAGCACATCCTCCTGGGTTCGAGGACGTCGCCGTCCGCGACGGTCCTCCAACGCCAGGGTCCGAGGGCGTCGCCGTCCGCGACGGCCCTCCAGCGCTTCCTCCCGGGTCCGAGGACGTCGCAGTCCGCGACAGTCCTCCAACGCCTGGGTCCGAGGGCGTCGCCGTCCGCGACGGCCCTCCAGCGCTTCCTCCCGGGTCCGAGGACGTCGCCGTCCGCGACGGTCCTCCAACGCCTGGGTCCGAGGGCGTCGCCGTCCGCGACGCGCCTCCAACGCCAGGGTTCGAGGACGTCGCCGTCCGCGACGGTCCTCCAACGCCTCCGCCAGGGTTCGAGGACGTCGCCGTCCGCGACGGTCCTCCAACGCCTCCGCCTGGGTTCGAGGACGTCGCCGTCCGCAACGGTCCTCCAACACTTCAGACTGGGTTCGAGGAAGTCGCCGTCCGCGACGTTCCTCCAACGCCGGGGTCCGGGGACGTCGCCGTCCGCGACGGTTCCCCGATGGCATCTGATCCAGTTTCCAGACCGCCTAGACCTCCAAGACCACCCAGACCTCCATTCGGCATCAGCGGCCGTCTCTCTGCTGGCAGCAGTGGCCGCACTCCAGATGCCAGGCGCCTCCTCGTTCCGCGGCTCTCAAGTCGCGCTCCAGACGTCAGGCGCCTCTTCACTCCGCGGCTCTCAGGCCGCACTCAAGGCGCGCGGCGCCTCTTCGCCTCGCGGCACCAAGGCCGCCCGCCAGGCGCGCTGCGCCCCTTCGCCTCGCGGCACCAAGGCCGCTCTCAAGGCGCGCGGCGCCTCTTCGCCTCGCGGCACCAAGGCCGCCCGCCAGGCGCGCTGCGCCTCTTCGCCTCGCGGCACCAAGGCCGCTCTCCAGGCGCGCTGCGCCTTTTCGCTTTGCGGCTCCAAGGCCGTCCTCCAGGCGCGCTGCGCCTCAGCGCTCAGCGGCGCCCGAGCCGCACCCCAGGCGCGCTGCGCCTCAACGCTCAGCGGCGTCCGAGCCGCACCTCAGGCGCGCTGCGCCTCAACGCTCAGCGGCGCCCAAGCCGCACCTCAGGCGCGCTGCGCCTCAAGGCTTTGCGGCGTCCAGGCCGCACCATAGGCGCGCTGCGCCTCAAGGCTTTGCGGCGTCCAGGCCGCACCATAGGCGCGCTGCGCCTCAAGGCTTCGCGGCGTCCAGGCCGCACCATAGGCGCGCTGCGCCTCAAGGCTCCGCGGCGTCCAGGCCGTGTCAGTTCCAGGGCGTGGCAGTCATCAGTGGTTGCAGGTGTGGATCGTTACCCAGCTCAGGAGAGCTGGGTATTTAAACAGAGGAAGAACCACAGACAGGCGCCAGTTCGTACTCTCTTACACAACCTTAACGTGGTACAGAGTGGCCAGGGAATAATTATGACAGTTGTTTTGTTAGTGCTGCTAACCTGCCTTCTCTCCCTTCATCTCGTAGTCATATATGCTGGAGCGCTCCTCCAGTTCTGAGTGCCTCACCGGTCACCGCGCTGCTGTCAATCCTGCCACAGTAACGACTGTGTAGACAGCCCCTGGAGCCGGATAGAGGACTCATTTCCGACGGGGTTTTAGCGGTCGTGAGCTATCCGACCCGCTCTCCTTTCCCCCCGTTCCCGGACCCGTGTCCTGGAGCATCATCCAGAGCCAGTGCCTCTGCGTGGTGAGTTACCCGCTTATCGTGAGCACTAGCTTGGACACGGAAGAGTTAGAGCTCAGTTGCGGAGGTACGCGACTGGCTCTTTCCCTCTGGCTCCTGTCTGTCCCTGGTCGCCTCTGGATCCACACCTCTCCGGTGAGCGCGCTGCTGCCTCCCCTGCTGGACCCACGCAGGCATCGACAGCACCGCGCCCCGGACCTCACCGCACTGCCTCGACTCCTGGAGCACCACCCCCGCTGCAGTGTCCCTTGGATCTCACCACACGCAGCTTCAGTCACCGCGTCACTGTGAGTATCCAAGCACTATCCCCGCACACTGCAGCGGGCTGTTTTCATATGTCAATAACGAGCCTCTCCTCCAGGATCGAGTCTCCACCCCACTGCCGTTCCAGTCCTGTGTTTTTCATCGTGCACATTTCATATTCTCTGCATTGTTGTCTTGTGCATATAGTACAATAAACTCACTTTTACTGATCCCTGGTTCTCGTGTGTGTGTCTTGGAGTTGGGTCGCTTTGGAGTTCAGTTCAACCCCCCCCTACCTGGTAACTGAACCTGACACTGGGTTACTGCGAAGTAGAATGTGAGGTTAAGAGGAGAAGAGAAAGTGGTACAACAGGAAGAAAAGAGTTGGATGGGAATTTTGCCAAATCCTTCCCAAAGCATTTTCTTTGGTTAAACCACAGGAGCAATTAATTGGACCAGTTTATCCTATAAGAGTTCATTACTGGGGCCTGGGAAACCATGCATGTGATCTTCCCCAAGTGCTTCCATAACCAGAAAGATCATTTGTAAAAGTGTGTTAAGACTTTCTGTGTGTGTTTGAGTGCATTTATCACACCAGGGCTATGTTTAAACCAAAGAAAACAAAATGCTTCATTCAACTTCCCCCTCTTTCATCTGTCACTCCCACAGTTCAACTCAGCAACAGAAAGGTTCGTCCTACTGGCTGACACTTAAATCAACAGCACTAAGGTCCTAAACCCTCACCTTCCTGTGCACAGTGATGACTCTGTATGTGTGCCACTCAGTCACATAATGCCACCCTTTTATTATTAGAGACCACCAAAAGAACACCCACATGTGGAAGTACTGTCGGGTGGGATCAATGCTGAGGTTTTAATTACCAACGGGCAAGAAGGGTCACACCCTCTGTAGGAGGCAAGAAAACCAATCAAATGAGTTCCAGCCGGCCGCCTCATCGTGCCTGACGTGTGGAAACTCCAAAACACAATCAGCTTAATTATACCTTTAAAAATTCTTGAGCATGAGAGTTAAAAAGTTAGTTAACCTAAAAGCTCATTAGGGTAAGTATGACTATGTAGGCTGTGGAATTTAATGTAATGGTCCACAAGTAAAATTCACCCACCACTAACCCTGAATTCATCAGTTTCCTTTTGCTGACTAATTGTCTCTCATTCCAGACTCTGGAATATTTGATCTGAAATTAATTGGCCGTGACCTCAAAAGCTTGAGGTGAAACTGGAGGTCAGTTCGTTTATGCAGGATTTGAAAATTCCAGGGATCTTGATTTAATGATTTTTTGGGCACAGTTAAACAATCCTGATCAATTAACACATTTTAATATCAGAGAACTATAGTAAATACAAATACAAAACTATCAAGTCAACTTGTGATTAGGAAGCACAAACAGAAAAATTTAAAACTATAATACTTTTTTATAGCACTGCATAAGACCAAAACTCTTACTCTGAAATTTAGAAATGAATATATGCCTCAATTCTAAAAGCAATAAAAGCTACAGCTAATAATACAGACGGAAGATGATGATCGAAGGTGATGGTTTAAAAATGGTTTTAGTTCTGTTTTAATAATACAACAGAAGCTGACTCGAAAATGCTGCACAGGATCCTTCAACCAAGCAAAAAGACAAAATGAAGAGATTATACTTTTTAACAGCAGAAGCAAAACGATAACCACTAAATAATATGCCATAAATAAGTTACTATTTAAACAGAAAGGATTCTTTTTTTTTATCTCATTAGTAATGAATCATGGCTCCAAATAAAAGCCAGAAAAAACATAAACATTAAACTGAAATGAATGTTTAACATGACAAGTACAAAATAAGTTGGCACATATGTACTTATAGACCCATACCTATGACACATAAGTCATGCTGATAATTTGCTAGAACTGCTGAGTATAAGAGTACTTTAAGTACAATGTAAGTACAGCATTGTGTCTTTGTCTATTAAAAAGCTTTTTTCTGAGTATTGCTCTTGAGGACACAATGTTTCTGTTCTTGAATGCACCATGTCCTGTGGTCTCTCCATTTTTTATTACTCTGCCATCCCATCTCTTCTGTAACAGTCATCATATGCGGCTCGTGTAGCAAAACCCTCCAACCTAAAACCTTCTGATGGAACTACAGCATCATTCCATCAACAATCACTGTTCCACCGTATTTCAATATTTTCAGAAATAAGCAGATGATGAAGCAGATGGGTCTGTCTGTATATGTAGTTGGACAGGAAGCAACAATTAGAGGCTTTTTTGTTGACATTTCAGCGTACACAACTGGAGCTGACCCAACATCAGAAGATCAATCCATAGAAGAGATAAAAAAAGGAGGTCAGTCAGTGCAGAGTAACTCCCCAGGCACCAGGCCTCACTGTGGATTGTGTACACAGTCAGTGCCCCAGGTGTGCTGTTTTAGGTAGCACAGCATTAAAAAAACACTAGGTCTGTAGGACCTAAAGCTTTTTTAAGTAAATGAATGCTGCTTTTAGACCAGTACAAGAAAATTATACTTTCTCCTATTTCTCTTCTAAAGTTAAAATGAAGAAACTCTGAAAAAATATCACTTAACACAAGCATAGGATTAGATTCTTTCACAGCGCCATATCAACGCAGACATAACAGAGCACAAGAGGTCATAAAGCTATGTTCTGAGTTTTGTAGAACTAACCCAACATCCTCAACAGGGATGCTGTCGCACATAAAATACAAACAAGAGAGCTGTTTTCTTTGCAGGGAACTTTGTGCTTTGAACTGGTGGTTATTTTAGGCTGTTGTCTTATCGTAGAGGGAGCTTAACATGAACATGAGCCCATGCACCGTTGAGTCTGCTCTGCATTGCGTTGGAATGTGCAGGCTACACGGCTGAGTCGAAAGCACATGGGCCATATCCACCATCCAACTGCATTTCATTTGGTTCCAAGAACTGAGATTATTTATCCAACACAAAGTGCAAAATGGGGAATAATTGACATTTCAGAGACTGATTTTTGTATCACTTTTACTTGTTATTCTAGAAAAGTTCATTGGAGTTTTTTAATTTAACTATGTGAGATTAATTAAATACTGAAAACAAGTGGTTTTAAAGGTGAGATGAATGGTTTAAGCTAGTACAACATCTCATTTATTAATTGGTTTGATGCAATGTTTTCCATGCTAACAGAAAACACACCTTATCAGTTAGACCATGCACAAGGATGAAAGCAATATATGGAATAAAATTAGCCTTCCAAGTCTGAAAAGAATGACCTTTACACGTCAAGATTAACATAATTACTACCAAGAATCCATCAAGTGGAAAGTCAAAGCCCTGACGGTCGAGTTAAATAAACCACAAGAATGAGGTATTAAGCTGATCCAAGTGTCAAAATGAGAATTTGTAGAAAAAAGACTGAACCTGCTGTTAAAGAATATGGATTTGCCTGTGCCTGCTGTAGTGCAGGAGAGAGCATGAGCAGACCTCCTCGGGGTACAACTGAAAATGGGAGTTGCCTTCCTGGATGACATGCCAGCTGGCTATCTGCCCAGCGCCTGCCAGGGAGCACACTGCCATTGTCCTTTAGTAGTTTCAGGGTGATCTGAGAATTAAAATAGACGAGCCGACCGGGTCTCACAGTTTTTTCATACAAGAACAAAGAACAAGAACCGCAATGAACATTAAGTGTACAATACACCTAATTAAAGGGTTTAAGTGATGTTGAAATCTTGGCTAACAGTGAGACAGTCCCAGACTTCCCATTCTGAAACAGCATTAACAATTACGGATGAGTAGGTCTAAAGGAGCACCAGTACATCTGTGACTCACAGTGCAATCAGAAAGCTCTTAGTTAAGTGTCAATCAGCATTATGTAACAACTAGCTTGAATATCACATTGAAGAAACACATGAATAGTTTTAAATTTTCCTCCCTGAATCTAATCGGGTCTCACAGACCAAAGTTCATGAATGTTCTCAACAGAAGGAGGCCATGTTTGTTTCTGGCTGCTCCAGCGGAGCCCTAAGAACAGAGAGCACTGTGCTGAGGCTCTTCTCCAAAAGCGACCATCTGTCCCCCCCTGAACTGAGCCTAGCCACACCGGTTGTCATTGTTATGGTGGGGCAGATAGGGAAGTGCAGGTTTGATGTGGCCCAGCAGGAATCAAGAATAAACCAGCACTTATTTCCATCAGCACACATCCCTCCTTCTGCCATTCTTCAGCATCCTGCTGCTTTCCCAGCTTCCTCTACACCAATGACAACCTGCTGGCAGTGTGCTTGCTCTCTCTCAGAAAAAGGGAGGGAAAGAAAATGGTGAGAAGAGTGCTCTCATCTTGCAAAAGGAAAGCTGCTAAAGGACTTGAGAAGTGTTCAGATCGAAAGCTCTGGGAAGATCTGCTGCTTCTGCACCTCCGCTGAGGTCAAACAGAGTCCATAAAGCCAGAGTTCCGCTACAAAAACCGAGCAGAAAAGAGGGAAGTAGGTAAGCTGTGACACTGTAAAGTAGAGAATAAATACAGTGATGCAAACACATTCACACACATCCTCTGGGGACCAGCATCAATACTTTGTGACCGGCAGAATGACCTCAGCAGGAGTCAGTGCGTCAGTGCCATGGAGCCAACTTTCAGCTCTCCTACATGATCAGCAGTTGTTCTTTTCTTTTATGAAAAAGTTGTTAATGACAAAAATCTGGCATTTGTGAAGCTATGGGGTAAGATTACTGTAAAAAAGACCTGTGTAATTCATCAAAAATTTGTGCATAATTAGCAATTTGTAAATTCTTGTTTCTGCAAAATCATACCCAAACATGGGGACGATCTGTTCTCTGTTAGAATACAACTTAAAAAATTATAACTTCAAGAATTCACAAATGCAAAGTCCAAGTTCACAGCTGTGGTTTCTTCTTTATGAAAACAACAAGCAGTGTGAGGCTGTAAATATGCATTTACCCTTTGACAATAGGAACTGAAAACCGTGATCCTACATAACAAAGTCACTGGCTTATTAATGGATCTGAGGAAAAATCAATGACACTAGTTGGACATTAGTACTTACAATCTAGCGCTACAGAAACTTTTTAAAGTGTTTTGTGCAAACAAAAAACACTTTTGCCACAGATTCGGGCACATTACCATTAAAAACAAAAGTTAACCACGCACTTCGAAGCGGTTCTGATGCTGGGAGACGCGGGTTAAAAACAGTTCGCATGCAGACATCCCCATGAACTTAACAGCCATGTGCGCGTCCCGTATGTCACGCACCCCCTACAATCTATATATCACATGAAAGCTCTGATTCTCCACTTTTTGATAATATATACACTTTTGACATACAACAACCACAGTACTGACAAAGCCTTTTTACAGAGAAGCAAAGAGTTCAAGAGTTAACTTTTCTTACCTTTGAACGGCTTTTTACATGTACAAAATCCATGTTTCCATCAAGATATTGGTCTCATTCTGTCTTTTACAGTTCCAGGGAATATAATCCAGTAAAGTAATTAGGTCCACAATACAGAATAGATCCTCAAAGCAATATACTGCAGAAAACTTTTTCTGACTTGAGATCAGCTCCAACAGTTTATTCGTGTACTTCTGCCGGCGATAACTAGCTAAAATTTGAAGATGACATGGGATTTAGCCAAAATGACCCTGCTTGTTGTTAATAGACTTAACAACAGAACATTTTGACACTTGTACTTTCGGCATACAGACTAGAAACTCACAGAGAGATATTAAGATGGCGGATTCACTCTGCATTTAGCCAGAAGTCCATGACCATGTTTAGCATTTCGAGGGCATGACCGGTGACGTAATAGTTCAAAAAACGTAATAAATAATAGAGAAAACTGAACTGCTTGAAAAATATGACCAAAACGTTTTAAAAAAATATCTCCACAACACATGGAATGACAAATTTAAACTTTTTGCACTCCTAGACAGTTTAAATTCACGTCACAAAGCATTTTGGGCTAAAAAGTAGACTTTTCATGATATGTCCCCTTTAATAATGCCAAGATAACAAACCAAAAAAAATGGATTAATGATTAATACTGCTGTATGAAGTAATCAAATGGTTTTTAACAGCAATATAAACAAACTGTTCAACATTAGCTGATTCTGTTCTGTTGTTTGTTGGTCTGTTAAGTTAAGTTTAAATGACTAGTGACATAGATGTATCCTGTGACCCCCTCACAGTTTTCAATTTGTATTCTCAAAGGATAAATATGTATTCATACCACGTTTGTATATGATTTGGCAGAAACAACAGTTTACAAATTGCAAGCACGAATCATCAATGAATAATACACAACTTTTTGACTATAACACCATATGAGACAACCTGCAGTAGATGACACAGAATAGGGTTTATTAGTCAGCCAGAGTATCTTCTTTTCCTTTCAGCTGCTCCCTTCAGGGGTCGCTACAGCAAGTCATTCATCGCCATCTAGTCAACTGAGTAGGGATAATTACTTTAGGGTGGATGGGCGTAAACACTCGACTGACTCATTTTTACCTTGCAACACTGCCTCAGCCAGAGATGTGCTCATAAATCCCTTACATGAAATGACCCCAGCCAAGACAGACCAGCTAAAATAATGATCAAAACAAGACTTTTATCTCTTATATCCAACACTTGGTTTGGAGATGCATGCAAGTAAAAACCTACACAGATAAAAATCTTGTCATGCTCACCAGATTTAGAGACCCTCTTTTCATCTGTCCCATAAAATCTGAAAGTAAGGGACACAGTGTCCTGTGAGGCATTGTGATAATGAACCTACTGTGGACATGCTATGCACAGAACTCATCAGCCACTTGTTGAGCACAAGTCATCCAAAAACACACAGGAGGAAAAAGTAATCCAAAATATTTCAGAGCAAAAATCGGCTGAGTCTACCAGAAGCACATAAACTCTTCTTTCCAATCCTTTGTTTTATGAAAAAAAAAGAGAGAAATGTGAAAGAAAGATAAGGAGAGTAAAACCAAGATCTGGTGACCACCAGAGTGTAAATTTTCTGAAATGCATACAGCTGGCCATTAATGCACACAACCCTCCTCCTGTGACAAAACCACCAACAGCTGAATGAGCCTGCAACATTTGCATATGTAAGGGAAAGTAGGTGGCTGTGCTGGAGGGGTAAGGAGGGAATGCTGAGTGTTGGTGTTTTGGGGGAAGGGGTAGACCGTGACATTCAAAAGCTTAAAGGCTGACAGAATGGACAAGTAAAAATAGAGGGGGGTTTAGCCATTGTTCCCAGGAAGGGACCTGAGGTCAAGCCTGTGACCTTCCAAATTTCTTGAGATAGATGACATTTAGAGAAGCAGGAGATAAAGAAATCCTCTTATCCAACCCCTGGACTGGGAGCTAAAGGCTGGTACAAAGGTCGGGAGAAATTAAACCCACAACCATCTTATAAACAGATTGAGAAAGACAGAAAAATACCCCACGGTAGGCAGGATGTACACTTTTATAACCAATAATCACTGATCCATGCACCATATGCCATGCACTGCACATTTTAGCTTCTCCAAAAGCTAGACCAAAATACAAATGGGAGTCTGTGATGATCCATATGAGCAAAGTATATGTGAATGACTCTTCTAAAAACATTTCACCAGGTTGAAGTCAAAATCAGATGTGTAATAAATGATGTGCTGTCTCACATCTGCTGTTAAAACTTGTCCCTATACACTTTGTAAAGACTACAGCCGACAGCTTTTAGCAGCAATGTCAGTCAACAGGTAAATCAGTTGATGTTTGTTGGTTGACGCTGTCAGCCGCCAGCTTATCGCTGAAATCTAAGCAAAACCAGGTGACGTGTTGACACAGAAAAAACTTCTGAAGCTTGTTGGATCAAGTTGTCTTTAATTTTAACAGATGAAGAGATAAATGGCCAATTTAAACATAAACCGTGTGTGTGTGTGTGGCAACGACTTTACATTTAAATATATCAACATGAAGCCAGTTAGTTCGCAGGAGGTCAGGGCTCCCTGGAAGACTGAGGAGTAAAATGAAAAACACATCTGTGAGACAACTAATGATTTGATTATTTATTTGCCCTCCCAAATAATTTGACATAATTGAGTTTCAGGCAGCTTAATTGGAAAACATAAAACAGTGTCATTCCAGCCACTTCCTGATGACTGCTTTGCTCCGTCTGTTTCAGGTTGGAGGCAGGAAGGTGTTAATAGCAGGAAATGACAGACTCTAATCAAGCTGAATGAATAGCAGCAAGTACAGGTCTTTGTGCCACAGTCGGCTTTGATCCAACCTCTGCAGGCAGGTTCTCAGCTTTGATTAGAGTTGAGGGGAAGCAAAGAGTTTTATTTGAAGAGTGGGAAGCCCCAGGAGGTAACACTTAAGGGTTCTTGTCACTGCATCCCAGAAAACAGACAGACCATTCATCAAGTCTACACATATGTGCAGGGCCTGTGGAGAAGCACACAATCCCACAAATAGTGCCCGATTGCATACGGAAGACCAGGTCTGATGGGTAATTTACATACGGAGGGCCGTCATTACTCAGATATTTATGCAAACCAGTTTTGTTTTAAAAATAATCTTTCACAGCTCAGGTTTGTTGATGCTGCAGAAAGATTCTGTCTACCTAAATAACTAGATCTGTACTTAGCCTTAGGGGTATAGCTAGTTGAACCAATACGCAGCCATTATACACATTTTGCTAATTCACAATTTCAGACATTCACAGGAGTTTCCTGGTGAAAACAGAGAACCTAGGAATGAAGTTGGTTCAAAAACAAGAACATGGTTCAACTAAAATCTCATACATACCTCACTGTAAATCCACTTGATATGATACACTCACAAGACTGACATCATTCGAAGTTACTTTTGTAACACAAATAGCTGTGAGGTAACAGGTAACATGATTTAACAAAAAGAAGGAAACACAAGTAACCAAGTAATCTGGTAAATAGCTTTACTTGAGCTTTTCTTAAGTCAGGTGACTCCCAAAGCACTTTACACTACAGTCTATCATTCACCCATTCACCCATTCACACACACACACTCACACGTAATAAAAGTGGAGACATTTGTAAAAAAAAAAAAAAAGAAAAACAGAGCAAAGTATTTGGGCTAAATTACACAAACAAAAATGAATAAAATACTCAGAAGAACATCTTATCTTGTGCTTTTAAAACTAACTTATACTGTATTTTGCTGTTAATCAATAACCAGAGGGTAACTACTGTCATTCTATGCCCATCATGAAAAGAATATTTAACTCCACAGGGTAATGTGGTAACCTCTGAACCTTTGTACATTCCAGAAACTAGTTAAAACACAAAATAAACAACAATGGCCTGATTGCTTCCTCCAGGGGACATTTCATAACCCAGACATGAGACAGGACAAAAGTATCTGATCAGATTGGCCTTTCTTTCATGGGGGTGTTACAAAAGCCAGCCATGTTATACATTTGCTTGCTGGTATTTTTAGTCCTGCTGATAACAGCATGCCTTGGTAAGACAAGTTTCTCTTAGTTATGCAGAGTGGAACGGGGGCATTAAGGAAAATGGCTTTTTCCTCCTGCAGAGAGGAAAACAGGAATAACAGCTGGCAGGCAACAGGCAGACAAAGAATCTCTGAATGTCACCTCCCTCAATGCTTCTCCTTTTCGTTCCATCTCTCCTCCTATCATTTTTCCCCCAATTCTGTTATCTGCATTCACCATCTACAACAGAGGAGGAGAATAAACAAGATGGGGGTTATGGATGCATGAGTTGAGGAGTTTGAGAGGCTTCATTCGACTCCATCCTGTTGTTGCTAGGCAACTTTTTTCTGTATATGACAGCCTTGAGTGACAGCAGACCTCCCTTGTGGACAAAGATAGAAAGTTGAGGGAGGGAAATGAGAGAGGAGCAGGAAGATCGGTGGTGATCTAGTGAAGTCACGGAAGGACACATTGTTGCTTCTGGCAGTCTGAGATAATACCAACATAACAGACACAACACACAGGCAAAGTAGTCAGAATCAATAACCTCTGACTCTAACTTGTTTTGTCACCTGACTACCAGATACAGACACACAGGAGGTGGAGGCAATGGGGACACCTTACTCGTCTGATGTTATAAATTATAGAACGGCACCAGAAACAGGATCCATGACAGAGGTAGAAGATGAGACAGTTGAGGTGTGACATGGAAGGTGTGGGTGAAGGGAGAGTGGGAGGACGGTTTGCTTGGGGCATAAGCAAAAGATATTTAGCTTGTTTCTAAACTGAACCTTTTGAAGAACATGTTCAATTCACTGGCTTTATCCAGACTTCCTTCTAACTGATCCTCCTTCTGCTTAAAGCCTGTGATCTTTTTTATCACTGACCAAATATATCTTACACTGTTGTGCTGGAGCTTGTTCTCCAGCGTTTTCCTGTACACCTCATTGTTGCTTCTAGTCTTGACTTTAAATTCTTTTTGCACACTTCTCAATATGCCACTGTCTCTCTCCCTGAAAGTTCTATTTTGTTGTTAAGTAGTTCTTTCATGTCACTCGTGATCCAGGGTTTTTTATTGGGGAAGCACTCCACTGTTCTGGTGGGGATAATGTTGTCAACACAGAAGTTTAAAGAGGCCATTTTAAACAAATTTCGTGACTTTGTGGTTATTTCTGAAGTATTAACCTGTAATATGAAACCTTTTATATCTAAAAAACATTAGGAAACACTGATTAACAGACCTTTCAATCTGCCTGCGTGAAGATTCATCCAGCTTCGGCACTCATTATTAAATTATCAAATTTGCTGGACTCAAATTGGCTGACAAACTAACCTATTACTAGCATGGCATCCTGTTTCCTTCCCTGCTGTGTACCTTCCGGTTTGATATGTGTTTATACTAACAGCTTTTAGCAAGCAGCATGCTAGGCGTGGAATGAATACTAACGAACAAAGGTGCTGTGATGAAACAAATCCAGGCCATTCGAACTCAGGAGAACTCGGGTATTATCACCACCTGCGTAGTTTGAGAGATTAAAACTGAAAGAGAAGTTGTTGACCTGTTTTCACACCCACTATGAAGGTAAGAACACCTGTGAAGCTAAAATATTCAACAGAAACCTCAGAAAAACAGTTTTTAATGGAATGGCCTTTTTAAATAGTCAATCACAGCACTGCTGTCATCTCCATGTAGTTGAGAAAGACAAGATTATGGTCTGCCTTGCCAAGAGCAGGTTGTGCAAAAGACCTGTATGCACCCCTAATATTTGCATAAAACAAATCCACTATTTTTTCTCTGGTGGAGCAGCTGACAAATGTTGAAATTGTGAAAGTGTAGAAGTGAGAGATGCATGATTAAAATCTCCAGATATTGCTACAAATGCATTTGGGTGTTGAAGTTTAGCAACGGTTGAGCCAATGAGACTACATGCATAGTCGGCAATAGCTGATGGTGGAATATATAATGCTTGTAAAATAAGGCCAATGAACTCCTTCAGTAGGTAATAAAAACTAAAAACGAGGAAGATCTTGTTAACAAGAGATCTAACATTTGTCAATAAGACTGATGGAATGAAGGTTTAAACTTCCTCTTTCTCTTCACTTTGATCCTGCTCTGCATCCATGTCTTCTTCTTTTAACTAATCAGGGATTTGGGGTCTCAGTTTGAACTATAGAAATGTCCATTAGGTGCTCTTTCTAACAAACAACTGACTTGTTGCTATGGTTACATATTGTAGCAATAGGCTAAAAATGGGACAAATTAAGCAAAAATCCTTAAATTAGCACAGCATCCAAATCAGAATAAAATGATTCAAAAAGAGTATTATTTACAAAAAGAAAACAAGCAAGAAACACTCAAAAAGATTAAAACTGCTCGTAATATCACAGAGCTGCTCCAAAGAGCTGGCACCATATATAGCACTCTTAATGAATTTTTGTCAAATTCTTGTCAAAAGGTTCTGGGACACTTGTGTGATAATTTATAGAGGAGAATTTAGAAAAATTATATTTAATATTCTTCACTTCCAAATCACTTGATAATTTTGCCTTTTGGGCCTTTAAATAAGTCATAAGAAATATGGAGGTACAGGCTATTCCTCGTTGACCTACTCAGCACCCAGAGCAACAGCGACAGGTCACAATTAATATTGCATCATCTCAAGGGATTGCATGTCTGTAAAGTCAAGAATCTATATTTGAAAACACAGCTAACTTGATTTATTTTACTGCAATCATACAGCAGATTGGTGTAGAACTGGGTCTTTCCATCTGCGTTTAGGCCTCAAAATACTAATAAACACTTGTAATAAACTTCACACAGAGGCAGCATTTCCTACCACAATCCTCAACCATACTGTTAACAACAGAATGGACATAACTGAGAGGGTTTTACGATGACAACAGATGTCTGCATCACAGATGGGTTGAGAACTGGAAAAAATTTAAAAAACCCAAAAAAGTGATTTAAAAAAAGATTTAAATTCCATCATGCATCAGTCTGTTGGTATGCTGAAGGTATTTGTAAATTACTGTAAATAAAATATAGCTACAATAGAACATTCAATTATAGCCACAAGTACTGAACAATGACCTTGGCGGCACTCTGAACTGTGCAGCCACCGCCATACTTGAGTCCTTCCTCATCCATGCTCTCATCTCAAGAAGGCCAACAAAGACTGTTTCAAGATGTCCAACTTCCTGCGGGATGCAGATCATGTTTCAAAGAGCCTTTTTGTAGGACTTTACATTATAAATGCATGTGCCAAATTTCAGCAAAATCGGTCAAGGCAGTCAAAAAGCAGAACAGAATAAAAATCTGTAAGAGGTGTTATTAATTTCTGTATATCATAGACTGTAGGTCTAAAAGTAGTTAACAGCATGTTCCAATATTCAGAAAGATAGATATCAAAGCCATTTTACATGCACATATTATCTGTAATCTGACAAAATATCTGGGAGTAGTTCGTACAAATACAACATGTGTGAAATGTCCAAAAATAGTCAGTTATACCAAGATGGCAGACTTCCTGTGAAGTTTAGAACATGGGTCCAGGTGGCTGTATTGTAGGTCCTGAGTAGATACATGTGTGTGCCAATTTTCATAACCCTCGATGAAAGCAGGGGACGGAGGTGCTTCATCAATAGGTGACATTGTGCAGAAAGCAGGTCCCAACCGTTTTGGAGATCTTATCCAATTGAAAATTTGTGATTTCCTTAGCCAGAACTTCGGGATTTTTTTTGTAAAATTCCATTCAGTTAAAGTTGTGTAAGAATACAAAAAATAAACAGTACAATTACAACAAATAATCTTACAATAAAAATGTAAAATTATTTAGCCACAAAATGTACCAAAGCAAGTTTTTTCCTTTCTAAAATGTAGTTTGTGGCCGCCTAAAGTGTGAATTCTAGTAGGGCAACTTGTTCTGTAATTAACAAAGTTTTCCAATAACCACAGCCTGATTAAGTCAAAACTAGTCTTATTCTCCACAGGCAGTGTTTTCAGAGATCAGAAAGGAACAGCTCTGATACACTTTCTGAGAACTAGGCGTCCCTGTTTGCAGTGCAGCTGGCATCTCCTTCATGGAGTCACTTTCAAAGCTTTTTCCCTACAAGTGGCATCAAAAACATCTGTTACCAGAGCAGCTACCCACATGAGAGACAGCCCAGTGCTGGCCAGCAGATGAGGCAACAACCACCATGCAAATGAACACGTAAAAGCTCAGACAGCCACAGCGTTAAGTCAACAATACAACAACAACAGAGGATATTGCAGAAAAGAAGGAAAGACAAATACAGAATGGAGACTGGGAAATAACGACAATACTGAAAAGTCAAAATACCCTCAAGAAGAATCTGAAATGGAAGAGAATCTGTAAAATATGACGTCATTGTGGAACACAGGAGCACAATAACCAGTAATTCTGAGGCTATCTGTCCTAGCGAAAAAAAGAAAGATGTGCCTTGAAACTCTAAATCCAAAATCACAGACCAATTTGACCTCCATCTTGTTCAAAGAAGTCCTGTTATTTGAAGGTTCTAGTAATGTCTGATAAACAGGAGAAGCACCGTCTTATTAAGACTGTTGGGTTCAGGGTGTATTACATGCACTCTAGTTGGGCTCAGAGCAGTCTAAATGACTGAGTATCATTAAGGGGAGTATACTTAAGCAGAGTCCCCCAACCTGCTAAAGGGTATGTAGTCAGGGGAGAGAGGATAGTGGGAGGCAGTGGCAAATGGAGTTATTTTCCATTCCCTCAGTCCGTTTATGGAAACATTTTGGGAGTAGGATTTAATTCTCACGGAGGGGGATGAGATTTAAGGAGAGAGCAAAAGTGAGAGGAGTGAATATGTGGAAGAATAAATGAAACAGGGACAGGATAAGGGACAGCAGAAAGACTGCTTTTAGCAGTTTTCTCTGAAAAAGACAGTGCTCTGTGTGTGTCCTTCATTGTGTTGTCCCCCCTGGCATAAAACCTACAAAAGCTTCCATTTATCTCTCCTGAGCATCTAGTCTTACTGAAAAAAAAGGCCCTGAAAAGCAGGCAGCCATCACATGTGCCAGGGTGACATGGCTTTTCCCTCGTTAACACTTCAGTGTGCACCCAGCGCAATCTCCATCAGGGTGAGGGATTATGCCTGCCGACAAACTAGAAGAAAAGAAAAGCAGTACATCTGTTATATATATTTGCATTTCTTTGGTTAAGATCACAATGCACCACTTGACTCGATGGAAAGCAAACATTTGCAGTCAGGCATGAAGACACACCCCTTCAATGAGGCCTTTTTCCACTTTTCAGTTTCTTTAGCCGGAATAACGGCACATCACAAGGAGCAGATCGCACAAAACACAATCTGTCGGTTCGGTGGTAGAATGGGACACCGTTTTTTCATGACTCTCACTCATCAGTTTCCATTTACTCAGCATTCTCATCAGTAGAAAGGGGACCAAATGCAATTTTAGGACACTGCAATGTGCGCTATTCAGCAAACTGCAGCTCTAATTGCAGATGGACAGGAATTTTCTACATCTCTAGCATTGAAACACAACAGCTGCAGTTGACATGGCATGTGGTGGGTGTGTTAAGGGGAGGTACAGCAGTTAAAAGGATGTCATAAACTCCAACTCAAACAGACAGACATACCTCCACAAAGACACACAAATGCACTGAGTGTCCAGTAACTCATTTGTTTGTCGTTTTGAAGAAACTGAATTTGCAGGTCAGAGCTTTAAAAAGTAACAAATCTCTTTAACCCACGAACGCATCAGGGAACATGTGAAACTCGCGTTGTCACTTCTGTCCATTAGGGTTTTCAAAATAATTGATACCTAGATATTAATCAATATTAAAACTGGTATCTAAATTAAATATTATTTTCCTGTGGTATCGATATTTTGGAGACTCACATATACCCAGCCTCCTTCAGAGTACACCGACACACATCTTTAACTGGTTTTGTTTTGTTTAAAGAGGCCCCTCCATTAAAAATGGAGGGGCCACAGGTGTTCTTACTTTCATAGTGGGTGTGAAAACACGTCAACAACTTCTCTTTCAGTTTTTATCTCTCAAACTACGCAGGTGGTGATAAAACCCGAGTTCTCCCGAGTCCGAACGGCCTGTATCTGTTTCGTCACAACTCCTTTGTTCGTTAGTATTCGGCAACTCCCGCAGTTGAAACCACGCCTAGCATGCTGCTGGCTAAGAGCTGTTAGCATAACCGCTCCTTTCTACCGGATGCGTCAGCAGCACGTTACTGAAGCAGCACGTCTCGCTCGCGTATTCTGCTGCTTGGCCCTTTCCACTGGGTGCGTATCAGACGCGTAGCAGCAGGGAAGCAACCGTCAGTATACACAACAACAAGCAGAAAAAAACTACAACATGGCTCCAAAAGGTTTGTGTTTTATGTTCTGTCCGTTTTATGTAAATATGAAGGACATTTAAAGACCCAGAGGGCTGCTCCCTCTGAGCGTATTTCGGTTATGGAAAAGTTTACAGCGGAGGTCTACAAAACCCAGTAGTGGAGTGCCATTGTTCAGCAATTGTCTCTGCTTCACCACACCTCAATCAAACAAGGTTGTAAGAAACTGTTTTTCAACCTCGATCTTCAAGGCAGACCTCTTCCCCTTTCCAAAATGTCAAACTTGTGACGCGTTTCAGACGCATAGCGCATAAAAAATAGAACTGCCGAGTATGTGCCACGAGATGTCGCTCCTGAGACTCGTACTGCTGACGGATGCGGTTGAAAGGGTTCTATTGACTACAGCGGTATGTATCAGCTGTGTAAGACGTGCTGCTGCAGTAACGTGCTGCTGACGCATCCGGTGGAAAGGAGGGGTAAGACGTAGCAAACAGGAAGAGAGAACGTCTGATGTTGCCATGCGCAGCGGGGCAGGAAACAGTATACCTTGCTCTCATAGGCTAGTTTGTTAGCCAATCAGAGTCCAGCAAATTCAAATCATGAATATGAACGAGCTGCTGCCGATGCCTCACGAAACGCAGACAGATTGAAAGGTCTGTTAATAAGTGTTTCCTAAAGTTTTATAGATATAAAATGTTTCATATTACTGGTTAATACTTAAGAACTAACCACAAAGTCCTGAAATTTGTATGAAATGGCCTCTTTAAGTATTTTTGTGCTTCCTGAATGCACAATTTTGATGACTGACAATATTGTTTAAATATGTTCTTACTGTAACCATTTTTAGTTTTCATAATGAGGGCTGTGCATTTTTTTTTTATTGTATTATCTTTCACCAGCTTTTAGTGTGCACTTTCAAAAACACTGCTGTTACGTGAAAAGTTTACTGAAATTGTTTACGCTTGACAGTTGTTTACATTTCATTTTTGCACTGTAAATAAAGGTAGCTAGATAAAAGGAATGCTAGTCGTTCGTATATCTATTTGTTCAATAAATTGGTGTTTTTAAATCCCTTTAGTATTGAAATCGAGTTTTTTTTTTTTCAGTATCAAATCGAGTTTGAAATTTTAGTATTGTGACAACACAACTGTCCATTCTGTGGCTCATCCTTGATTTAAGCAATTTAGAAATCCTAAAAAGTAAAACCAGACTCAAACAATTATAGATCCCATTCCACCTATCTGGATCATTATCCTTCTGTGCTAATCAGCTGTTGTTGATGAGCACAAAACAGTGTTTATAAGAAAACAAACACATTTATGCTCTTGCATGTGCATCCTGTTTCTATTAAAGCCCCCACCTTGTTACACTTTCATCGTACCATCCTCCCTTTTGAATGCTAACGGAGGAAAAGTATCCAGGGAGAAGGCCAAGATGACTCCATTACATCCTCCACCTGTCAAGTACACTGATCCGATACGATGTGAAGACCCTTTGACCTTTGGAACCAATCAAGACCGTTGATCTGAAGAGGTGCTTTTACAAAATAGGTAGGAAAGAGTATAAAGAACATCTATACATTCACATTTAAAACGCTGCAGCTGTCCCTCTACTGGTGAATGCACTTTGAAGTCTTTTGACATTAATATTTATGGTATTCAAAATGGCACACAAAAGACGTAGAGTGAGATTCTTTAATGTACTCCAACCTTAGTCTAGTAAAGATCAGGCACAAGATGAGAAATGGGCCCAGCAGGTTTCTGTCTTTTATCACAGTGCTGGCCGGGATTTACAACCACATCACAAGTAAGTACACATTTCCTTCTTCCCCACTTCCTTATCTCTCCACTGCAGCATGCTCAGAAGAATTTCACAAAAAACGCAAAATTTGGAGAAAGTATCACCAAAGCCACAATGCTGCATAACACATGCTAACCATGTGATAAAGAAGGAAATTCTTGGTCTAAATTTGATTGATTGCCTGCATTACAGCCTGCAAGTTATTAGTGTTTCCCACTCCTGTTGTTGCTAAACAAAATTTGAGTTGCTATGTCTGGTTTATATCAGAGAAAAACACTTTGCTGGGGTGTACTGAGTAATGTTTGTGTCTAAACATGAGATATGGGAATTCCTATCATTACTCTCATCCACGAGAAACCACAGTCAGAAAGGCGTTTTGATATTAAATCAATAACAAGCACAGTCGATTATGAGACTCCAGAGGCGAGAGAAATAGTGAATGGCTACACACATGACTTTTCCAGAAGCTATGACCCTCATAATCAGGGTGCTTTTGCAGGAAAATTAACTTAAATGACAGAAAATAATTAAGTGACCCTAGAAATGTTGAATATCACCACCTGACAGATTGGGTCTACGTGTGTGACCTGACGACAAGCAGTGTGGAGTGGAGTGGAGGCGTTACCACCCCGAGATGGAGCGCGAAATAGGAACCAAACAGGTTCTCGAGAACCATCGTGTTCCTCCCAGAGCTGAGAAGAAAAACACAGCAGTCTGATATATCCATCAACATCATGACAGCTTTACATTAACCTTTGACCTTGTGCGTTTGTGTGTTTATCTTAAAACACAGAATTAACTTGTGTCAGCTGAGAACGGTGTAATTACACAGCTGCTTTTGTGTTCAGATACAGCACCTGGCTGTGTATCCTGTGCTGTGTTTTTGGCCGTGGTCTGCACGGCTCAGCGCTGAACTGTATGTGGCCTCTGAAGTCCTGTTTACATTGCAAAGAGCTTCCAGTAAACAGGACCGGGGGAAGGTAAGCAATGAATAGACACAGTGTAGTTGCAGGGCATTGTAAAAATTACACACACAATGATCGCTTGACGACAGACCTAACATAGTGTCTGGCATTCGGTTTGGCTGAGTGTGTTATGTAATCGCCTTTTCTCTTCCTCTTTCTGCTTTTAAGGCAACAAACTCACTTACAAGCTGGCATTCATCACTGCCCCTCCAGATCTGGACCCCACATCATCTCATCCCCTGCGGTGAACTTCCAAACATCTACAGCTGCTTTGAACATACCTTTTCCAAAAAGGGAGGAGGAGTAAAATAACAGACAGTACGGTTAAAGAATCAGGAAAAACTTTGAAAAAAAAGAAGAAAAAAAAATCAGGCCACAGTCACTCAAAATCATTATCATCTAACAACAGGGTCAACAAATTGTATAAAAGAAAGGCTAGTCAAAATGATGTTGTAAAAAATGAGGGAAGAGTGAAATAGAATATACTACTTTAGCTTTGAATTAGTTCCGCTTGGCTGAGCTGGTGCTTCTACAACGCATCATCCCGCTGTGGCAGCCTTGAGTCCACAAATGGCCAGAACCACTGCCAGCCAAGCAGAATTCAGCTACTCTACAGTTTCAGATGTCCCTTTTTCTTTATCAAACAACAACAAATACAGTGTTTCAGGCTTGTCTGAAGTATTTTTACAACAGTGTTTTGTTGCAACAACAATTAGCCATAGGCAACAACATTGTGTGCAGATATAACTGAGTCTCAGTAAGTACCAAAATAAAAAACCTCCATTGTGATGCCCCGGGTAAATCATGTGTATGATTCAAGAGTCCTTTTGGAACTGAAACAACACGGGAGGGAATAATCGCAGTTTGCAAATATTAAATACAAGATTCGGACGATGATGACATAAAAAATGAAATAACTTAGATTTTTTATTGTATCCCATGGGAGTGACACTGAAAGCTACTAGAAAAAGAATGGTGGCTGTGGCAGACCACAGTTTCTGATACACACACTGAAAGAAATAGTGTTTTCTTTTTCAAACAACCGCTGGATTCATCTCTACACAGATAGACTTGTGGCTTTAAGCCACTTTCCAGACCAATAAAATTGATCTTGTGCCTTTCAGAACCACCACACAAAACAAAACAAGTGTTAATAATGACTGAAAGCATAGACAGCACTCACTCCTGCATATCCAGGTATTTGTTGGCATCACTGTCTTATAAAGCTGAGCCCTACAACTGATGATGCATTTCTCTGTAGACAAATGCCAAACAGATTTTCTAACAACTATATATATATATATATATATATACAGATAGTTTAAAAAGCAACCAATAAGTCATTATTATGATTTATGGACCAATGGGAACACAGTATAATAACATGCCCCCTCCCTTTCATGTCTTTGCAGCCCTTTTTAAAAGTTACAGTGACAGATTACAGACTGTGACTAGACTTTCTCATTTGTCTCATGTCAGTGAACTGGCACCATGGAAAGAACCAACAGAAGAAAAAAAAAAGCAAACAGATACTTTCTCATAGTTAATAAATGTCTGCTAAGGATAAAGTTCCTTCCCTTTAAATAGGTTGAGAGCAAGAAATCCCACCAAACCAAAACATGAAATAAACAACATGAAGCAGAAACATTCAGAGAGAGACAGAGAGCGAATGCCAAAAGTCCTGTTTCATTTAAGTGTTAATCTGATTCTTCATGCTTAACTGTGACATCTGATTAAAGCAACTCTGCAACTATTTCACTCAGTTTTATATGTTAATATATGTTTATATATTAGGACCCGACCGATATGGATTTTTTGATACCGATACCGATATAAAGACTTTAGAGCAGGCCGATAGCCGATATAATGGCCGATAAATCCATCCACCAGAAAAAATGTCAAAAATATTACTGAAAGCTAAAACACTGCATTCTTAGCTCATTCTTAAGCTCATGTCTACCTGTTAGACACCATGAACTATCTGAATTATTCACTGATTCCAAAAATTTTAAATGATAGACAAGTTTATCTATTTTATGAACATTTATTTACATTTTTAACTGGGCATTCTCATTAATGGAGATGCAGAAACACATATATGACAAACATAAATCAATAAAAAATATCGGAAAATATCGGTAATTTTTTACCTCTAGCCAATATCACCTTGGACCCCCATACCGATATATATATATATATATATATATATATATATATATATATATATATATATATATATATATATATATATATATATATATATATATATATATATATATATAGCATCAGCCATCCCGTCATTCAAGATACTTTACAAAAGTTGGGTGAAACCAACATCATGTAAAGAAACAGTTACTGTATCTTTAAAGACCCACTCCGATGAAAATCGGGTCGTTAACATGTTCTTGTGCCATTTTCCTGATGCTGGAGAACTTTTCTTGAAGAGGCCATTTCACACAAATTTCATGACTTTGTGGTTATTTCTTAAGTATTAACCAGTAATATGAAACATTTTATATCTAAAAACGTCAGGAAACACTTATTAACAGACCTTTCAATCTCTCTGCGTCAAGATTCGTCTGGTTTCGGGCTGCAACTCATTAATATTCATTATTCGAATATGCTGGACTCAGATTGGCTAACAAACTAGCCAATGAGAGCAAAGTATACTGTTTCCTGCCCCGCTGCGCATGGCAACAGCAGACGTAGTCTCTTCCTGTTTGATACGTCTTATGCTACAGCTTTCAGCCAGCAGCATGCTAGGCGTGGTTTCAACTGCGGGAGCTGCCGAATACTAACGAACAAAGGAGTTATGATGAAACAGAAACCTGTGGAGCTAAAATATTCAACAGAAGCCTCAGAAAAACAGTTTTTAATGAAAGGCGTCTTTAAGGAAATTAAGCTCAAAATTGCTTTTTGGTTTAATGCGGTTAATACGGTTAAAAAACAGGTTTTGTGATTTGGGGTAAAAACGCCATAATCACAATTTAAAGGCTACAAAGATGATTTAAAATAGCTCAAAAGATGATCGGAGTGGATCATTAACCTTTGCCACAGTACAGGAGTGTGCTGGTAAGGTTAAGTCATGGATACATCAGAAATGCCTATGTGATGCAAACACACACACACACGTAAGTCACGTTAAAGATGAGCGTCTGTCACAGCTCTGCTTCATTTGAGTAGTTAATTACAATTATCTTCTATCAAGAACAAGTCAGTGTTCTTTTACACTTTGAGAATAACTGATGGATATTTGCTCCTTGGCCTCACCTCGGTTTGCAGAATTTTGTGGCTTCTTCTCTACACTCTAAGAGGCTAATGTGGCACAGCTGTATATTGTTGCTGTACCTTCAAGGCAAACTGGATCATACAAACAAAACACCAAGTCAATAAACTGGGAACGATTTCCAGAGCATTATTCATTCAACTTGGATGTTTTTGGAGAAAATCCACTTGTTCACTGTGAGAACTTGCACAGTCCACACGGAACAGCTTGTACAGCCAAGGTTCAAAAGCAGAGACCTTCTAGCTGTGAGACGACACACTAGGAACTGTTTACATGACAATATAAACACTGAGAAGTGAAGTTATTATTACTGTTCATGTTGTTACAACACAATGTGCTGCTGGGAAATCCTTCAACAGCACTAACGTACATTAGACTTCACTTGCAACCGATTTTCATGGTAGCGTCTTACGCAACTGTGTGAACTGTCTGGATTACATCTGTAAACCAGTGATGGTGATATGTAACTGTATGTCTGTCAGTTGTATGTGCAGGATGGAGCTTAGCCTACAAAATGGTGTCAATAGGTCATATTCCACAGTAAGGTTTAAACTGGCTTAAGCTGGATATCATGTTTTCATGAAACACAGCAATGTATGATGCATTATTACAATTCCCGGCAACGTCAGACTAGCAGGTAATATATATATTGCCTATATCTATATTTACCCTAAAAGATCCAGCATGCATTACTCTGTATCAAGAGCAACATAATGTCTATGTTTCCTTGTTTTAGGGATTTTCAAAGAATTATTTGACGGGCCTGTTTGTTTTCATACAATCCCAAAAAGAAGTCGTGTTGGCTGTGGGACTTCATTTGTTCTGGTCCTGTCTCAGGATTATCTTTATTATCACAAACATGGTTTCTCAAATGGAAATGGAAGGTTATTTCAATTTTTTATCTGCAAATCATAAACAATTCTGAGTAACTCACACCTTCACCACAACATGTACCTCCCCAAAAAGAAAAAAACAAAAAGAAACACCTTATCCAAATGACTTCATCTGTGCTTGCCCTAACAGCGATAAGTAGGCTTAAATCCTTTCATAAATCCGTGCAGCCATCAAAACAAAGGCTAACAGAATGACAAAGAGAAAAACTGTCTGTCAGAACGGGAGCAGACAGCATGTGATCCTGTCTGCTGGTTGGTTGGTTTTAAAGCAACAGGATTTGGTTAGGGAAGTCTGTAGGACTGTTAGATCGCCAGACATCAGAGTCATCTGGCACACACCTGACAAGGTTTACTTGATCCTCGTCACATGCACAGGATGCGGGATCTATTAGAAATTAGCCTGCGACATGGTTTGGCGTGCTTCTCTGGTATAATAATGACAAGTGCATTACTTCTAAAAAAAAAACAAAAAACAAACAAGTCTGAACCCTAGACCTCGAACAGATTTCCTCATTTTACAGTTCTCCAAATCTTGACTACTCAGCAGTACGGTAGAAACATATCGTGAGAACACTGACAAGCAAGAGGGAAACTCACATGATCAGACTGCACATGCCTTTCAGTTTAAAGTTGTGCAACAAAAAGACTGAAATTAGTCACGAGCTCAAGTAATTTGCGTGCGCCAGAAACATATTTAACAATAATCTATCAGCTCTCCAACTGGATATATCCTGCAGGCATATCCCAGGAAGCCGTTAGTCCTCCAAACCTGACAGGTGTCTTATTATTCAGCAGAGCACATGTATCCAAAGATATATCTCTCTGGCTCAGTTGCACAATATCTGGTTAGTAATGCAGAAAGAGAAAAACATACACTATCGGTCAAATGTTTAAAAAAAAAAAAAATTCCCCGTTTTTATTGCAATTCAAGTCGTTCAAGTCCAACGAAGAGCTTGAAACAGTATAAAGTTGAGTAGTGAACTGTCAGGGGTTAAAAAAGGTAAGGTTACCCCAAACTAAACAATAATCTACATTTCAGAACAAAATCAGCTAACGTTTAACAGTTTGTATATATTATTACTAAAGACAGTGTTTACTTCTACAACGATATTAATCATCAATTTTATTGCTTTCTTAATTTACACTAGCTCCAGATTTTTTACTCACTGCAAGCAAATATCTTTAACGTGATGGTGTACCTGTCTCCCTCCCTGTCTGCTTTAACATGCTGATGTACCTGTCTCCCTCCCTGCCTGTCTGCTTTAACATGCTGATGTACCTGTCTCCCTCCCTGTCTGTCTGCTTTAACATGCTGGTGTACCTGTCTCCCTCCCTGCCTGTCTGCTTTAACATGCTGATGTACCTGTCTCCCTGCCTGTCTGCTTTAACATGCTGGTGTACCTGTCTCCCTCCCTGCCTGTCTGCTTTAACATGCTGATGTACCTGTCTCCCTCCCTGCCTGTCTGCTTTAACATGCTGGTGTACCTGTCTCCCTCCCTGCCTGTCTGCTTTAACATGCTGATGTACCTGTCTCCCTCCCTGTCTGCTTTAACATGCTGATGTACCTGTCTCCCTCCCTGCCTGTCTGCTTTAACATGCTGATGTACCTGTCTCCCTCCCTGTCTGCTTTAACATGCTGATGTACCTGTCTCCCTCCCTGCCTGTCTGCTTTAACATGCTGATGTACCTGTCTCCCTCCCTGCCTGTCTGCTTTAACATGCTGATGTACCTGTCTCCCTCCCTGTCTGTCTGCTTTAACATGCTGATGTACCTGTCTCCCTCCCTGTCTGCTTTAACATGCTGATGTACCTGTCTCCCTCCCTGCCTGTCTGCTTTAACATGCTGATGTACCTGTCTCCCTCCCTGCCTGTCTGCTTTAACATGCTGATGTACCTGTCTCCCTCCCTGTCTGTCTGCTTTAACATGCTGATGTACCTGTCTCCCTCCCTGTCTGCTTTAACATGCTGATGTACCTGTCTCCCTCCCTGCCTGTCTGCTTTAACATGCTGATGTACCTGTCTCCCTCCCTGCCTGTCTGCTTTAACGTGCTGATGTACCTGTCTCCCTCCCTGTCTGTCTGCTTTAACATGCTGATGTACCTGTCTCCCTCCCTGTCTGCTTTAACATGCTGATGTACCTGTCTCCCTCCCTGCCTGTCTGCTTTAACATGCTGATGTACCTGTCTCCCTCCCTGCCTGTCTGCTTTAACGTGCTGATGTACCTGTCTCCCTCCCTGTCTGTCTGCTTTAACATGCTGATGTACCTGTCTCCCTCCCTGTCTGCTTTAACATGCTGATGTACCTGTCTCCCTCCCTGCCTGTCTGCTTTAACATGCTGATGTACCTGTCTCCCTCCCTGCCTGTCTGCTTTAACGTGCTGATGTACCTGTCTCCCTCCCTGTCTGTCTGCTTTAACATGCTGATGTACCTGTCTCCCTCCCTGTCTGCTTTAACATGCTGATGTACCTGTCTCCCTCCCTGCCTGTCTGCTTTAACATGCTGATGTACCTGTCTCCCTCCCTGCCTGTCTGCTTTAACGTGCTGATGTACCTGTCTCCCTCCCTGTCTGTCTGCTTTAACATGCTGATGTACCTGTCTCCCTCCCTGTCTGCTTTAACATGCTGATGTACCTGTCTCCCTCCCTGCCTGTCTGCTTTAACATGCTGATGTACCTGTCTCCCTCCCTGCCTGTCTGCTTTAACATGCTGATGTACCTGTCTCCCTCCCTGTCTGTCTGCTTTAACATGCTGATGTACCTGTCTCCCTCCCTGTCTGCTTTAACATGCTGATGTACCTGTCTCCCTCCCTGCCTGTCTGCTTTAACATGCTGATGTACCTGTCTCCCTCCCTGCCTGCTTTAACATGCTGATGTACCTGTCTCCCTCCCTGCCTGTCTGCTTTAACATGCTGATGTACCTGTCTCCCTCCCTGCCTGTCTGCTTTAACATGCTGGTGTACCTGTCTCCCTCCCTGTCTGCTTTAACATGCTGATGTACCTGTCTCCCTGCCTGTCTGCTTTAACATGCTGGTGTACCTGTCTCCCTCCCTGTCTGCTTTAACATGCTGGTGTACCTGTCTCCCTCCCTGTCTGCTTTAACATGCTGATGTACCTGTCTCCCTCCCTGCCTGTCTGCTTTAACATGCTGATGTACCTGTCTCCCTCCCTGCCTGTCTGCTTTAACATGCTGGTGTACCTGTCTCCCTCCCTGTCTGCTTTAACATGCTGATGTACCTGTCTCCCTCCCTGTCTGCTTTAACATGCTGATGTACCTGTCTCCCTCCCTGCCTGTCTGCTTTAACATGCTGATGTACCTGTCTCCCTCCCTGTCTGTCTGCTTTAACATGCTGATGTACCTGTCTCCCTCCCTGTCTGCTTTAACATGCTGGTGTACCTGTCTCCCTCCCTGTCTGCTTTAACATGCTGATGTACCTGTCTCCCTCCCTCCCTGTCTGCTTTAACATGCTGATGTACCTGTCTCCCTCCCTGTCTGTCTGCTTTAACATGCTGGTGTACCTGTCTCCCTCCCTGCCTGTCTGCTTTAACATGCTGATGTACCTGTCTCCCTCCCTGTCTGCTTTAACATGCTGATGTACCTGTCTCCCTCCCTGTCTGCTTTAACATGCTGATGTACCTGTCTCCCTCCCTCCCTGTCTGCTTTAACATGCTGATGTACCTGTCTCCCTCCCTGCCTGTCTGCTTTAACATGCTGATGTACCTGTCTCCCTCCCTGTCTGCTTTAACATGCTGATGTACCTGTCTCCCTCCCTGCCTGTCTGCTTTAACATGCTGATGTACCTGTCTCCCTCCCTGTCTGTCTGCTTTAACATGCTGATGTACCTGTCTCCCTCCCTGTCTGTCTGCTTTAACATGCTGATGTACCTGTCTCCCTCCCTGTCTGCTTTAACATGCTGATGTACCTGTCTCCCTCCCTGCCTGTCTGCTTTAACATGCTGATGTACCTGTCTCCCTCCCTGTCTGCTTTAACATGCTGATGTACCTGTCTCCCTCCCTGCCTGTCTGCTTTAACATGCTGATGTACCTGTCTCCCTCCCTGTCTGTTTTAACATGCTGGTGTACCTGTCTCTCTCCCTGTCTGCTTTAACATGCTGATGTACCTGTCTCCCTCCCTGTCTGCTTTAACATGCTGATGTACCTGTCTCTCTCCCTCCCTGTCTGCTTTATCATGCTGATGTACCTGTCTCCCTCCCTGCCTGTCTGCTTTAACATGCTGGTGTACCTGTCTCCCTCCCTGTCTGTCTGCTTTAACATGCTGATGTACCTGTCTCCCTCCCTGTCTGCTTTAACATGCTGGTGTACCTGTCTCCCTCCCTCCCTGTCTGCTTTAACATGCTGATGTACCTGTCTCCCTCCCTGTCTGCTTTAACATGCTGATGTACCTGTCTCCCTCCCTGCCTGTCTGCTTTAACATGCTGATGTACCTGTCTCCCTCCCTGTCTGTCTGCTTTAACATGCTGATGTACCTGTCTCCCTGCCTGTCTGCTTTAACATGCTTCTGTACCTGTCTCCCTCCCTGTCTGCTTTAACATGCTGATGTACCTGTCTCCCTCCCTGCCTGTCTGCTTTAACATGCTGATGTACCTGTCTCCCTCCCTGCCTGTCTGCTTTAACATGCTGATGTACCTGTCTCCCTCCCTGTCTGTCTGCTTTAACATGCTGGTGTGCCTGTCTCCCTCCCTGTCTGCTTTAACATGCTGATGTACCTGTCTCCCTCCCTGCCTGTCTGCTTTAACATGCTGATGTGCCTGTCTCCCTCCCTGTCTGCTTTAACATGCTGATGTACCTGTCTCCCTGCCTGTCTGCTTTAACATGCTTGTGTACCTGTCTCCCTCCCTGTCTGCTTTAACATGCTGATGTACCTGTCTCCCTCCCTGTCTGCTTTAACATGCTGATGTACCTGTCTCCCTCCCTCCCTGTCTGCTTTAACATGCTGATGTACCTGTCTCCCTCCCTGCCTGTCTGCTTTAACATGCTGATGTATCTGTCTCCCTCCCTGTCTGTCTGCTTTAACATGCTTATGTATCTGTCTCCCTGCCTGTCTGCTTTAACATGCTTCTGTACCTGTCTCCCTCCCTGTCTGCTTTAACATGCTGATGTACCTCTCTCCCTGCCTGTCTGCTTTAACATGCTGGTGTATCTGTCTCCCTCCCTGTCTGCTTTAACATGCTGATGTACCTGTCTCCCTCCCTGTCTGCTTTAACATGCTGATGTACCTGTCTCCCTCCCTGCCTGTCTGCTTTAACTTGCTGATGTACCTGTCTCCCTCCCTGCCTGTCTGCTTTAACATGCTGATGTACCTGTCTCCCTCCCTGCCTGTCTGCTTTAACGTGCTGATGTACCTGTCTCCCTCCCTGTCTGACTTTAACATGCTGATGTACCTGTCTCCCTCCCTGTCTGCTTTAACATGCTGATGTACCTGTCTCCCTCCCTGTCTGCTTTAACATGCTGATGTACCTGTCTCCCTCCCTGCCTGTCTGCTTTAACATGCTGATGTACCTGTCTCCCTCCCTGTCTGCTTTAACATGCTGATGTACCTGTCTCCCTCCCTGTCTGCTTTAACATGCTGATGTACCTGTCTCCCTCCCTCCCTGTCTGCTTTAACATGCTGATGTACCTGTCTCCCTCCCTCCCTGTCTGCTTTAACATGCTGATGTACCTGTCTCCCTGCCTGTCTGCTTTAACATGCTTCTGTACCTGTCTCCCTCCCTGTCTGCTTTAACATTCTGATGTACCTGTCTCCCTCCCTGCCTGTCTGCTTTAACGTGCTGATGTACCTGTCTCCCTCCCTGTCTGTCTGCTTTAACATGCTGTTGTACCTGTCTCCCTCCCTGTCTGTCTGCTTTAACATGCTGGTGTACCTGTCTCCCTCCCTGCCTGTCTGCTTTAACATGCTGATGTACCTGTCTCCCTCCCTGTCTGCTTTAACATGCTGATGTACCTGTCTCCCTCCCTGTCTGCTTTAACATGCTGATGTACCTGTCTCCCTCCCTGTCTGCTTTAACATGCTGATGTACCTGTCTCCCTCCCTGCCTGTCTGCTTTAACATGCTGATGTACCTGTCTCCCTCCCTGTCTGTCTGCTTTAACATGCTGATGTACCTGTCTCCCTCCCTGTCTGCTTTAACATGCTGATGTACCTGTCTCCCTCCCTGCCTGTCTGCTTTAACATGCTGATGTACCTGTCTCCCTCCCTGTCTGCTTTAACATGCTGATGTACCTGTCTCCCTCCCTGCCTGTCTGCTTTAACATGCTGATGTACCTGTCTCCCTCCCTGCCTGTCTGCTTTAACATGCTGGTGTACCTGTCTCCCTACCTGTCTGCTTTAACATGCTGATGTACCTGTCTCCCTCCCTGTCTGCTTTAACATGCTGATGTACCTGTCTGCCTCCCTGCCTGTCTGCTTTAACATGCTGATGTACCTGTCTCCCTCCCTGTCTGTCTGCTTTAACATGCTGATGTACCTGTCTCCCTCCCTGTCTGCTTTAACATGCTGATGTACCTGTCTCCCTCCCTGCCTGTCTGCTTTAACATGCTGATGTACCTGTCTCCCTCCCTGTCTGTCTGCTTTAACATGCTGGTGTACCTGTCTCCCTCCCTGCCTGTCTGCTTTAACATGCTGATGTACCTGTCTCCCTCCCTGTCTGCTTTAATATGCTGATGTACCTGTCTCCCTCCCTGCCTGTCTGCTTTAACATGCTGATGTACCTGTCTCCCTCCCTGCCTGTCTGCTTTAACATGCTGATGTACCTGTCTCCCTCCCTGTCTGCTTTAACGTGCTGATGTACCTGTCTCCCTCCCTGCCTGTCTGCTTTAACATGCTGATGTACCTGTCTCCCTCCCTGTCTGTCTGCTTTAACATGCTGGTGTTCCTGTCTCCCTCCCTGCCTGTCTGCTTTAACGTGCTGATGTACCTGTCTCCCTCCCTGTCTGCTTTAACGTGCTGATGTACCTGTCTTCCTCCCTGCCTGTCTGCTTTAACATGCTGGTGTACCTGTCTCCCTCCCTGTCTGTCTGCTTTAACATGCTGGTGTACCTGTCTCCCTCCCTGCCTGTCTGCTTTAACATGTTGATGTACCTGTCTCCCTCCCTGTCTGCTTTAACATGCTGATGTACCTGTCTCCCTCCCTGCCTGTCTGCTTTAACATGCTGATGTACCTGTCTCCCTCCCTGTCTGTCTGCTTTAACATGCTGGTGTACCTGTCTCCCTCCCTGCCTGTCTGCTTTAACATGCTGATGTACCTGTCTCCCTCCCTGTCTGCTTTAACATGCTGATGTACCTGTCTCCCTCCCTGCCTGTCTGCTTTAACATGCTGATGTACCTGTCTCCCTCCCTGTCTGTCTGCTTTAACATGCTTCTGTACCTGTCTCCCTCCCTGCCTGTCTGCTTTAACATGCTGATGTACCTGTCTCCCTCCCTGTCTGCTTTAACATGCTGATGTACCTGTCTCCCTCCCTCCCTCTCTGCTTTAACATGCTGATGACGTGCCTCCCTCCCTCCCTGTCTGCTTTAACATGCTGATGTACCTGTCTCCCTCCCTGCCTGTCTGCTTTAACATGCTGATGTACCTGTCTCCCTCCCTGTCTGCTTTAACATGCTGATGTACCTGTCTCCCTCCCTGCCTGTCTGCTTTAACATGCTGATGTACCTGTCTCCCTCCCTGTCTGTCTGCTTTAACATGCTGGTGTACCTGTCTCCCTCCCTGCCTGTCTGCTTTAACATGCTGATGTACCTGTCTCCCTCCCTGTCTGCTTTAACGTGCTGATGTACCTGTCTCCCTCCCTGCCTGTCTGCTTTAACATGCTGATGTACCTGTCTCCCTCCCTGTCTGTCTGCTTTAACATGCTGATGTACCTGTCTCCCTGCCTGTCTGCTTTAACATGCTTCTGTACCTGTCTCCCTCCCTGTCTGCTTTAACATGCTGATGTACCTGTCTCCCTCCCTGCCTGTCTGCTTCAACATGCAGATGTACCTGTCTCCCTCCCTGCCTGTCTGCTTTAACATGCTGATGTACCTGTCTCCCTCCCTGCCTGTCTGCTTTAACATGATGATGTACCTGTCTCCCTCCCTCCCTGTCTGCTTTAACATGAATGTTGGAGATTTTAAGGTTTTACGATGTTGGTAAAAGGTCACAGGTCATGTTGCAGGAGTCAGTGATCTAGATTTGCCCTGACTTGTAAAAACACTTCTGTCTTTATCTTAGACACCAATTGGTTTACGACTAGTTCCTGTTGTTCATCCACGTGTGTTTGTTTACTACACTCTGACTTTATTATCTGACCCACACTTGTTTCCCTCCCTTGCTCCATCCAGATGGGAGGTGTCTTTGTGAATAAAAAGGCAATGCAGAGGTGAACACATCAGAATCTTCTCAACACCTTGGTTGGGGGGTTCTCCTTTGCAAAGCTCATTAAACCATACTCTGTGTCTGACTGATGGTCTTTTTGATAGTTATTTAACTTAGGGGTATTAAAATATCCTGACAATGATGATGTACCTGTCTCCCTCCCTCCCTGTCTGCTTTAACATGCTGATGTACCTGTCTCCCTCCCTGCCTGTCTGCTTTAACATGCTGATGTACCTGTCTCCCTCCCTGCCTGTCTGCTTTAACATGATGATGTACCTGTCTCCCTCCCTCCCTGTCTGCTTTAACATGATGATGTACCTGTCTCCCTCCCTCCCTGTCTGCTTTAACATGATGATGTACCTGTCTCCCTCCCTCCCTGTCTGCTTTAACATGCTGATACCTGGTAAATTAACAGAAACAGTCTGTGTGTTTGTTCAGTATTTCAGTTTCAATATTTTGATCTGAATATTAATAATACTCTCCTGTGTCTCTATTTATTTCCATTTAGGTTCTTCTTCTGTGGTGATTAAGTCTGATGTCACATCTGATCCTTCAGAAACCTCCAGTTTACAACCAGCAGCTCTTCCAGGTGACCCAGCTGAGTGACCATGTTTCCTCTCTGACTCAGAAAGGATGTGATCAGAGGGTCGCTGACTAATGTTGTTGTCCAAACAACATGATGGCTGAAGCTTCCACTCGCACTACACCTACAGAATAAATGACTTTTTCACAACAAAAACCAGGAAACATTCTGAGAGAAAGATGGTGTTTTGATTAAAAAAAGCATGAAGAGGAACAAACTGTCCAAATGTTGGACATTCAGTAGTTCAGTTTGGATTTTTCTCCTCTTATTTATACTGAACCCTTTGCACATGGTTACATGTATTTAGTGTAATTATTCAACTATATTCTTAACTCTTTAATATTGTTGTTATTTTATTACACACTCCTCTGTTCATTTATGTCAGTATTTAAGTATTTGTTAATTATTGATTTTTTAAAAAGCTATTTAAAATTAGCAATTATTTTATATACAGTGATATTTTATAAAATAGTGTTGATAGAAGTTGTTTACATTTTAACTGTAGTTCTTGTTGTTTGTTGTTATAGTCGGTTGTTGCGGTTGCATTTAACTGTTTTACTTTGGATTTTGTTTTAAAATCAAAACACGTAAAGTTGACCTGGTTACAGTAAATAAATGTCTTTAGGTTTATTTTGTTAGTTGTCAGTTGGCCACGCCCACATTCAGCATCCCTCTTAGTTCTATATCACTCTAAATATTATGTGTAAATTAAATAACAGGCCAATTTTGTATTTCCTACAGTTTAAGGTTAAAAACCACAGATAGGTAAAATCATAATAATACTTAGATGATATAATCTCCACTGATACACGTCTGCAAGATTCTCAGTGTTGCTTCTCTGAGTTGTTACTGAAAAGCTGAAAGACTTTAACCAAATACTAATCAAGACATTTTCTGCAAGTTTGAAAACATGTGATCTGGTTCTGATTCTACGTTCATTCTTTAGTCGCTCTCACTGTGGATTAACATCTAACTACATCACAACATTCTCACATCTAGTTTTATACTCAAAACGACAAATTAAAAAATAAAGACATACATTTATTGTATGTGTGTGAATTATCAAGACAATAGTCAATATTACAGGCCATAGGGGGCCCAAATCAAATTTTACTTAGGGCCCCTGTGAAGGTTTGGGCCGTCCCTGGCAAGTACTAAACAAGACTGAATGTTATGTACACGCAGATTGTATGTACAGAGCATCTAAACAGCTGTGACACTAGGGGGTATATGCTTTGTCTCAACATACAATAAAACTCAATTATCTAAAAAAAACTATCTAATAATAACCTGATGCAACTCAAAGTTGTTTACATAACTAAAGAAAAAATATTATCCCCTTCTGGGCCTCAGAACAAACATGGCCTGAGAGAATCGAGCTGTGGACTTTACTTTCAAAAGACATTAGGACTTTTGGACACTGATGACTTTATCGCCCCCTATCGTTTAAAAAGAAGAACTTCACTACAGAAATTCATTCAAAAAAAGGTTTTTGTGCAGACCCCCGTGCTTTCAACACGCGCGCTACTTCTACCTCTATCCCAAAAAGTAAACGTTACATAACATTCAAACATTAAATCTAAAATCCATAATCTGGATATATATTGATCGTTTTCATTTCTTTGGATAAAACAGTTCCTGATAAACCAACAGGTTAAAAACATCGACCCTGTTTGTTACTTTGTGTATCTTGTTTAAACTTTATCAGTTTCTGCGTCTGTAAGCAACTTTCTCCTTTGTGTTCACTGCTGCAGACCATATGCCACTTTCGCTGAGCTGCTTGAGCGGATCGTTCCTTACTTCCCATCTAAGAGACCATTTTCTAAATTTTTTTTTGCTCGATTCAGGGCAACAAAATACAGTCACAGCTTACCTTAAAATCTGAGCGTCGTCCTATCCGCGTTATTAATAAATATCATTATCCTTAAGGGTTAAAACCAGTAGAGTCGCTCTCACATCTCCTACTTTCAGTCTCAACCTCCAGACTGAAGTAACACGGACCATAGCGATATTCATCCAGCACCTATCTCTGTGATGACAACACGCAGGGCGATAAGCTCCGCCCACCCTGGCTGGGTGAAACTCGCCCTTTCACTTCATATTTTACAGCTGCAGGTTGGTTTAAAGACTGTATGAGATTTAATGTGCACATAGCAGCGATTGTGTAAATGAACTAAAATTTGCTTTGATCTTCCACCACAGCAAGATTATTTTGTCTGAGCCCTACAGTGGCACCATCTGGTCAACTGCAGGAAAATTGCTCTTGTAAACTAACTGGACAAATTGTATATTTTAATTTCCTGTTTTGTTTTTAGTTTTGTCGTTTGCTGTTATGATAAGGTGTGACACTATTTTCTCTCCTTTCTTTATTAAAATCTGAAAATATTCTTCAAAATGCATCTATTTGTCTATTAATACATAGATAATACGAAAAAAAAGACGAGAAATGTATTTTTACTCTAAACTTTTGATAGAAAGTGGGAAAAACAGCATTTCCCAAATATCCCAGCGAACAGTGTGACGTAAAATGCACGCGACAGCTGTGTTTCCATGGAGCTGCTGGAAGCATAGAGGATTAGCAACGGACCGGTTTTGTTAGCCGATCACTTGTTTAGACTAAGAGCTCTCAGGATGTCGGAGCGACCAGAAACTTTGTTTTCATTTGAGATTTTAGTGGAAAATGTCCGACTCGAGAGGCAGAACAAAGTTTTCCACGAGCTGGTTCTTGGAGTTCGACTTCTGGATTTTCCAACGCTGTTAATTTATCAGGCTGATAAGCGCAGGGGCGTCATGGAGCTCTCACAGCAGAAAGAAAGGAGTAAACTGGGTGAATACATCTTTAACAAAGGCAAATCTTGTTTCTTCAAAATGAACTGGGGGTTAATTAATGTCCAACTCTCAAACAGGCCTCTGTGTGTCATGGTATGGGATGGGACAGACCAGAATCCCAGGTTTGTTGGTTCCTCTCTGATATCTCTGGCTAAAGTGATGGACAGAATCAAGCAGGATGTGACCAAATATGGCTTTTCTAATCCTTCTGCACACAGAGAAAAAGGCCTTGTTGCTATATACAACGTCACAGGGGAGAAAATCGGAACAATATCACTTAGATATAAACTTGTAAGTCTTGGAGCAAGTTTGATGCCACATATTACAGAGAAGAGGGAATATAGTAGCACAAGCGTGCCCAGAAGTCAACAACAACAACAACACAACAAGGACAAAAACAAACCTCCAGAGTCTATATGCAGATTTCTACAGAAATCTATAGATTCCAAAATGTCGGGTGAGGATAAAGATGAGACAAAACCGACTGACACAGGAAGTGGAAGTGAAGAGGAGGATTTCACTCTTTTCTGCCCTCCTCTTCTTTACTACAACAGCTCTGCACAGGGGAAAAGCCAAACTAAAGAGGAGGATTTTAAATCTTTGAATTTAATTACATTTGCAGATTCTTGCTCAGAGGAAGATGATGTTACAAAGAAAGATGAAGGTCCCGACTCCAAACTGAAACACCAGAAAGACACTGGCAAAGAGACCAGCGGGGTGACCCCAAATATCCTCGGAGAAGCCTTAAAACAGCTACCCCTGTTTAATGCCCTTGTTGCTGAATTGTCACAGTTGACTGGCTCGAGTTCTCACCAGCCGCTGATTGTCGATTCTCGTCAGTCTTGGATTTACAAACCTGCTTCCATTGAGCCATGGGTGGGACATGAAAAAACACCTCAACAGGTGCAAGTCCAGTCCTTACACAAGACAAGACAGGAAGCTGGTACCCAACATTTACATCGCCATAGATACTGTTTAACACCCACAGTTAACCCCGCAAGACTGAAAAACAACCAAGAAGAGACGTTACCTGGGAATAAAAGCTCCAGCAGATCTCACAGTAAGAAGCTCAGACATGGAACCACGAAGACTTTTAATCTGAGACTGAGGCAAGTTTCTCTTCTCAAAGCTAAACAGTGTGAAACACAGTCAAGTGCAGCTAAAGTAAAAACGAGCAGTAAAACCGTGAAGTCCTGCAAAATAAAATCCAGATTTAGTGAAAATATGGAGACACTGGACTCTGCATTACAATCAACAATTACACTGAAACAGAAAACTCAGAACGCAAAACAAGATGCTTTCACACAACCAGTTTCAGGAACAGGTTCCTTTTCTCACAGGGATGTGAAATTAAGTCACGTCCCGGATGTGGATGTTGACAGCGTTCCTCTGAGGAAAGACAAGCGTCACAGAACTGGAAATCAGTCAGAGTCTCAATCTGACCCTCTTCTTACAGAGAAAGATAAAAGCAGCTGCAGATCTTCAGTTTCAGAGTCCAACACTGATGAAAACGGGGACACAGACTATGCTGATGATTTTGACAGTCTAGAATCCAGCAATGATTCTTTACATAAACCTGGAAGTAGTCCGGAGTCCTCGAGAGCCAAAACTCCAAAGTCCCGTGTTCGGCCTGACTCCTCCCACTCCGACTCAAGATCTGAAAGCCTCCAAAAGAGACCAGTCATCCTGCCTGTGCCTGTGAAAGCCCGCCGCTCTCCACGGCGTCTGATGAGTACACACATTATCCAGCCTCGCACACACTCAGCCCTCAACGTTTCCTCCGATGATGATGAAAGAGATGCTCCTTTACAAAGAGTCAGCTCCAGAAAAGAGATGACTTCAAGCGACAAAGTGGAGCAGAGCTCACTCGCTGAGAGCTTTTTATCATCAAGAGGTGAAAGGACGGAGTCACCTGGGAACTGTGTTCAAGGATTTTCTGTTGAATCCATATCCTCGTTTGAAGCTCAGGAAGCAGAGGAACTGGAGGAGGAACTGGGATCTCTGGCGCTCACAAAGAAGCATCTGCATGTTTCTGAGCTTGTAGCCAGCAAACTTCCTGGATACACATTGTAAAGAAAAAATGTTATTCACTAAAATAAAAAATGTTCCCTGAACTCTGTTTATTGATTCAACATATTAGCTGAATTTTCCAAATCGCCACTGTCAGAAAGGCTGAACTATACAGAATATTTCCTTCAGTTGACACTTATTTATATACATTTTACTGCAATTATGTTTAAAAAATGCAAAACAATCAGCTGTTTGCATGATCTTTACATACGTGTCAACAGCTGACACACAAAGTTGTTTTCTTTTTCAGCTACTAACATTTTAGATTGTTTTAGCATTAGATTACATTAGTGCAAGTTAGTTGCAGATATACACAGATTTTTATAAATAGACCTCATATACTTTTAAACAAGGCTCATACTTACACTTAAATGCATTCTTTAGGGTTTCTTGAGGTCTCAAAGATTCTCTTTGTATTTTGGATTCATTTTCACTTATTGTCTAGTTTTTATACCTGATAAAACTGCAAATTACAAAAAATGCAACACAATTCAAAAGACAACTTTGAAAGACTTCCAGGAAGTCAGAAACACTTTGTCCAGGACCACCTTTAGAAGAACAGAAGAATGTTTGGCTTATTGGCTAGAATAGAAAGAACACGCTAAGACAGGTGTGTTTATAAAAAAGCCCTTTTGCGCATGTACTTCAAAGCAACTATTTTTTACTAGTACAGAAGTGAATTGTCCTCCTGGTTAGTAAATGTGTGCTTATTCAACTCTTTCAAATAAAAAAAAAATCTGCTGTGAAATGTGTAAATTAAAATAAACAAGTAAAATGACGTTTCAGCTGCTGTGCGCACTGCGCATGCGTACACGCTGTATACGGAAACGTTTCCGCTGCTGTTGCAGTTGGGTGAATAATGTAAAATTGTGATGTTTAAACACGTTTTTCTAACAGGACCCCCAGGTAAATTCAAACATTGAGTGCACTAAGTGTTGTTGAATAAAATATTATTGTCATTTATTGACAGTTAGACGGTCTTATCGTAACTCAAAATACCAAACGTTATCGCTAATGAGTAGTTTTAACAGCATTATTCCGTTTCTTGTAATAAAAACGTATAAAGGGACCGATTTTAATTGAGAAAAATACAATATTTATGTTTAACGTTCTCCTGGGTTTCCAGTCTAGACTGATGTAACTGTGTTTTGACAGTGTTTATTGTTTTACTCTCAGGTGTGGGGAAAACTACTCTGGTCCAGAAAGCCTGTGAGTCCTTAGTGTCATCAGGAGTCAGAGTAGACGGTTTTTACACAGAGGAGGTCAGGGAGGGAGGCAGGAGAGTCGGCTTTGATGTTGTCACGCTCACAGGAGAAAGAGGACACCTGTCCAGAATCAGGTGAGTCCATCCTGTCCATATCACACTATCTGCTCTCTTTCATCACCTCGTTCCACGCTTCATTTTATCTTGCAGAGGTAGTGCTGATATGCGTCACGGCGGACGGGAGCACACAGTGGGACAGTACGTGGTTGATTTACCTTCATTTGAAAATCTGGCTCTCCCTCTCTTCAGAAACGTAAGACTGCAGCACATCACATTAAACGTTTGCTAAAAACTGCTTGTCCCCCCCCTCACCCTACAAACTATTTGTTCACAATTGATGGAATAAATTGAAGCTTGCAAACACGTAAATTTCTTCCTGACGTTTTTAGTGCTCATGGTGCCGTATGGCTGTCACATGTAAAGTGAGCTTTGAGTGACACCTACACATGTAAAACAGTGTGTCTGCACATTGGCAGCACATGTTTCAATTTCACTTCATTTCATGCTCTGTGTGTAGTCACTGCAGATTTCTCCTCGACTGTAATGTCCAAACATTGACTAAGGCATTGAAATTTGCATACACGAGACTTTAGCCTAAAGAGCTTTTACCACAAGTCTTTAAAATTATTTGTTTTACTTTGATTTTCAATTGAAATTAAAAGGTCACAGATTTGTAATTCACTTCAGTTTATTTATACATTTCAATTCAAAACAAAAGTGACTGATTCCACAGTTTGTTGTCAGATCCAAACATTATAATTATACATCGATAAATACATAGATTTTCTTAGTGATGTGAGGGGTGATGTGTTTAATTCTGTCACAAACCTCAACTTTAATAGTTATAAATTCATTATACATTCTTTTTTGTCACTTTTGTCACATCAAGTTGGGATTAACAATCTAGACCTTTCCAAAACTATAGCATACATATGTTGACAAAATAATAGATAATCCACCTAATACGTAATACATACAAAATAATAGACAATTGAATGCCACTAAAGTATTTCAGTCTCAGAAGATTCCTCCTAATGCTGAACATTAAGTTGGTGCATGTAGCGATGCTTCACTTTCATGTCTCGTGTCTTCAGGTGGAGTCAGCAGATATGAGCGGTGGGAAAGTGTTTGTCATCGATGAGATTGGTAAGATGGAGCTCTTCAGTCAGTCGTTCATCAGAGCAGTGAGGCAGACATTAGACAGCTGCTCTTGTTCAGTCCTGGGTACCATCCCCATCCCGAAAGGTAAACCTCTGGGTCTGGTCGAAGAGGTGAAGAGCAGGAGCGATGTCAAGGTTTTTACTGTGAGTAAAAAGTTATTACTAGTTTATTCAAGCAAAAAAAAGGAGGTCCATTGAGGAACTGTTTATATCTGAAGGACATTATTTACACCATGTTCCATTGGTATTAGGAGGGCAGAGGAATTATTCATCTCATTATCCATCAGCTATAACTTGTTCCAGTACCAACACAGTATAAATAACTGAGGGTATCCACATTTTTTCTCTGAAATAACTTGTAAAATCTAACTAAGTAAAAATTAATGACTGAATAATAAAAATGTAACTCTTAAAGAGGCCATTCCATACACATTTCAGGACTTTGTGGTTATTTCTTAAGTATTAACCAGTAATATGAAACATTTTATAACTAAAAAACGTTAGGAAACACTGATTAACAGACCTTTCAATCTGTCTGCATTAAAATTCGGGTGGTTCCAGCTCCTTCCGTCAGGCTGCTTTGGCAGCAGCTCGTTCGTAGTCATTGTTCGAATTTGCTGGACTCTGATTGGCTAACAAATTAGCCTATGAGAGCAAAGAATACTGTTTCCTGCCCCGCTGTGCATGGCAACGTCAGACGTCATGTCTTCCTGTTTGCTAGGTTATGCTACAGCTTTTAGCCAGCAGCATGCTAGGCGTGGTTTCAACTGCGGGTGCTGCCGAAAATTAACAAACAAAGGAGTTGTGACGAAACAAGTACAGGCCGTTCGAGAGATAAAAACTGAAAGAGAAGTTGTTGACCTGTTTTCACACCCACTATGAAGGTAAGAACACCTGTGGAGCTAAAATAGTCAACAGAAACCTCAGAAAAACTGTTTTTAATGGAAGGGCCTCTTTAACTGTTCTCACTGGTAGTCACAGTCTCAGACACGTGCACTGTTAACCAGCTTTCTACACACCTGTGGTTCACAGGGCAGCAGTAACTCTGTGCTACCGTGTATGAACCTTTTAGAAAAATCACATTTAACAGCTGATGTATCAGCATATGTGAGATTCTGAACAGTTTCTTATAAAACTAACAAGTAATGTCATTTACAGTCAGCAGCAGAAATCACAGCGTATGGTTGAATTATCTTTAGAGGAAACGCCGTATTCTGTTTGATCCTGCTGGATAATTCCTGTCATGTTATTCCATCTCAGTAATTTCCTTTTACTCGACTTGCTATATAGATTTTTTCACTCTCTCATTTCTTTTCCTTTTTAGGTAACCAAAGAGAACAGAAATGCTATTCTACAAGAAATTGTGACAGCTCTACAAGAATGTTTAAAACCAGCATCTAAACCCTGAGACTCTGAGCCGCAGATGGAGTCTTACAGTTTTTGAAGGTTTTTTGTTTTGGGTTTTTTAAACTGACAGCTATTTGTTGTGTCAGTACAGATATGCCTCACACTACCAGACGACTGAAAACATCTCTATGTTGTTAGCATTGAGGTGGAGACCTACAGTGCAGTAAGATGAGGAGCTGCTGGAAGAGTCAGTGTGTCCCACGCATGTACTTGTGTTACAGTTTAGGGTTTTTCCCCGTTCCTCCTAAAACCTAACAATGGATTTCCTGCTGAATAATTGATTGTGAGATGGAACACAGCAGGGAAATTGTTCAGTTGATGCAGAAATGCCACTTGGTCTTCAAGTTAAAAACTCTTTCTAAATGTAGCTTGTTTTCATTACATGATTTTTTTTTTTTTTCAGTTTGGATAACCGACTTTATTTTTAAATAAAAGATCCCATGAAGCAGCATCTCAGTTCTTTCTTTTAATTCTTTATTTATTTCTTCAGTCTGAAGCGTTCCTCATTGATAATAATAATAATACATTTTATTTATTAAGCGCCTTTCACGACACCCAAGGTCGCTCATCAGTCAGTATTTAAAGGGAAGGTGACACGGCAACGACAATTAAAAAATTATAGAAAAACAGAATAATCATCTCTTCATGAATCTATGGAAGCAATGATTATCCAGCAGTTACAGTTACCTGTGGACCAGGAAAAGACGTTCCACTACACCGAGTCACCTGACATAACCAGCCGCAGTTTGTCATTTTATTGCATCATTTCTGGTCTCGGTTTTCAAGTTTTATGTTCTGACAAGAAAAACAGCGGGAATCTGTGTCTGTTCAACAGATTAAAACTACAAAAACGTATTATCTTCTATTAACAGTGTTCTAGGATGATCAGCTTGGATTAAAACTCCCATATCGGTTTTCAGATGTTCTACTAAGTTAAGTTTTCATCATGTTGACTGATATTGAATATATTTATTACCAGATTTACAAAAATTGTACAAAGGTTTTCCCATCAGATATGTAACATTAACATTTTATATGTGTTTTATATTATGACACAAGGGTTAAAGTAACATAATAGTAAAGTAAAGAACTTCTTCAGATAATTGAGAGACTCAGTCAATCTGAGATTTTTACCATATTATTGATTACATTTGATTTTTATGCTTTAAATTTTTAGAATATTTGTTTTTCGTATCACTTCGCTTTAATAGTACAACAATGGTAATTATTTCATGGATTATTAATCCACTGGCAAAGAAACATAAACAATTCTAATCGCTCAAACACGAGTGTATAATCCTGATAATGGATTCTATTTGTTAAAACTGAAAGATTTTTGTGTGTTTTTTTTTTAAACATCACTGTCTTCACCTTCTATGCTGCAAAAAAACCAAACAGGTTAACCAACATATAGTTGCATGTTTTCTGTCTGTTCGGTCAGATTAAACTATAAGATAAATCATGTCAGGGCATAAAGGATTTTTTTGAATGTCAAATGCTTTTATACAGGATTTATTCCACCAGCAGAGCTCAGTGAAGGCTTTAAAGCTCCAGAAATCTGCATGATGTCAAAGCCGAGGAACAGTTCAGCTCTTCATGAACGGCTCGTTAGTCTGATGATAGTTCAAACTTAATGCAAGTGAAACACTTAATCTACTATAAACTCTGCATGAGATTCCAAGTATGCCAGTTACTGTATGTTCAGGTTTTTAGTAGAAGTGCTGAATCATATTCAGGTCATTTCAAAGTAAAGAAAACAAAAAAACTTTTGAGGCTTTTTTGGCGTGTTTTTTGGTGCTGCTTGTATAACTGATGTGCTCTGTCAGGTTGGCTGCAGAAAGAGCTGGCAGCTATGATCTGCGTCAGACTTGCTGCTGTGCCAGCATCTGCTCTGCAGCCTGCGCTTATACATACTGCTGGATCAACCAGCACAAGTTAGTATTGCAGTGTGTCTAAATGCATGTTTCTTGTACTCACTCATTTATTAGGAAATTAGAGTTGACAGTATGGATCAGCAAGCTGGAGCTGCAGAGGGGAGCCAGATCTCTGGATTGGAAGGTGATGATCAGCTCCCTGCAGCAGGGTAGTAGATAGGTTATGTAACACTGATGAAGACCTTGCCAATTCTACTAGTTGAAGGGTGCATGTGGATGCATCTGATGCACAATGATCCATACTGTTCATGTTGTCATGCTATATATATATCTCATTCACTGTCATCCCCAGACTGTAACACTTGATAGTCAAAAACAATATAGTTGCATTTATATTAACTGAACACTTAAATAACATGATCTGATAGACAAATTGATAAAAAAGTCTTGTGTGTTTTCTATAAAAAAATCTGTCAGTGTTTTCCATGTTGCATAAAAGGTCATGACATCATTGATTAATTTCAGATTCACACGCAGTGATTTGCTTGTGTGAATCTATAGTTTATCTGTGTCCATGTTACACAAGTGCGTTGATGTCAAATGTGAGGGCCAGATGTTTGTGTGGAGCGCTGCCCCCTTTATTCATCCATTCATTAAGGGTACAAAAAAATGCAAGGAGCTTACCAGCAATCGAGGACAAAAGGGATTTTGGTGGTTCGAGGGGAGGGGTGAAGTTTGATGGGGGAGCTGGAGCTTAGATGTTGAGAATTCTCTCCAGTTATTGCTCTTTGTGGTATCAGCCCAGGAGGTACACTGACAGCTGTAGACGAGAATAGGGGGTGGGGGGTGGGATGATGTATTGTCTGGGAAGCCCTTGGTCAAAAGGCCAAACAAAGCTGATAAAAATCGGACATATTGTTACACAACAGTCCTCTCCAGCATTTGGAAAGCCACACATTCATAATTCACTATCTGAAGCTGAGCAATGATTTGTTGTTTGAGGATGAACTAAATAAACTTCTTATCTTGTGTCATGTTGGAATTATCGCTGCAAAAAAAAAAAAACCTTTACAGAGTGAGCCTTCCAAAAACCTCCCTGAAATCAGGGTCATGCCTCTGAGTGGATCAAGTTTTTTTTTTTTTTTTTAACGAGCTTCATATTCCCAGTAAATCTGACTGTAATACAAGCAATTGCCCCGTTCACACAAGACTGTGTTAATAAATGTAGCTATAATTCATTAGGTGTTGACGAGTCAGTATTTCCTGTTAGAAGGCATCAAAAAGTTATGAGAATTTGGCCATTTGATCTTGTTTCCTAACCAAGATTCCACTCTGCTGCCCACCACTGATAGTTCCCATCATTTTCGGGGGCTCACCCCTCTGCTTGAGGCAGACAGCATTGGGTTTCAAAGCCTACTTAATGACTGCAATATAACCTTTTGGAGCCTGCAGGTTAAAAAAACTCAAAGGCAAACTTGAAAGAAAATAAAAGAGTAAAGAAACAAAATCTTTTCATGTTTTTATTAAAGTACAAATTTTCAAAGGAAAGTTCTTGTTTCCAGAAATTCTGCCACAACTATAACATTTTCAGGTTAGTGGCTTAATCATGGTATTAAAAGGAAAACAACTAACCTACCATCCCAGTGGAAATCTGTCATTTGTCAGGAGTCATGCTTCTCTCCAGAGACCATGTTACCAGTTTCCATCAATAGCGGGGGGGGGGGAGAGCTGGACCTGAGGACATCTTTCTCCCATTACACTACACTGATGCTCCCTTGTGATCTCCTGATCTTTTTGAATGACTGCTCCAATCCTAGCTGAGTCACTTAGCTCTGAAACACATCATGGACTTTACCTCACCTTTGGGAGAATATGTCATGCTCTTAGTCTTTTAGTGGTTAGACAGGAGAAATGGGAATGAGGAGAGACGTGCACGGATGCTTTGTGTCCAGTTCTTGTACGGCACTAGATGACCCCACACTCAGAAAAAAAAACAGTCTCTAGCATGTGTCTGACATGCAGGCATAGTGAGTTGTTTACTGTTTCTGCAAGGGACAGCCAACCCCCCCCCACCCCGTGAGTGAATTGCACAGAGACCAAAGGGTAGAAAGGACACAAAGATCTGGGTCATGGTGATCAATCGATGGGCTGGTGCCGCAGTCGTCTGGGTCTCAAAGGATGTGGCTGTCATTCTGAACATGATGGAGAGGAGCAACAAACTGGAGTGTCTGTTTGAAAGAAAGTAAAAATAGGTTTGTCTGCAGAAAAAAACAAGAGAAAAAATGCCACATGTAGATGTAATGGGAGAGTGAATTTTAAGCATATTTTTGTTTTGCACAAAGTAAACTAACACTGTCCTCCCCCAGTCTTATAGAAGACGTGAAGGTTTGTTGTCTCAAAATGCAGGATGCATTTTATTCCATGTAAAGAGGCCATTTTACACAAATTTCATGACTTTGTGGTTATTTCTTAAGTATTAAAGATATGAAACATTTTATATCTAAAAAAAACGTTAGGAAACACTGATTAACAGACCTTTCAATCTGTGTCAAGATTCGTCAGGCTTCGGGCTGTAACTCATAATATTCATTATGCAAATTTGCTGGACTCAGATTGGCTAACAAACTAGCCAATGAGAGCAAGGTATACTGTTTCCTGCCCCGCTGCGCATGGCAACAGCAGACGTCGTGTCTTCCTGTTTGATACGTCTTATGCTACAGCTTTTAACCAACAGCATGCTAGGCGTGGTTTCAACTGCGGGAACTGCCAAATACTAACGAGCAAAGGAGTTGTGATGAAACAAGTACCGGCTGTTCAAACTCAGTACTTTTTTTTCAACATCGGTAGGACATTAGACTGTTGTGTGAGTATTTCACTGTAAAACTGGAATGGCCTCTTTAAATTCTAGCATTTCAGCTGATTCAATCCATTTATGCTCTCAGACAGACTTTATGCTGGTCATTTTTGATCTGAAAGGTTGAACTGACATTGATCTTCAGATAAAAATAATCATGGGAGTTTTTTTATTCTCTTAAACCCTTTGAAAACGTTCAACCCCTTGAAGTATGTACATTTTAGTGGGTCTGAACATTTAAAGTTCAGTTACAAACACTGCATGCTCAAAGCAGTTTACAATCTTTTTTATTCCTCTAAACTCTTCAGAATAAGCATTAAAGAAGCCCTTCCATTAAAAATGGTTTTTCTGAGGTTTCTGTTGAATATTTTAGCACCACAGGTGTTCTTACCTTCATAGTGGGTGTGAAAACAGGTCAACAACTTCTCTTTCAGTTTTTATCTCTCAAACTACGCAGATGGCAATAAAACCTGAGTTCTGTATTAATTACATCACAACTCCTTTGTTCGTTAGTACAGTGCAGTTGAAACCACGCCTAGCATGCTGCTGGCTAAAAACTGTTAGCATAAACACGTATCAAACCAGAAGAGACTCTGTACCCTGTTGCCATGCGCAGCGGGGAAGGAAACAGGAAGCCGTGCACTCATTGGTTAGTTTGTTAGCCAATCTGAGTCCAGCAAATTTGCATAGTGAATATTAATGAGTTGCAGCCTGAAGCCTGACGAAGCCAGCTGAATCTTCACCCAGACATATTGAAAGGTTTGTTAATCAGTGTTTCCTATTGTTTTTAGAAAAGAAATGTTTCATATTACAGTTTAAAACTTCAGAAATAACCACAAAGTCATGAAATGTGTGTGAAAGGGCCTCTTTAAACCTTTTAGATATCTAATCATATTTTTAGTCCTTAAAATCTCCAAAAAATGTATCATTTCACTTTCTGTCGAAACTTTTCTGCGTCAGACACTGAATATTTTCTGATGCTAAAAAGCGCCACTTTGCAAATCCTTCATGAACAGAACTCATTATGCAACCATGTCCATAGAGAGCGTCTGGTTCTTCAGCTGAACTGCAATGCTGATTATGTACAGTGGGGCAAAAAAGTATTTAGTCAGCCACCAATTGTGTAAGTTCTCCCACTTAAAAAGATCAGAGAGGCCTGTAATTTTCAACATAGGTATACCTCAACTATGAGAGACAAAATGAGGAAAAAAAATCCAGAAAATCACATTGTCTGATTTTTAAAGAATTTATTTGCAAATTATGGTGGAAAATAAGTATTTGGTCAATAACAAAAGTTAATCTCAATACTTTGTTATATAGCCTTTGTTGGCAATGACAGAGGTCAAACGTTTTCTGTAAGTCTTCACAAGGTTTTCACACACTGTTGCTGGTATTTTGGCCCATTCCTCCATGCAGATCTCCTCTAGAGCAGTGATGTTTTGGGGCTGACGCTGGGCAACACGGACTTTCAACTCCCTCCAGAGATTTTCTATGGGGTTGAGATCTGGAGACTGGCTAGGCCACTCCAGGACCTTGAAATGCTTCTTACGAAGCCACTCCTTCGTTGCCCGGGCGGTGTGTTTGGGATCATTGTCATGCTGAAAGACCCAGCCACGTCTCATTTTCAATGCCCTTGCTGATGGAAGGAGGTTTTCACTCAAAATCTTACGATACATGGCCCCATTCATTCTTTCCTTTACACAGATCAGTCGTCCTGGTCCCCTTGCAGAAAAACAGCCCCAAAGCATGATGTTTCCACCCCCATGCTTTACAGTAGGTATGGTGTTCTTTGGATCCAACTCAGCATTCAAACACGACAAGTTGAGTTTCTACCAAAAAGTTCTATTTTGGTTTCATCTGACCATATGATGTTCTCCCAATCCTCTTCTGGATCATCCAAATGCTCTCTAGCAAACCGCAGACGGGCCTGGACGTGTCCTGGCTTCAGCAGGGGGACACGTCTGGCACTGCAGGATTTGAGTCCCTGGCGGCGTAGTGTGTTACTGATGGTAGCCTTTGTTACTTTGGTCCCAGCTCTCTGCAGGTCATTCACTAGGTCCCTCCGTGTGGTTCTGGGATTTTTGCTCACCGTTCTTGTGATCATTTTGACCCCACGGGGTGAGATCTTGCGTGGAGCCCCAGATCGAGGGAGATTATCAGTGGTCTTGTATGTCTTCCATTTTCTAATAATTGCTCCCACAGTTGATTTCTTCACACCAAGCTGCTTACCTATTGCAGATTCAGTCTTCCCAGCCTGGTGAAGGTCTACAATTTTGTTTCTGGTGTCCTTTGACAGCTCTTTGGTCTTGGCCATAGTGGAGTTTGGAGCGTGACTGTTTGAGGTTGTGGACAGGTGTCTTTTATACTGATAACGAGTTCACACAGGTGCCATTAATACAGGTAACGAGTGGAGGACCGAGGAGCCTCTTAAAGAAGTTACAGGTCTGTGAAAGCCAGAAATCTTACTTGTTTGTAGGTGACCAAATACTTATTTTCCACCATAATTTGCAAATAAATTCTTTAAAAATCAGACAATGTGATTTTCTGGATTTTTTTTCCTCATTTTGTCTCTCATAGTTGAGGTATACCTATGATGAAAATTACAGGCCTCTCTGATCTTTTTAAGTGGGAGAACTTACACAATTGGTGGCTGACTAAATACTTTTTTGCCCCACTGTATATTTGAAAGGCGTCTCTGAATGCAGTCTAATATGCAAAAAGCCGGCTAATGATGAGAAGATGTTCACAGCAATGGTTGGCCTTTAATCTCCACTCATTTGATCTCTTTATTTATTTTTTTTAACCTCAAAGACTCCAGGGAGAACTGCAGAGTGGAATAACAGACATTTTTTATTTTCCTTTAAATTAATCTTTAATCAAAGCCAAAGCAAATTCTTGTTTTTTTATGTTTTATTATGTTTGTAGTCTGCAGAAAAAATGGTGTTTAAAAAATGACTTAAATCACACTTGATTAAACCAAACTGCTGACTTTACCAATTATTACTGAAAGTGTGAGTTCAGGATATCAAGAACAAGAGATCAACCAAGCACGAAGGTAAAATGTTGCTTTTACATAAAATGAAAAGAGTAACTTAAAAAAAGACTTATTAAAAGAAAATCCACTCAAATTTATAACATGTTTCACACTTCTACAGTATTGCTTGAACACAAACAGTGAAAAATCAAAGTATATAACAATGTTTAACTGAATTGTTTCATTTCAATCACGTGAAAAATAAAACAACAATGTTTTTTGTTTGTTAAAATGGTCAGTAGTCATGTATTTTAGTGATCTCTCATTATTTTGTTAAAAATGTGCACCATGCATTGGAAACTTTATTGCTGAAATCCACATCTTTAAACTCAGAAATATTTTTTTCCAAAGAACTTTTTTAAGACGGACTTGTTGCGAGTTCGCGGAAGGCTTGTGCAGTTTCTCAGAGCAGAATACTGATGTGTGTCCTGCTGCCATTCAGAACGAGACGGTTCCAAATCTCTGCTTGTTGTTGATCTGTTGTCTGTTAAACTGTCTCCGACCACCAGAGTCACACAGTAGTTGGACCCTTGTTCCGCTCCTCTTCCTCCAGGAGACTGGAGCATCGGTTTAAGCTTCTGGTAAGTTGCTGAGAAATAGGAAAAAGAAGAATACCATCAGTTCACATAAAAAATGTTATATCCTAATTTTAGGATGCATGTGACAGAAAAGAACTAGGTTAACCTGATGTGAAGGAGTGGGAGCGCTGCTTGCTGCTCAGCCATTCCTGAATGCTGGATTCAGAGGAGTGAGGGGAGGATGAGGAGTCTCCAGATGGTCCGTGTGTCATCGTCTGAGTTAAACTGCACTTTTCACCATCTAAGGAGGAAGAAATGAGGAGAAGAAAAGCTGAGTAATAAAAACTGAGACAATAACAGCAAAAAAAACAAAAAAAAACATGGTTATCTGAGATTGCAGTTGTGTGCAGTTTCACGATGCCTCAGCTCCCCCTAGTGGTGCCTAATGTACTTGCAACCTTTTGTTTGGTGAAGGAGTTCTGCTTACCCAAAAGGTCCACATCTGAGACATTGGACTGCTCATTCAGACATTCTGAGTGATTCCGATGTGTCCAGCTTTGCTCGCCTGTGAGGATGACTATTTCTTTTGTTTGGCTGGTACTTGATGATTTGTGGCTGAGGAATGTGTTGACGACATCGTGTTTAGAGGAGCAGTGACAAGTGGTTTGATCTCCACATCTAAGGCACACAAGGAGCTTTCTGGTGAGACGCGGCAATTAGAAAATCATTAAATAAAAACATTTTTGACATTGTTAGATCTTACAAGGATGTGGGCGGGTCTTGATCAACGTGAAGGCTTGATGTTGCAGAAACCAAGTCAGTTTGGCCTTTAAAAAAACAATAAATCCCATCAGTGACATGATATTTCAGGCTCAGCGTAAAGAAAACCTTGATATGACTGTGTTTACCTGTGCATGCTTGTATTTTCATGATCCATTTCTTCATCATGAAGCGTGAAGAGGTATTAAACAGATATTCAGATCCATCGCGGAGCCTGAAAACAAGAAAACACAGCTGTTACCATCCAAATACCATAAAAATAATAACCTATCATTGCCTTTGAATCTGTTTGATCGATACCGTAATTGAAAGCAGTTGGGTTTTTTGGTGTAGTCTGGGGCAGGTGAACACTCAGCTCCCATGAGGTTTAGTGGAAGGCCACATGCAGAACTCTGAAGCACAAACGGGTCATTAGTCACCACAAACTAATTTCATCCAGATATTATTTCCATCTTCTTTCTGCTTACTCTCAGTGTATCTTTTCTGTCCTGGAAGAAGCACAAGGTGTGTCTATGTAGGATAGTATGGTAGGAGTTCCAGCCTCTGGAGGCTGCCTGTGAAAATAAGATAAGAGTGTGTGCTGCTGACTGTGAACTTTACATTTGCTGACTGTGTTGCTTAAACATTTCTTACTTTCTTTCCTCCCAGCTGAAGCATTTGCTTCCTCTCAAGTATTCCCTCCATAGACTGCAGCTCAGGCTTTCCGCTCTAAATGGGGTTAGAATTAAGAACTGCTTTCATGCAAACAGAACAAGCAGTATTTCCAGCTGGGAGCACAATTTTTAGTTGTCTCACCAAAATGAAACAGCGCCCTCCTGTGGCCTTCTGTGCTTGTGGCTTCTCTACATCCTCCTGGCTTTGCTGACAGTTTTCACCCAGACCCATGTGAACAGACAGTAGACTCACAGACTGGTTCTGTTTAAGAACAGAAGATTCCACAGTCATTGAGAACATTGTATGATTTATTATTTAGTCATTTGTCCTGATGTATTTATTTCTAGTAACTGAGGCAGTTGAGTGTGAGGGTGTCATGACCAAACGCCTCAACATCTCAATAGTTCAGTCGTTGTTTTATTTTCATGTTTTCATATTTGTATTTATTTATTTCTATATATTAAACATTGCTACATACTGTCTATAACTTTTATTTTTTTGTTTATGATACTGTAGGTTTGTACTGAAACGTAACATTTTTACAACAGCCTAAAATTTCTGCTTTTAGGACAATGAACTGACCAGGAGGTTTTTTTAATAGAGATGCACCGATACTGATACTGGTATCGAGTATCAGGTTAGTTAACCGATACTTAAAATGTGGAAACTCTGTAATAATTTCACAGAAAATTTTTATTTTTGACTTGAAATTTTGGTTTAATGGTCATTTTTATTAATATTTTATTTTTTATCTAATTCACCATCATTTGTTGTAACAAGCAGAGAAGAGAATACAACCTGTCTTCCAATTCATTGCAGTTTTTGTGTGGTAGAAGTATCGGCATTGGTACTTGGTATCGGCAAGTACTCAGATCAAGGTATAGTAAAGTCAAGTTTATTAATAGAGTACTTTAACAAACAGCACGACAGCTGACCAAAGGTATCATATCAGTTTGAAAAACATGGTATTGTTGCATCCCTAACTAAGTTTCATTTACAAAAGATTTTTTTTGTCTTAAAAATCACTTCACATTGATCTTTAATGATAAACTTTACCTTTGAGCAACCTGCTTGCTCTTCCAACTCCTCCCCTGCCTTTGCCTCCTCAACCTCCTCTTCCTCCTGCTCCTCTCTATACTGATAAACATATCTGGGATTATCGCCTATATATTGCAGCTTGACTGGATCAGACACAGTTTCATTCTCTATCACAGAAGTCTTGCTGGACAGTTCCCTGTTTGGAAAAGCTGCCCAGGATCTCCGGTCTCTTGCAGCCAGTGGAGGAAGGTGATGTTTGCCACTCTGTCCCTTCCCTTGACCCAGAAAGCTCTGAATGTGGGACGGTAGTTTGACCTCTGCTACAAGGAGGTTGGGTGCTGATGCTGTGACCAGGTTTCTGTAGAGCACGTCTTGGCTTGTTGTCGTTGGTAAGCAGCAAAGCGGCTTGATGACTTGATCTGAGACCATCAAGTCTCCCTGATTGGACTGGTACATAATATCTGAGCAGATGCTCTGCCTGTAGTTAGTATTCTGGTTCCAGATGTCCTCAAGCTCTTCTTCCTCTTCTTCAAATTGCTGGTGGTCAAGGTGAACAGGATCCGTGTCCACATCTGTTGGATCTGAAGATGTTCTCAATGACAATGCATCCTTTTCTTTTGTCTCTGAGCAGCCGATGCCTCCCACTTCAAGACAAACAAGCCTTCCTGTCACTCCTTTGGGGTTATCTGCTGCATCAGTGCAAACCTTTAAACTGTTAGTCGTTGTGATGTCCATAAAGTCCCGTCGAATACTGACATTCATTGCTGATTTCAGATTTACTCTCATGTGAGAAGCTTGGTTTAATTTAGGCTCTAGTTTATGCTCACACTGGGACTCTGCACATTTATAATACTGGTGTCCTTTCAGGTCACGGATGCGCGTATGAACACTAAGACACTCGTGTTTATGAGGGACTGAGGTGCAACTGGAGGTCTGACATTCATTCATTCTCATTCCATTTCTTCTTATTGTGCTAGATTTAATATCCAACACCAGTTCATCCCTCTCTCGCTCTGCATCTCTGTCCTGACTGGACTGGTTTTTAGTTTCTTCACCACTCTTTACATTCAGATCTTCAGAAAAAGGAGCAGGTGGAGGTTGAAAACTCTTGTCGTTCGTTACCGGTCCAGATGAGCTGATTTCAGCTGAACTTTCTGTGATGGTGGGAGTAAAGTGAGTCTGTCTGAAGGAGCTTAAGACTGTGTTTCTCTGGGAGTGAGGGTCCGGATTGGTCTCACCATGTTTTTTGGATTCTGGAGGAGCAATGGTAATGATGTCCTGAATGCTGGGGATGAAGGTCATGTCTTTGGGAAGATCAAAGCTCAACACAGATCCCAAGGAGAGGAATTTGCAGTGACTTTTTACCTGACCTCCTGAGGGTCCTGCTGATACTGCATATGGAGTAATGCTGTATTCTCCTGAACATTCTGTATCAATGTCTTTCAGCAGAGGATTCTTCATGTAGACCACAGATTCTGCCCCATCTCTGTCCTTCTGAGAACTTTCCTTTCGTCGACTTTCCTTCAGTGGCCACGTATGTGTGTCATATGGGACCGACTTACAGTTATACTGCTGCGTCATCCCAGCAGGTTGCTCATCCACACCCATGATTTTCTGTATGGTGTGTCTGCGCATATCTTTCCTCCTCTTTCTCTTCTTGCTCATCCTCTTGAGGCTGCTGAAGATGGAGCTGCTGTTGCTTCTTATCAAGGGGTCAAAAGTCACATTGGTGATTTGTGGTTCAGGTAGGGAGAAAGATTGCGGGGAGGAGGAATGCAAGAACGTAGGCGAGGTTGAGTCTGCAGAGCGGCTCTTTGGCCGGGGGAGGGTGATGCTCTCATATACTGGAGCCACAGCCAGGTTGTTATCCTTGACATGCAAATACGTACTCACCTGTAAAAAGAGACAAGATTATATCAGTTAGGTTTCTGGACAATGTCACTGAATCTGTTGCAAACATCATCTTACATAAAAATCTAAAATCAAAAAAATGTTCATAGAGGCTGTAGAATAGCTACACATGGTGGCAGCTTGTTGTTTGTGATGTTACTAACAGTTTTAATATCCTTTTTGAGTGTTTCCTGTTTTTTATAAACGTTACTCTTTTGGAGTTGTTTTTATTCTGTACAGATTGAAGGGTTTTTGCTTCATTCATTCATTTTTAGGGCTGTAATTATACACTGATGTATCAATGTATCGTGATATAAGGAGCAATGTCGTATCATGAGGTCCAATATTGATAATATCGATACAGTAAACATGTTGTATACTGACCACCACTATGTGGGACAACATGCACTCTAACAATGTATAAAAAAGGTTTTTAGGTGAAAAAAAGACTCTGAACTGATGTGAAATGGAATCAGTGGCTTTGTATCTGCAATATATTACCGTGATGAGTAACTATTAAAAATACATGAAGTTTTATTAAATAACTCTTACTACATAAGTAAGAATTTTATTTTGTGACATATTAGTTTTACTAATAAAAAACTACAAACTGATGTAAAAGTGAATGAGTGAGTTTGTTTCACCCATTGTCAAAGTATCAAAGCAAAATAAATATTATCCAGATAGTTTGGTTGAAAATGCAAAACAAAGAAAAGTTTTAATGTATCACATCGTATATCGTATCATGAACAATGTATCGAGATAGGTATCGTATCGTGGGATAATGTATGGTTACAACCCTAATTACTTTTCCTATACATTTAGCTTTTACTCATGCTAAAATGTACCGTTGTTGTGTAGCAGTGGGCCCAGTGTGCAATTTGTCGGGGGTGATGGGGGGTTGTAAGTTATTTTTTTTCTTCTTTTTCATCCGACCATACTTGCCAACCCTCCCGATTTAACCGGGAGAATCCAGAATTTTAATGCTCTGCCGGGACCATCATTCTCCCGAAGTTCTCCCGATTTTCACCTGGATAACAATATTGCTAAACCATCCGTCACCGGGTGCTGTTTCCAGCTGGACAATAATAACGGTTACACCTTGACGTTACCGCCGTCTGTTGTACATGTACTGCTATTTAATTAGTTAACTTACGTTATTACTGTGGACTGTTATTTTGTCAAATAAATAAAGCACCATGTGTTTAATGTATGTATGTACGTACGTATGTATGTATGTACGTACGTATGTATGTATGTATGACCAACCAACCCCCTGTGGTTTGTTTGGACCATTTCAAAATGGAAACCCCCCCCCCCTCTGCTTATTTCACAAATCGCACACTGAGTGGGCCAGAGTTTGAACCACATGTTTCTATTGTCTCGACTCTGATTTCAAAATGCAACATGGCAGCTCCTGTAAACTGTCCTAATAATAATTATGTCAGACTAAATGCCTGCAGGTTTTTGTGTTGGAGAGACAGATTCTACAAAGGGATCAAGAACCGCATCTGACAGCTTTGCTTTTCAACAACAGAAGAGGACAAAGACATCCTGTGTAGAATTTAGTATCAGTCGCTGCCACGAGCAGCACATGCTCACTGCAGAACATCAAACCTGCAGCTTTCTGTGAGATGAAAACGTTTTTCACCCCCTGAAAATGTAGAAAACTTGTGAAAGAAAAAAAAAGTCACACAAAAAACCCGAAAACATGAATGTAACTGCAGAGATGCAGAATTTAATTAAAATCATGTGTGTCTGCAGATGTTATCATACACAGCTGTGATGTCTTGACCTTTCAACTTTGACTTTGACTAATTTCTTGTTTTTGGACGAACCGCTGACTGTAAATCATGTCGTGCAGTCTGGGGCCTTTTCTAAAAGGTTCCGAACTCTGTCTCATGACTGTGGCTCAACAAACATTTAGGACACACGCCTACTGGAAAACTTTTTGGAGGAAGTGAGGATGAGGTCATTTATTTCACAGGACTGTGGTAGAGCCGGGGAGAGTCAAACTTGACCAGCTTTACATCAGGCTTGTAATGAAACGGCAGAAAGAGAAGAAAGAGCTTCTGTCAACAGCAGAGAGGACAGCATGTACTTTCCCTGCTCGCTGCACGCCCCCCCGTTACCATCAGCTTTCAATCCTCCCTCATTTAACTGATTGTTTAATGTCAGATTAAAAATGGATTACAAATGCATTCATTTATTCTGATTTTTAAAATATATATATATCCTGACTTTAGAATAATTTTTAGGAGAATAGGTGGAAAATATGGCATCACTCTGGAATAAGTCACTTGATTTCTTCTATATTTAACTGTTAGACAAGTCAACACCAAGGGAAAAGTGTAGAGCTGTTATACCTTGTAGCAGGTTTAGAAGAGCATGCCCCCCCCCCCCCAAGTTAACAGCTGCACCCAGCATGCAGTCCCAACACACTTTGAGATGCTGCATGCAATACCCCTTTACACAATTTACCTCAGTTGCGCTCTTCCGATAAATCTTTTTCTTTCTCTTTAAACTACCCAAAGTATTTTCCAAAAGCCCCTGGCAGCGCCTCCAAAAGTTTTTACAGGCAGAAGATTGAGGCACAGTGGGCTAAGAGAGAAAATTAGGAAAAAGAAGATATGAATGCCAAACAAGAGAGAAATGGCCAGAATAACAGTCCGAATGGGAAATCCCATGCAGCGTTGTTAAAGTGAAGAACTGCTCTGGTATACAAGAACAGTTAGAAATGTATTTGTTCTGGTTTAATCCTGTTATCTCATTATGGTGTTCGGTGACTTCATGTCGTTGGTGTTTGATGTGCTTCTCACCCTGTGAACAGGCTCATCTGTCTCTGTTGTCTCATCCATCCAAGCAGGCAAATCAAGCACCTGCACCTGGCTCTCCCCCGTGTTACCAAAGCTAAGTATGAGGTTGACTGGACCCCCTGCTGGGGGATTGCTGCTCTCCTTCAATGTAGTTCTGTTAGTTTTGGGAGGATCGCCCAGTGGTCCAATACTGTTCATGATCTCATACCCATCCTCTAATGGCTTCTCGTCATGGTGTTTGTTATGTCCAGGCATCAGTGTTGAGGAATAGCTTCCTCTTGGTGTCTTTATTGTGTCTTCACATATACCGATGACTTGTGGTTTGGAGGTGGTGGAGGTCTCTGGTTCAGGAGATGAAGTCTGTGTGAAATATCAAGAACAAATGCTTCACTTCTCATCATAAAGGTTTCCAGCGACTGATGCAGGTTGCCTCATATGAGATCATTAGCACCTAGAAAGTTACTGGATTCTTGCAACATGTGTTACCAAAGATAAGGATTGGTTTGGATGTCTGTAAGTTGGGTTAAGGTGTGTTTGGGTGACTGGAGAGAGGTCTCATAATTATCTCTACTGAGGTTCAAAAGGAAGAAAGAAGTGATGGAAGCCACATGTAACATTTTAAACAAATGAAAGACATGAATTTGATTGTTTGAGCATAACACACACCAAGATTATGAACTTTAAACAGGATGGATGTAGAATCTGAACATGACAAATGGTCTAGTGTCTAGAGAAGCATGTTCTTTACATGATGGTTTCTTATGAAGAAACCTGAAGGACATCAGTATACTTATAAGGTAAGGTTTGGTTGTCTGTAAGTTGGGCTGTGGGAAGTATGTGTGTATAGTAAACATCTTTATATTTAGGACAACCATGGTTTGGAGAACAGCTGTCAGCTTCCCTATGACTCGGTCAGTCGTATCTGTTTAGGTAACTTCATTATTGTCCATCTTGAACTCCTGAAGAAGGTGGAATCCCAGTTCCGGGAAGACCGAGTAATCTGAGCTGTTGCTTAATATATTAAATAATTCCTCCTGTTGCTTAAACCAGCAGACAGGTAACCTTTTCTCCTGAATGTGGAGAACTCTAATACTCAGTTATGGTCTTAGAAGAATCCTGATACTTTCCAGATCGGTGCTAGGCAACAAAAAGAGATGTTTTTGGAATTATTATTATTTGAGGTCAATGAGCTCATCTTCCAACTAATACTAAGTAACATTAACAGTAATTCGTCAAACCCTTTTCAGGTCAGAATATGTAAGACACCAACTTTTCAAACTCAACCTCAGTTATAATAAAAAAACCCATTTAATCAGACAGTGTGAAACCAGCATCTTGTTTTAAGCTCCTGTACAAGTCTTTTACAAGTCATGACATTTAATGTTTTATTCCTAATTTTGTAAATATGGTTGTAGGATGCTATCTTCAGTATCACTCCACTTTCAAGCTGTCTTGTCTTATCATCAGGACACGGACTCATGGTGAGGCGTCCTTCCGTTATTGTGGCCCTCACCTCTGGAACAGGCTGCCGGAGGACCTCAGGGCCACAGAGAACGTTCATGTTTTTAAGAGCAGGCTCAAGACCTACCTTTTTAACCTAGCCTTTAACTAATTATTATTTATTATTACGCGTTTTAACTGATTAGCATATTTTACCAGATGTAATTTTTAGTTTAGCTTTTAACTGTTTATTTATTAATCTGCTTTGCATTTTTATCTTGATTCTATCTTATCATTGTTTTATACTTTATATTTTATAAACTTTATATTTTAACTTATTCTTTCTTGCCAGTGTTTCCTCTCTGGGACCCCCCTGCATTGGGGGCGGTGGTCGGCTGTGGCTACCTGGGTGCCCCCCAGGTAGTGCCTGGGTGGAGGTGGGGGTACCAGCCCTCCCTCCTCTGGGCGCATGGGGTTGGTGCCTTGGCAGCTGCTGCTGATCTGCTGCTACCGATGCAGATGGCTCCCATGATCTGTGCTCAGTCCGCTGTTTTTGTAGCTTTTAAGTGTGTGTGTGTGTGTGGTTGATGGGTTGGGTTGGGAGGGGGTTTTTATTTTTGTTTTTTAAAGGGGGGGGGGGGTCGTGGGGTCATTTTAAATCTGTAAAGCACTGTGTTTGAAAAGCGCTTTATAAATGAAGTTTTGTTGTTGTTGTTGTGTGAAACTAATAAACTGTTTAAATTGTTTATATGCTAAAAAAAAGAGAGTTAAATTCACCTATAGAAACAGCCTATGTACCTCTTTAAAAGGTGAGCACATTGTTGCCTCAGAGTAAATATTATCCTGTGACGACATCTCTCTGGTTCTTTTCCAAAGCCACTGCTGTTTCTGAGCCTTCCAGTGCACTGAGATCCAACCAAGCATACTCCTCAGTTCCTCCATGCGTTCTCTTACCTACAAGACATGACCTGGGACTAAATAAACACGTGCAAAATAGAAACAATTACATACACACAGAATCAAAAGATTTCGAAGAGTGAACTGCTGCTCACCATCTGCGTCAGGTGGTGTTCTTTGTCTAGTAGAGTTTTCCCTGTGACTGCAAGCTCATCAAACTCCTTAAACTTTTGTTCAATTTGCATGTCTAGCTCTGCCACCATCGGCCGCTGCCCATCTCTCCCAAATTGTAAAGCGGTGTCCGAAAAAATACGTGACCTAGTGTCTTCTGTCCATGAGCTGTCCAGAGGAACAGATAGAAAAAACAGAACGTGTTAGGAGACAAAGAACATGACGGTGAGAACAAATACAGTGTAACAAAACATGAGAATGGCCAGACTCTCACACAGGAAACACATTCAGCGGCTTGTCACACCCAGGAAACTTACACTAACACATCCTAAATTTTACGTCTCCCTTGGGGACCTAGGCTTGACAATGAGAACATCCTGCTGTTTATTTAAAAGATTTTACAATGGGAAGACGAAGGTTTTGACATCCCGCTTACATCATGGCGAGGTAGCTCCTGAAGAAGTCCTGGAGCTGCACAAACTCTCGCAGACGTGATTTGTTCTCTGTTACGCTCTTTTCCAGCTCATTCCAAGCCTCCAGTGTGGCATGGATCTTTGCTCCAAATATATGCAGCTTTTCTGGGCAAAGCTCCTTCAGCCAAAACGCTTGGTTCTCCATCTCTTTTACCTCGTCCCTCATGACTTCACTGTCAGCCTGTGGAAGTAAAAATCTATCGTCAGTCATTCAAACAGCCTGTTCTCATGAATCTATGACCTCATCTCCATAGCGTTATGTATATTCCTCCATTCGAGGCCCATGTGGTTGACATATGGGTATAAAAGCTTTACAATCTTGACCACATTTTGCACCTTTTGTAGAGGCAGTAATTAATAGCATTCAGGGCTCTCTGGGAGCAATACTTCATAATGTTTCTGAGCTTCATGAACACTGAGTTGTGGATGCCGGTCTGCTGACGCCACAGTTATTTTAGTTTGGGACATTAGGTCATTTCTTCTCTTCACTTGTATCGAGTCCAGCCAATGTGTATTTGTTTTGTGTGTGTGATAAACACAACGTCGTCCCGAAACGATTCACAAACAACTTTACCGTCCTGATATTCACACGTCTCCCACCCTGTGACATCTGGACATTCATATCGACATCTAAACATGCAGACGCACATTTTCAGCACAAACAAGTTAAATAAATATCTCATGTGGATAATAAACTTTTGCATGCCTAATGTGTGCATGTGTGGTGATTACACACTGCAGATGATATACTATATGAAACACAGCAAAAGCAAAATTGACACAACAGGAAACAGATTTTGGGACGGTGTGTTAGAAGTGAGTGGGACGGTAGAGCTTCCTCTTTTCAGTCAAAATCAAAGTTAGTGAATTTTTAAAAATAATTTTAGTAGCAGTGATGATGTTTATACTACAATCACCTCATGTGGGATCATCTTCTCACCTCATGCTGGTCCTGCTTGTGCTGCAGAGCCTCGAGGCCACAGCGGTCTGGCTCACACTGCACGGCCATGTCTGTTTCCTTCTCCAGGATGTCCAGGCTCAGTTCCTTACTGCTACACAAGCTCTCCTCCACACGCACCGACAGCCAGGCGTGCTGGTGAGGTATAAAGTCATCATGAGAGTTGATTGTCATTAGGTCACTTTACAGTACAGAGTACGTCTTTCAGTGAGAGACATTTTGCCATTTGACTCTTGTTCAAAGTTGTGAGAGTCACTTCCTGCCAACTGCGTCCTTTGATGTACCAAGAATAAATCAAATTAAAACAAAAAGTCTTAGTTGAGGGAAAGTGGGGAGCTTTTTGAAGTCTATTTGGAACTTTGCTGCAGAAAAAACACCAATGTGTATATTAAAGTAATCAAACTTTAACACTACATTAATAATATAGAGAATTGTGACTTGTATTGATGGTTTACAAACATGGTTATAAGGCCACTGTCAGCAGGAAAAAAGAGCATCTTCAACAATTATCTTATTATTTTAATCTCTTTATGGCCACAGTTTTATTTTTTGTTATAGTTACTGCAAAAATATTTTAATTACTGCCATTTATAAAGTAAATTTGGTATCTGGGAAACTTCTCATCACTCCCTGCTTGATGTTTCTAGTGATGTAGATATTATAGACCACCTATAGGTTATAATTTGCCACCACAAAGATGGGCTCTAATCAGATGGATCTGGGGGTTCAATGTAAACACATTTTAAATAAAAACTCATCGTTGTACCTTAGTGAGCAGCTCCTGGATGGCCTGATCGTGACTTTGTGATCGACCTCTTTCTCTCACAGTGTTGTTCAGCATCTCTACAGCTTCCCGAAGTTCTTCCACGGGGTCTCTTATAGCTTCTATCAGGGTTTCACAACCAAAACTGCTTTGGAGTTCAAACAAAGTAGGAGCTGATGTTGTTTCACAGTGGAGAGGCTGATTGACAGAAAGACAACAGGGGGAAGAACAACCATGTATAAAGTTAAATAAAAATAACTGGTTTCATATACAATGCTGCTGTATATTCCAGTGATTATACAACTGAGTCACTGAGGTTTATGAAAAAAACAACATTTTAATTAAAAGTAATTTGTTATAATATATATTTATAAATATTGAGCACGAGTATTTGGCTTGTCTAGGCTGCATATTGAATGATAAAACCAGGTTCAAGTGTCCCTATCTATTTTTTCCTTGTTGTATAGAGACATTACTTTAAAACACACAAACAAAGATTTGCAGAGACTCTCAAACAATTTAACTTAAAATAAAATCATTTCTAACCAGAATAACTTATTTAAAATAAGTTTCAAAAATGAAATCTTAAAGGAGAAACTAATCTGTGGTGAGATGTTTATTACCTGGCTGAGGCTGTATAGACCACCACTGTAATCCTGGCTCTCCTCCAACTCCACACGCTTTAAAAATTCAGTCAGCATGCGGGTGTCCTGCAGCTCTGAGCTCTGCTGGTTCAGAGCACTGAGTACACAGTTGTACCTGCAAAGTACAAACACCAGCGAGACAGTTTTAACTGGAAGCAACATGATCATTTCATCCACAACCTCATCCGACTCTTATATAAACCACATCACAGATACCACAAGTAGCTCAGGAGATGATTGTTACCATGCTCAACAGCTTATGTTATCATATGTCGTGTGTCACATAAACACATTGTTTCCTTTAGGGCACAGCAGTGCCTCATCTGTGCAGAGTTTACATATAAAATGATAAAGGGTGGTTTTTCTAAAAGAAATGAGCCTTAAGTTGTGTTTTTGGAGCGTTAAATAATGACATCATACCAAGTGTCCAGCAGCTGCTCAGCTAGTACCTCTATGTGCATCACTGGTTTCTTAAACGGCACAAATGGTGATCCAACCCCCCCCCCCCCCCCCCCCCCCCCCCCCCCC